>JAVJGI010000064.1:64137208-64152839 GCA_035590275.1 Ibycter americanus | reverse complement strand
TTGGCTTTTGGTCAGCCCTGAAGCGGTCAGCAGTTGGACTAGATGATCATTGTAGGTCCCTTCCAACTGAACTATTCTGTTCTATTTGTAATTCCAGGAAGCCTCTGAGTGTATTGAGCTTCCAAATAATTTGTGCTTTCTAGCTACAGAATAAGGCAACTAAATCTAAGGCACAGGCAATGCAAGATGTTAATCACAAGGATTTATTTTCGGTGTGTAGTATCTTACAATGTGCCACAGGGTGAGAAATGAGTGCCTATATCTTTAGGAGAAGATCCTAGCTTACAAATGATGCAAGGAATGGCAATATCACACTGTAATACAACCACGGGAGTTTTAACATCTGGTTGTTAACCACATAAAATAAATTCTGGACATTAGACAAACATCATCATCATCCTTGTATTCACTTTCATTTGATAGCATTATTATTCCCATTTGCGGATGCAGACAGAGAATGTTTGGAGATCTGGTTTATCTGTTTGGAAATGGGCAAAGTGCTGAAAAATGAAGACTGCAAAGACGAGGCAGTGCATACTGCAGCAACAGTGGTAAAGCTTTGTAGGAACAACGATCTGCGCTCTGATGCTACATTCCAGGCAAGCTTTCCTGCATTACTGTCAGGCTGCACATTAATTTCCATTTTCTACTTACTTCAAGTACAAAACCAACAGAATCATAATCACCTGTACACAAATAGTAGTAGAGAGGCCTCCAAGTATAAAAGTCTGTATTTAGCTCCACACAAACTTGTGTGCACCAGTAGGAGGAAGGGAAAGGAACTTCATTTCCCTGTGTTTTAACCCAAGAGGGAATTCTGAGGCTGTTCCAGTGAACCTGACCAAACCCTCATTTGAAGGTGCAACATTTCGTGTGGCTCTTTACTCATCCCTGTTCTTCTCTGGAGTGCTATAATGACAGCATCAGGACACTATGACAGCAGCTTAATACTAAGGCTGACAGGGAAAGGTCACTTGCAAACTGTGGACCACACTCCCTGGCATGCTCCAGCTGTGGAGTACTGTTTGCAAAACCAAGAGCAACCACAGACCTTGTTTAGCCAGAAAATCAAATGGGGTTTACCATCAGTATCACAAAGCAAAGCAGGCAAAACACAGTACCATATCTCTTTCTAATGGATGGAGACTGATATGATGTACAGAATTCAAACCTGCATTTCAGAACAAAAGGTCCTGGTTCAGCAATACTATTTCAGTTCAAAACCACAGCAGCGATCTCACACACTAATGAATCCTTAGAATTAAGGCTACCCCGGTTATTTATTACATAGCATAGGGACAGACAGAGGAAACATTAAGATGTAGTCTCTGCCCCAATGGTCTTACAACTTGTTCAAAAATCCTATTGCAGTTACTGTGAGCAAGGGACTTTCCAAAAGACAGTCAAACCTACTGCTTTTCTAACCCTGGATGCTGCTGTCCACTTCGTACAGCATGCACAGCATGCATCTGTGTAACAGTCAGCACAGTCACTTAGTCTGTCATTACTGCATCTCCCAGTAGGCCTCATTACAGAAGAATATGCATATAGCTGTACATTTATAGCAAAAAGGAAGACTCTGCTAATTATGCAACAGCTGCCTAATATGAGGGCCACCAAAGACAAGAGGTATCTGAAATAGCAAAACTCAAGAGAAACACTTGGGTGAAATAACTTCACAGATAACCATTGAAAAATTGTTGGAGTGAGCTCTCCATTTTCCTCCCATAACAAGAAGTTCCAATCAAGTATTTATCTACTCATCCACTAAACTGCAGTTAAAAACAAACAAACTTACCTGAAATATGAAAGAGTGCCTTCAGTTGAAAACTACTCTACCAGTATGCCTGTACAGTGCTAAAGTAAAAGGGAACTTTGCGACTGCCTGCAACAGGAGCAGAAAGTAGAAGACCAGGATGTCTCCCAGGGTAAGTGAATTCCTAAGATGTACTTACAGCTGAGCCTGGGGACTTAGGGGAAAAAATAATGAAACAGGATTCTATTTACTCTTAGAATCTTAATCAGCCATGCTGCCTTTCATCTTGATGAACGAATAAATTAATGTACTAATATTTTTTTCTTGCTCTTTGAAAAATGCCACACACGTGCTAGAGTGCTGTAGTGATGGGTGGGTAGTGAGGGGCTGAGAACTCACGGCTCTGGTTTGACTAAGAACACTTCAGCAGTGTTAACCAGAATTCAGATTATTCATAATAACACATCTTAATTTCCTCTCCCCAAAGAGATCCACAGAAGCATCATTTAGACCAATTAAAGTTTAAATACAAAATTAGGTTTAAAGTAAAACATAATCAAACAGTCCCCTTTGCTGTACAGGTATTGTCTGCTCTGGATGTATATTGGAGATGGGCACAAGTACCCAGCTCTCATCTCTGATGAGCAACCTCTCTAATGGACGCATGGGCTCTTTTCAGTGTCACTCCAGCTTTCTATACCACAGACTTGAATGCTAGAAGACACATACTGTAATCATAGATGTGTTTGGCACACTAGATTGGGATTCAAATGAAAATAACTTGGAACAAACTACACACAACTCTGGCAGAGTAAGCTGGAAAGAACAGAAAATACTAACAGGTGTTGCATTCTTGAAGGGATATGAATATAACTGTACCACAATTCAAAGCAGTGATTTATCAGACGCAGCCACAGGAGTCCTAAAACACCTTGGGTTATTGTGAAAATCAAGTACAGACTCGGCAGTCTCCTCTCAAAATAGAAATTCCTTTTTCCAGATAGAAAAAAAAATGTATCTGAGCTGAGAGATCTATGAAGTATCTTTGGATTCAAAGCAAAATAAATGAACTTACGAAGTTAAGTGTAGCTTTGGCTGAATAGCTAGCGTAGGCTATAGCTGGTACACAGTGGCTGAACTCTGCTTTTGAGAAATCCAATTTTGTTTGTGTGATACAAGTTTGTCAAGGGAAAAAATGACAACCAATCATGATTATAATTTCCATTTAAAAGAAGTATTTGTTTTAAATCAAAGCATATTCCTACACATAAAATACATAGTGAAGTATTTTGGATAATTGTATCACCCCAGGTTTCTGTTTTATGAGGCACATCACACTGCTTTAGGCGTATTGTACTGATTTCTGCAGTTCAACATGGTATGCACAACACCGTTCGCTTTATCAAGAAGCATCAGGTGAAAACATTGCAGAATAGAATAAATTCTGCTCAGGCATAGTTTTATGATCTCATTCCACATGGTGGAATTTCAAACACTTAACACGTTTTCTGCCTTTCCAATGCAGGAGGTAAATCATGCCA
Source organism: Ibycter americanus (assembly GCA_035590275.1). Taxonomy (NCBI): domain Eukaryota; kingdom Metazoa; phylum Chordata; class Aves; order Falconiformes; family Falconidae; genus Ibycter; species Ibycter americanus. The sequence continues at coordinate 64,149,542 of JAVJGI010000064.1, read as the reverse complement.
ACTATTCTACCACTTCTGTAACAAAATTAAGTGTTGGGTTTTTTTTGTGAAGTGTTAGCTGTATTTCCAACTATGATATTTGCTCCCAGTTACTAACAGGATAAAATAAAGTGTATACTCAATTGTGAGAAAGTGTTATTCATGGACTCTGAGCCCCACACAGGGCTACGCCCCATGTAATTTTATCCTATCCCGCAATGCTAAGATGCAAGTGCAGTAATAAGACGGGAAAGGTGTATAGTTTTAAACTGAAAGAGGGCAGATTTAGATTAGGTATTAGGAAGGAATTCTTCACTCTGAGGGTGATGAGGCACTGGAACAGGTTGCGCAGAGAAGCTGCAGATGCCCCATCCCTGGGAGTGTTCAAGGTCAGGTGGAATGGAGCTTTAAGCAGCTTGATCTAGCTAAAGATGTCCTAGAGGATCTTTAAAGGTCCCTTCCAACCAAAGCCATTCTATGGTTCTATGACCTGAAGATAGTGGCATTTTCCTGGCTAGATGTTGAAAGATTTCCTGAAGCTTCTGTGCTTCCTGGACCACTCTTCAGCAGTGCTACATTTTCCATGCATAGCATCAGAGTCTGCAGATTTCTAATTTGGGCACTAGTTTGGCACTTCCCATATACATGTAGGGGATTTGATGCTGTTCTCTTGAGCACTGCACAGATTATTTCTGCCAAGTCTTAGAGTGACCGAGGACAATGTTTTACTAGAACTGGATCAGATGTTTCAGTTACTTGCTAATACATTGACTGTTCCTTGCCATCCATACCTCCTTTTCCCAGGTCCTTGAAAACAGTTATTTTAATAACGAACACATTAAAAACTATTATTCTACTTTCTGTCTCTCCTACCTGCAAAGGAGGTCACAGATGATTGGTTTTTTTTTCCCCCCAAAAAATGGCGTCTCCATCTTAAGCCTATGCACATCCCTAATGTATTATTCTGGCATAGCAAAGGTCTGTATTAAGATTTGAAGTTCTTTTTAGTGATCAAAATCTTCACTAACAAATATGAAACTACACTTCATGGAGGAAATTTTCATTATTAGCCATCTAGAAGACTTACAGGGCATCTTGTATGTAGTGTTCATACAGTTGTGAAATAGATAGATGGCCCCCATTTGCCAGTAAACATTCTCTTCGGGCACCCACTTTTGAAGACCCAAAGGAAAATGTATTGCCCTTTTGACAGGCTGTGCCCTCCAGGAGGTCTAAGTGCATATGGTGCTTCTGAAAACATATCTGCTTGTATAGAAATCAAAAACTAGTAGTTTCAGCAGCCACTAACTGTTCTTCCCCAGCACCTCTCAATGGTTAATATATCTCAAATACAAGCAAAACATGACTTGATGGCAAATACCCTTCTTCCAGGACTTCTCAGAGGCCTGTGTGTCCATGGGAGGTAGAAATGTATTCCCAGTTGATGAGACAGTGCGCCCCACTACCACAAGGGCAAAAGAGGATCAGACACCTGTGTATCTTTGCACACGTCAAAAAATGTGCAGTTCTTCAATGGATGATAGTTCCTTTCAGACAGGAGGTATTCTTAATCACTTTTGGAAGCAATAGTTTAGATACAGGTAGTGGCACAGGTACAATAAACAAAGAGACAAGTCATGCTAAACATAGATTAGGCTAGGATTAGGAATACAAAATGTTGACCAAGAGACAAACATGTATTTATGCATTAAAAAGCCCCATTCAAGTCCACTGTCATAAGAATATTTACTAACATGCAGCAGAAAAAGCATAATATTTCGTCATATCGCTAAAAGTAATGAAAAACATTAGGCTTGTGGGTTTTTTTCCAAACCTAACAGTGTTATGCTTTATTTATTTTCTTGGTCAACATCATTTACTTCTTTGTCCCCTCAAAGATCCCAGCATCATCAATAAGGAAAATAACAATTATCTGCACAACACATCTTCACAGATCCTCGTAAGTTCACAACATGACCCTATTAACCAGAGGGCTGCATCTGTCCCTAAAACTGTACTGACCCTGTTGAGTCTGAAGGCATGAAATTCTAGACCAGATCATGATTAATACTGCAAGACAAATCCGCTCTGTGTAATTTCTAAATCTCTTCCCTTCTCAGCATTAAAAAAATTAGAAAGTCCTGCAGGATGAGGGGGAGGGAGGAAAAGGGGTCAAATCTAAGCAGATTTCAATACAGTCTCAAAACCTAGAGCTGGTTTAAAAAAAAAAAATAAAATCATAATTTATGTAGCGTGGGAAGTCCTGAAAATTAAGAATTTCCCTGCCGAACAGAAAAGAAATGGAAACTTTGATATTTCTTTTTTGGAAATACTGAAACTGTCTTATTAAATTGCCCTGCTATTGTGAAATCAATGCAACATTGTTGAGAATACTACTTTGATTTATAAACTGTCACACTTAAAAATGAAACAGCTGTGTCAAAACCAAGCAACTCCATCAAACCAAGCACTAATTAAATGTTGGTGAAAACTGTAACAAAAGGGATGCTTCAGTTCACACCACCTGTGAGTTTTGTGAAGATTTATTTACCAAATCTGACATCAACTAGTTGGCAGAACAGTTTTTACAGCATAAAGAAAAAAAATCTTAATAGATAGCAGCCACTCTTCACCAGTTTCCATTCTCACGCTGATCTACAGAGTTGCCAGAAAGACTTGCTTCCTTCATGAATAAGGAAAGCAGACTGAAGAAGCTGCAAACCCTTGTCCGGTTGGATTCCAATGCGCAGTATCACCAAATATACACTTCAAACCAAATCATCATTGCATGCTAACTCTGGAAAAAACTCTGCCTCCAGATAAGTTATTGTCAAGCCAGCCCCTTGCCAAGTTTGGATTTTGTGGTCTCACTGAACTTAGGCTGTGGTTCAGAACCTCATCGGCACTTCTGTAAGTGCTAATGCTCCCCTTGTAGCAACAGAGTAAGGTGTTTAATGCACATATGCTTACTATTCATACTAGTATACTTGATTCTGTGAGGCTTATCAGAAAAGAAAACATATCAATGGACTCAGGATTTCCAGAGCGGGAGGTCAGTTTCAGCTCCTCTGTGCATGGGAGGACAGCAGAAATCCAAGTAAACACTGTGCAGCTCAGCACAACCGACAACCGCTACTCAACAGTATTTAAAAGTTAATAGCTCAGTGAACTGTTAGTATTAACCTGTTTCACCAACAATGAGAAACAGGACACATGTGACCAAGTATTCTTCCTTACTCCCAGCAATATTCAGCGATTCAGTGATATCCAGAGCGATATTCACCTTTCTCAGAAGTCACTACCACAAAGAAAAAAATACTTCAGAAAGGATGTTGGTACAAGCACCAGCTCTTATCTTCTGTCCGTTTCAAGAGATCAACTGGTCACCTGCAACAGAGCAGACAAATCTGCTTTTTGTTCTCTGACTGAATCCTCCAAAATCTGCAAAGTCCCAGGAGGAAGTTTCTGGGGATAACGCAGCACCTAAAATATTAGGGCAGGCCTATCACAAATTCTTGAACTGTCTCATTTGTGTAATCACCTATGTTCTGCTAAAGAGGAACCTGTCACATGGGCAAGCCATTTTATCAGCACTGAACAAGTAACTTATATCTGAAATTGCGCTTAAAGGAAGGAGCTTTTATTTTTCTTGCCCACAGAAAGGTCTCATGCCATCTGATCTTGCGCTGTGTCATATTTCAATTTCAGTTATATTTATATTTTCTGCGTTCTGAGGGCATGAGCAGAGAGGGACCACAAGTCATACACGTGTGCCTTCCCAAAGCCCTGCTACCAGACACGCAGCTCTGCTCAAGGAGAGGGTGATATTCGTTCCACTGTGAAGTGGATTTAGCTGTGTGAACAAGCAGAAACTCTAACCTAAACTTGTTTTCTTCAGGGCCCAGAGCCAGCATTTCAACTCTTACCATGATAAGGATTAACATGCTAATTGCAGAACTCTGCTGACCCAACTCTCCACCAGAAAAGGGTGCTGGGATTCAGGTTAGGTAATCCTAACATCAGGGGTTTTCCAAATCGAGACTGTAGAGCCAAGCACCCTGGCTCTAGATCCCCACGCTGACTCTAGAACCAGAAGTTCAGAACATGGCAAGTCAGAACACCAAATCAAGCTGTTACGCCTTTCCATCAATTATAGAAGCCTGATGGCAGTTCAGGGATAAACACTGACATCCACCCCTCCGTCAGACAAAAAGACAACTTCTTCTGCAAGCTTTAATCAAACAAAACTCTGTGGCCTTTAGTAGTTCTTCCCTGGGTTTGCAGGTTCTTAATGCAAATTAAGAAAACTAATGCAAATATCACTGTGAAGGTTTTTCATCCTCAGCAAATCTTTGTGGCCTTTGTTTACTTCACCATCTCTGCCAACGATCTGCAACAATTTTGAGAGACATTTTCTACTACAAACTGGTGAAACTCCCTCGGAACTGAAGTAGTAGTTCCAGTGCTTACCTGCTGGAAATTTCATTCCAGTAGCCAGATTAGATCCATGCTTGTTCATTGATCTGGTCTTAAACAGTATTTTAAGGAAATCACATTTCTATGTAAGCCAATTCCTATCTCTGCAACGATCTGGTTAGCTACAAGGGAAACATTGGCCATACACAATTCCCTATCTCCCCAAAACCTGTCTTGTTTTGCTAGTGGGATTCAAACAAATCCAAAACTAAGTTTTTGTTTTGGTTCTTATTTACCAGGTTTCACCTATGCTTTGCATTATTTCAGAATAAAATTCAAACCCTAGTTATTGCATTCCACGCTGTGTGTGTTATATCACGACAGAATACATGATTCATGAAAACTGTGGTTAAAAACATGGTTTGTATTATTTCCGTATGAAATCATAATTCAACATCCCAATATCAACCCAAAAACTCAGCTCAGACTTCCTGCAAATACTTGCAGCGTTTACACAATTCTGTTCTGTATTTCGTGTTTTATTTCACCAAATGGTGATAAACTGCACTTCAGAACAGACCCTAACCACCCCCTGCTTTTGACTGCACAAAAAATCACAGTACTGTAGTTAGATTTTTAATCAATACCACAACAATTTTCAGGCATATTAAAATACCTTCAGAACAGAACTGGCAATACCCCTTGGATTCGGGGCTTTGCACAAGGAATACAGGATGAATCTGGTGCTGCCAGGCCACTCATGCTAAAATTACCATTGGCCCTCGCTCTAAAACATGAACCAAAAAACCCCATCCAAGTGGCTGGCGGCTCCATGGAAACAGTCAAAAGGGGACAGAAGCATTATTGTTATCCGCAGCAAAGCTGAGGAGATTTGTTAAACCAATATTCTAGTACTCTGTGGCTAAAATACCATCTGTCTCTTTTTCATACAATTATTTCCCTAGAAGTTGCCATAAACAGCATGCACGCTGAGAACACTACCAGTGAAAACACACAATCTTGCCCTGCCCTGAAAGAAACCGGAAATTTTTCGGAATTATGTTTTTCAGCATGAGATGTACATGGACACAGATTAGACACACTTTAAGAATGGCGGGATTGTCAGGAAAAGGATGAACTCCACCAACCTGCCCAGCTCGTTGCTAGATGAGGGCCTAAGAACACATGTCAGTGGTTTTGTTCTTTGAGCATTATTCAAGGCCCGTTCTTAGTTTACTAAAAAGATGCTTTTGTAAATGTATTTTATGCAAGTAGGGTCACACACAGCCACTGCCAGAGACAACATGTACAGCCAGAAAGAGAAACATTGCAGTTCCTGAAGTTTATAGTATCAGCCTCTCCCTTCTTTGATTTTGATTTTAACAACCCAGCAAAACCATCTTTTATTTAACTGAAATGCATATAAACAAGAAAACAACAAACAGTGAGGGAAAGTTCATGCCCCATATCTTTCTCCTGGGAACGCTTCCTTTTCTTTCTAAGGCCGTAACCATGATTATCCACTGTCTTACAGATATCAGGAGGATATTTTACGTCCAGTACTAACGATCATCAGATATTTTTCTATTTAAAGAGGATTAACTTGTGAAAGTTTTTGCCATTTTATCTCGGCTCTTGCTGCAGCCAATAAAACTAGATAGAGATGTCAAAATAAATTAGAAAAATCTGCGTTCTGGCCTCCTGCATTCACCTGTAACAATGTAGATCTCTACAATGAAGTGTCCTAGACACCTTACTTCCAATCAGATTACTACCATCTCGTAGTTTCTTATCAGCTTGCAGTTCAATATAACTTCAAAACATGCATTCTCTTCTCCCACCGTATCACTACCAATGCCTTGCAGAACCTTGTGTACATGTTGCTCTAATTCCCCATGCCCTGTATCCCTCTTGCCCTTTCCATTTTCTGGGAAAAGAATCTGAACGTTCCTCCCATCACCAGGGAAGTTCGGCAAAAACTAAGCCAACATGAATTAGTTTGTCTCTTCACATCAGCTTTTCAGCAGAAACGTAAACACGTATGTGAACATCCCACTAGCCATTTCTATCCATCTTCCAGAGTCAAAATACCTTTCAAAATGAAACATTACACGCAACATTCACTAGAAAGACTCAGGAGTTGTTCATTTCTAAATTGTTGTGATTCTTACCCTTCTATCATATGTTGAAAGGTAGGTTCCTTCAACACCCCTAGGGTCTGTGAGCTCTTTAACAATGGTCCCAAAACAAGACTTTCACCAGGTAACATCAGAAATCTTCTTTTTCATCAATGACACTGATCAGCTGAGGGATTGTAATAGTAGTAGTAGAAGTAACTGTCATTCCCTGCTCTCTCAACAAATCAAATCAGATGAAAGCACACCAAGTAACACAATACATGCTCACTTAAGTAGCTCTGCTCGCAATGGGAAGAACAGGACTCGACAAGTAAACAACCAGGAAAAAGTGAAACTCATGTTAAATGTCCAAGTTATCCTTACAGTCTACTACTTGAAAACTACTCCTGAAATTTACAGGATGATTTTTACCTGAACTGCACTGCTTTAAAAACGGAAGCATCAGCTAGTATAGATCAGGTGAGCAGCATTCTCCTCCCATGTAAGCAGGGATAGGTCAGATTCTCAGCTGGCAAAGGTGTAAGCATGAAACAGCACCCATTAAACCCAGCTGAGATGCTGGTTCATACATGACATGACAAAGTACAAAAAAATCTAAAAGGTTTCACCTGTAAGACATTCAGGATACTGCCCTGAACACAGATTTCCATTAAGGCTGCATCTGAAACCAGAAAAATATTTTATGGTAATTTCAGAGAGATTAAGCTATTGTATGTAATTTCAAATCAATTTCCAAGGGCAATGCTTACATCTTCATTGAGTTCACCTAACAGGCTACCACGCAGATCGCTGACACTGACTGCATATTCCAAAAAAATGGCAACATGTAGGTCATGCTGTGACCCACAAAAATATGTGACGCAATTCAAAACGGATCTGCTCACACTGAACCTTGCAAACATGGGCTGAATACCACTAGGTCAGTAATACTTACTGCTGGATATGCATGGATGTTTATTAGCTATCAGTTGTGCCTCTGAAACACTTAGGAGACACCCTCTAAACCTACAGGTTTATTCCTAAAAGCACTTCTAAATTAATTAATGCAAACTTTTGCTTAGTTATAAGCTACCAAATAGTAACCAACACAGTTGTTCTTTCAGTTGTAAATTACTCCACATTCTTCAAGTCAACAGTCCCCATATACTCTTTGCTCATCCAATACCGATTACAATTTCCCATCAGAGAGGGGAGATGAGAAGGGGATATCACTAAGGCTTGCATTAAATTAAAGCAGATTCTCCTAGCCAATTCTCCAAAAACGACTGCATCTCATTTTGTTCCTCACCAATGCACAGAGGCAGAATAGAGAAGCTTGCAGAACCTTAAATATTAAGTACAAATATATACAGCATAAAAAAACCCCAAGGAGTTATCTATGAATAACAGAACTTCAGGAACAAAAATAACATTCATATTCATGAAAATGTGCCTATTATGTATTAATACAATTTAAGGCTTTTTAAAATTCATCACTAAAATATCTGTACACCAGGCCCACCCCAAATACATGCAAAACAGTACAGTATTGTTTCTAATTAATTTCTATCACCGGTACCATTAAGAGTTATAAAGATTTTGCATACACCATAGAAATTAATAAAGAAAAATTTCTGCATCCATTTAAAGGAAAGGGGGGGGTGGGGGGTGGAGCGGGGGCCAGGAATCAACTTAGTGAATTTTAGCAAACCAGCACACACACAGGGGAAAAAAAAAAATATCTAGAAGCCCTGACTCCACCATTTCTCCCAACTTTATTTGCTCATTCATTACTGATTACCCTAAACCACCTGGGACCTCAATGCAATTTTCAACAGCTGTTTCTTCTTCTTTTCAGTTTTAATTTCCATGTCACTTAGACCTTTTGTTTACAGTCTATGCAATGTAGGGTTTAACAAGTCTTTCCCCTAAACACTTAAGAATAATAAACAATTTCAAAAAATTCAACAACTACCTTGACAAATGGATCACAGGTGTCAAATGGTAACTGTGAGATATTACCTCCTAGGTGGAAATGGGAGGAATGCATAAAGTGAAAATGGGAGACAACATGCATTTTAGCATCAATTAATTTAATAAAAATCAATTTAGCATCAAATAATTCATTTTTTTATTTTTTATAAATAAAAAATCTGAGATAATGTTATGCTTTGCATTATCATTTTTAACATAAAAGATGACCTGGCATACCATAGCACCTCTTCTATCTAAACAATTTTCTCAAGTACATCACTTTGCTTTATTATTCATCACAGAGTTATATTTTATCCAAAGTTAGAAATGGAATTGTGGTCTATCCAGCCTTCATTTGTATTCCTTATTTGTTGGTGTTTGTTAAACTGTTAACTAAGAGCATTTCATTATGCAGCTGTGGACTAAAAGGTTTGCTGCATTCATTTGCCTCTTTCTCGTTTAACTATGCTATGTGGATGGTCACATACATCAGTTCACTTTGCTTCCCTTCTGACAATAGCTGATTCAGACTATTTAACATAGGAAACTGGCTGTGATGTCTAAATGCAATCTTCCAGATAAAACACAGGTCCTAAAGTTTCCAGGATGCATGACCGTTTCTCAGCTACCCAACAGTGATCGAAATGCATGGCAAGCAAATCATACAGCACCATCAATTTTGGTGAGATGAGCTGAAAGCCTGCGTTCCTGTAAGTGCTTACACGCCATTATTTTTCCTTTAAAGTTCACTGGATGTTTTAGAACCCAAACTGCAGAATGTGACCCATGCTGTTTTTCTGTCATTTACAAAGAAGCTGTATTTATGCTCATTTAACTTGACAGCATTCAGTGTGGCTAGACCATAGAGCTTTTTTATGACATTTCCAACATGCTGTTGAATTTTCTATTTAGAGCCCCACCTCCTGGAGCAAAGATTGCTAGTCCTCATATTTTAAAGGAGAAATTCAAACAGACCTACAAAAACTAGAAGTACTACAAAAACTACATTTTTCTACCCTCATGGATTCTGGATATTGAGAGCTGACGACACAGAGAATTGCGCAGATGCTTTGCACAGATGTAGATGATTACTAAAGAGATGGCAGCAGAGAATCCATCTCTGAGGATGGGAAGATAAATTTGTTCTAATCTGGTGAAGATCAGATCTTCCAGTGATACAGATTTATAGAGGAACTTTGAAGCAGTTACCTGCTGGGAATCTGAGCAAGCTATTGATCTAGAAACACATTAACACAAACATGTCATTGTAGATTCAAGTAAAATAACTGGGGTTTGAAACAAAAACATGTGTTCTGTAGTCTTGTAACCCAAATATCACATTTCCATGCACAAAAAAAGATTAAAAAAAATATCTGATGGAACCCAGAAGATACAAAGAATGACTGACTAGAAAGCAATCCAAAATTCAGGTATCTGGTAAGGACTATTTTGCTGCCTTACAATTTCACAAAGCAAACAGAAAGCACAACTATCAACCACAATGAAAAACAACCACGACTCAGTAGTGAAAGTCAAGTTGTAAGCATCTTCAGTCTCCCATAGTTTGGTTAAAAAGAAGGGGCGGGGAGGGAAGATGCTATAATTAACAAACTATTTGGATTTCAATTGCTCATGTTACACCTGGGTTATACCAGCCTAATGACAGTAGAATCCATCACCGTACCTTTTTCACAGTTGGAGGACTATTTTCATACACTTTTTAAACCACAATATCAAGGGTCTATCAAATGGATGAATAGAAATCAAAACTGAAAATTGTTCTGGGCATCATTTTGCCAGTTATGTTTCACAACATTTTCCTGACTTGAATACCCTGAGGTCACTTATCCTTTGTAATGACAAAGAAATTATGCAGCATCTTTCCAGCTATATTCAGGTCCTGATACTAAAAGGTCTACCAGAACCCAGCATACATTTACAAATTACAAAAGCCAATCACCTCCTTAACACACAGCCATGCTTTAGCTGTACCTTAGGTTCAATTCCTAGTAAGTAGGGTACAAAAGTTCTTATTCAGAAGATTATTTAGCTGGAAAAGGCCTCTGGAAGCAGAGGGATTATCAGAAGCCCTGAAAGGTTACAGGGAGGAGGTTATCAGAAGGGAGGCTGAGGCAATGCATTAGCATGTGCAGTATCACAGAGCCTGGAGTTAGGCGTGCGGGTGGACGCTGTGGAAGTACCTGGCTCGAAAGGGCCATGTTCCTCTTACCTTAGACACTCATAGTCAGTCCAAGATCAGCAAGTCAAAAAGGTGGCAGCATCTGCCACTGGCAGCCTGGTCCTCTCAGCTAGGAGCTCTGCTGACAACCAGAGAACCCCAGCAGTCCGCCACACTGCCACAGCTCTGGGCAAGGGACAAGGCCAACGAGGCAATCACATCTACAGCTCCCAGCAGTCACCTCCACGAGGCAACTCCGATGGAAATCCCAACAGCAGCTTTCCAGCTTTTCCCCCCCGAGGCTCCTCCTCGGGACTGTGGAAGCAAGGGTGGAACTGGCTGCAACCCAATTAACTTGATTAGAATCACAGGGTATCTCGAGTTGGAAGGGACCCACATAAGGATCATCAAGTCCAACTCCCTGCACCTTGCAGGACCAGCTAAAACTAAACCATACAAAACTAAGAGTGTCATCCAGACACTCCCTGAACTCTGACAGGCTTGGTGCCATGACGACTTCCCTGGAGAGCCTGTGCCAGCAACCAACCACCCTCTCCGCAAAGAGCTTGATGTCCAACCTGAACTTGCCCTGGTGCAGCCTCATCCCACTCCCCCGTGTCCTGTTGCTGCTCACCTCAGAGGAGGTCAGCACCTCCCTCTCGCTGCCCTCCTTGAGGAAGCTGCAGGCTGCGATGAAGTCACCCTTCAGCCTTCTCTTCTTCAAGCTGAACAAGCCAAGTGACCTCAGCCACTCCTCGTAAGGCTTGTTCTCGAGGTCTTGCACCAGCTTGGCCACCCTCCTCTGGACACACCAACAGCCTGATTTCCTACGGAGGTGCCCATGGTGTCTCTCCATTGCTACTGAACTACTTACAGACCACTCGTGTCTTACATCCTCCTCGACAATTACCAGCTAACCACTCTCAGACTCCACCAATATCGTAACCATTCCCAGAGAACCTCTTCAAATCACCAGATATCCACCTCACTCAAGCACCAATCTGAAACTGGTCAGGTGCCAGCAAAGCTAGCGTTCACAGCACAGCAGGCCTGGAATGGAGATTTGTATGTCAAGCAGCAGGCCAGATCAATAGAAGCAAAACCTGAGTCAGAGCAGAAGCAATAAATCTCGTATTATTGTTTGAAAAGGGACAAGCCATTCTCCTGATGGGCCACCCAGGCCCCAGATGCACACTAGTGCAGAATTTGACCCAGCAAATGGGAGACAGGGAGAACGGGACTCCAACGTGGCCCCTTGCAGCGATGCACAGGACAGCATCAGAATGCAAATGTTTGAAAAAAACAAATCTCATTCATTTTTTCCTTACAAAAGCTCAAATTAAACTTTTAAAATACATACCTGTATCCCCAGCCTACGAGGTATACTCAGCATCTTTTATGTACTTGCATTCACAGCAAAAAAAAATAATAGAAGCAGACTGCAAAGGAGTATTCAGCGCCATACGACAGCCCAAACGCCCATCTCCGGCGGTCCTAAGCAGCCATAACGAAACCGAGGGATGGCAATCCGGTCACCGAAGAATAAATTGCACGCCAGCCCCGAGGCACGTTCGGCAGCAACGGCTGGGGACGCAGGCGCGCGTTGCGCGTACAAAGGGACGCACCTTGCGCGCTCTGCGCTTGCAGGGGAGCGCGCCCTGCACGCCCG
>JAVJGI010000064.1:64120726-64137108 GCA_035590275.1 Ibycter americanus | reverse complement strand
CCTGCCCCTCGCGCATGCGCAGTGCCGCGCGCTGGCGCCGGCCGGCGGGGAAGGATTGGTCCCCCCGGGGCCACTGTTACCGGAAGTGACGTCAAGCAGCGTCCGGTTGGGGCCCCTCCACGCCCCCCCCCCCAACCTCTCCTTCTCCCCAGCAGCCGGGGGCGCGGCGGGCCCCGCCGCTCCGAAACCCACTGATAAGTAGGATGCTTAGACTCTCACACCGTACAGCGCTTCCTTCCTTTCACCACGGATGGATACTAGGGGATAACAGTAACAGTGGGGAAAAAAGAGCCTGTGAAATGCCTGTACATAGTATTTAATTTATTGTAACCGATTACTTTTCTTTGGTTCCGTTTCTTTCTTATTTGTTTGGATTTTTTTCTTTTTCTTTTTTTTGTTTTCATTGTTAAGTCACAAAACTTAGATCCTGTTTAAATTTCTTTACCCGCCTCCCACCTTTGCTCCCTCTTCCCCCTGCCCCTCCCCAGGTAAACACTCTTTCTAAATGCCTCTGGAAATGTAGAGTGGTCCATAGCTGTAGCAGCGAGTAATGGGTTTCTCACTTTCTCTGCAACTCCTCGCATGAAATAATTACGCTGTGCCCTGGGCTAACACAGCTAAGGAATAGCTCAGCTTTCCCTTCAAAAGAACAGAAATACGTCTTGTAGGAAAGTCGATTAAAGTAGCATGACGCCTTCCAAAAGCAAAATTAACTGCCTCTGTATTTTTCTTTAAAAGGAATAGCTCGACATCAGCAATATTAGTATTTTTGTGGTATTCCCCTCCCCCCCCCCTCCCGCTCCCAAGTGCCAAATCCATTACTGGTCCCTGCAGGTGCCAAATATGCTGACAAACTCTTTTCAAATTTCTTTGCAGTTTCCCCCTCTTTCTTTGTATTGCTGTAAATCTTTGTAATGAATAATCTAAAAAAAAAAAAAAAAGATATAGACGACTGAATTGTTGGTAACCATAGTGTAGTCCAGTGAAGATGAATTGTGAGTTGTATATTTTACTGCATTTAGTTTTGGAATTGACTTTTTCATAAAGTAGCTAACCGAGATCTGACTTCCTGGGGAATCAAATGCACATCGAAAGTAAGAGCGATCTTTCCTGTAAACCTCTTATTATATTAATGAAGGAGAACTAATATCCCTCCAGGTCTCCCCCCCCCGGCGAAGCAGAATAGTAAGTCTTCGAATTTTGAGTAGCAAATCTATACAATTAACGCATTTTTATATGGAAAACAAACAAACAATTACAAACTGAAATATGCATCAGGCTAAATATTCAGTCTAGATTACACTCGACGGGGAAATTTCCTAATAGAAATTCAGGGTCATAAACGTGTGTATATTTTTGACTCTTCTGTAAATCGAATGTTGTGATTTTTATATTTGTTCTGTTACGTCTGTGGAACTGAATAATTTATACCAGTACATGCTCCATTGAGAAATGTTTCGGGTTTTGCCCGTTTGTATCGTCTGTGTATAACAAGTAAAATAAACCTGGCAAAACGTTAACGTCGTGTGGGAAAGCGCTGTGCCGGTCTGCGGGCACGGAACTAGGCGAGGCCGAGGGGGAGCGGCCGGCGGGCTCTGGGGGGGGGTCCCGCCGCCCCCCACCCGCGGCCGCGCCTCTGGCCCGGAGACGCCCACCCAAAGAAGGAGCTGGCGAGGAGGCGGGCGCTGGACTGTGCTCCGCAGGCCCGTGAGCCTCGGTGCGTGGCATCCCACAGCGCTCCGGGGAACGCTCCAGCCCGGGCCGAGCGAACCGGAGCCAGTACCTGAATAAACCACAGAAGCGGCCCTGCGGCCTACGCGCCGCCCAGACGCCCGCCAGCAGGCCCAGCGCTGGCCGAGGGGCCCCCACGCCTTGGGTTCTTCAGAAGCTGCCTCATCTCCATCCTTCTGAAGGGTGACCCTTGAAGAGGTCAGTAGGCTGACAGTAATGAACACATCAGGAATTCCAATCGTTATCCTTTTGGCACTTTATGGATTAGATAAGTACCACTATCAGACCTGGTCAGATAAGGTGTTAGTTCTGCAAAAATAGTCTCTTTTTGTGGCCAAAGTGAAGACAAACACAGTGTTCTGGGGGTTTTTTCCTAACCACAGCAACATGCAGGAAAAAACATTTTTGGAAACTATAGGGTAGTTTAGTTGGGTACTGGGTTTGCAGATTATCTCCATTCTATAAAGTGGTCCCCTGGTCAGTGGCAAAATCACAACAAAACCAGTGACAAAGCCTGACATTTGAGTCCTCCACGCTGAACACCAAATTCCATCAGAGTCCCTCTTAATACCTGGTTGTTAAGCCTCACTTTAAGTGCCAGTGTGTCAAACCTTTGCCATGAAATCTTTCAGAAAAGAAGAAGAAAACCCAGCACTAGAAGCAGAGGTCTCCGAGCAGAGTCTGGCACCATATGCCTGACTCATGGCTGACCAGCTTCCTCACCTGTAAAGTTGAGGCATTTAGTCTTTCTCAGAGTGATGTAAGAGATTGAGTGAATGCGGTTTTTTTTAATGTTGTTCAGCAGGAACTGTAACATGATACCAAGGGATCCACTTGAGTATTAGATGTATATAGTACAGTCTAACACTTACCAAGGAGTGCAATAGGTTCCTCTGTTCAAGCCCACATGAGCTCTGTCCTTACACACCTGAACGTGCCTTAAAAGGAAAAGCACTTGCCATTTGTGTAACAAGCTCCAAAAGCCTGAAGTGGAAGACACTGTAATTGGGCTTTATAAAATTACAGTGTTTTCATAATAAATATCCCATGAGCAGTTAACACATTCAGTGGTTGAAAAAAGCTTCAATGCCCAAAATAAACCCAAGTTCTGTATTTTAAAAGCTGCTGTCTGTACATGTCTAGCCTAAATGCTTTATTTTTCATGTCTTGGTTATTGATTGCACGGCTCTGGAAATGGCCTTATGAAAGACCAGTGCAGCGGCTGCACAAGACAAATGGAAGGTCTGAAGTATATCAAAAAGGGAAAGAACAACTGTGAAGAATACCGAGGCGTATAACGTGGCATGATTCCTCTGGGATTGCAGGCACAAAGAGACTATAAAATTAGCCTAACAGGTTCTGGCAGGGTCAGTTCAGTGTCGTAGGGGATCCTGTGGCAGAGTCAGCAAAAAATTGTAGGCCCCTTCCTCTGTCTGCAGGCTCCTTGGGAGGCGAGACTGTGGTGTCATAGAATCATCAAATGGTTTGGTTGGAAGGGACCTTAAAGATCACCTAGTCCAGTGTGCTGCCACGGGCAGGGACACCTACCACTAGCCCAAGTTGCTCAGAGCCCTGTCCAGCCTGGCCTTGAGCACTGCCAGGGATGGGGCACTCACAGCTGCCCTGGGCAGCCTGTGCCTGTGCCAGTGCCTCGCCACCCTCACAGGGAAGAATTTCTTCCTAATATCTAATATGTTTACCCTCTTTCAGTTTAAAACTGTTACCCCTCATCCTATCATGGATGCCAATGTCCCTGGCACGTGTGAGCCTTAGGGAGCGTGAGATAGTGCGCGCCTGCACTTAGCCTAAACTTGAAAGTTTACATACACTAGGTGTGTAAACTATTTTTGTTTTTCACTGAGTATAAAGGCAGGCAAGCTTTGGGACTGGGCAGAAGCCTCACCCACAGGCGGACGCACTGCACAGGAATTTCCCAGTTACCCAGAGACTCCTGGCACCAGCTGCAATGGGGCTCCCAGCTGAAGTGCGGGCCTGGGTGATGTTAAGGCGGTAATTGGTGATGGATCCTTTCCCTACTCTCTAATGCTTTGCAGGAATGATTTGATGCTTCGCTCCTATTGCTCTTTTATCATATTGTGCATAATAACTAGTACTGTTTCCTTTTGTCATATTGCATGCTATTTTCCTTTATTATATTGTAATATAATAATCTGCATTTATTCTTATATTTGATTTGGAATTCATTTTTGCTTGGTATCCAGTCAATCAGCAAAACCCTATCTCTACCTGCAAGTAAGAGCACTTGCAGCCTCTAGTAAGAGGGGCAAAACTGCATGGTCTCTATAATGACTGAATTATCCAGTTAGTTGACCAGAGTGTGTCAGGGAGCAGCAAGGGTTTGCTGCTGTGCGAGGGAAGGGGAGCCAGGAGCAAAGCGTGACAACAATTTTACAAATGGTCTCATTCATATCCTCAGGTTTGCGTGGAGTAATTACCAGAGTGCTTGCAAAATACATCCAGATCCAGTTTTGCTGCTTAAACCTATCTGCTGTAGAAATGCTGGTTCAGTAGGTGCCAAGGAACATAAAACAAGACATAGTAATTTCTAAGGATGCCCAGAACTAGGAAAATGGGATCCCGCTGCTATATGCACACAATGCAAATGCATTGTACAGAGGAACAAGTGCTGTGATGGTACTGCTTTGCCTTGCCTGCAGGTTTCCTGGTATGCCCACCTGTATGATCTGCCTCACAAAGCACAGGAAGCTACGGATAAATGGGAAAGGTCTTTCAAAATGCTTTTTCCTTGATTAAAATCATGCCACAGCCATAGGGATAAGGCTGTAATAAATTTATAGGGGGGAATAAGGACACTAAATCTGAAACAAGAGCATAGTTACATTTTTGCCTATGCTGTTGCAGCTTTAATTGCAATGCTGACACCAGTGATATGTCAACTACTGCTTCCAGCCCTCTCTCCTCAGATAAGGAGTCACTGTCGCCATCTTACAAGAGAATGGTATGGCCAGGGCATGCTACACCACCGTTACCATCATAGCTTGGGTTCACTCCTGTCCCTCTACAGTCCCTCCTCACCAGGGGACACTCCCTCCACCGGCCACGGGAGCATGGTGGGTAGCCCTGGTGCAAGAGGGGCCGCACTAGGCAGCACCTGCACACATAGTTCAGCACATGCAGCCTTCAACCCCTTCTTGTCAGCGTCCTTCAAACATACTATTGCACAGTCCTCTGCTCACCGCTGTAGTCAGGGAGAACTTCCAGTATTCAGCAGCCTCAGAAGTAAACACGCCTGCAAGCACCGTGCCAGCAGCAAGGCTGATAGGTGCCAGGAGGTCTCCTAAGAAGTGGGTCATGTAATAAGAGGTGGGCAAATTGCCCAGTGCACTCTGGACCGTGTTAGCAGGTGTGCACAGGAGTCCTGGTGGAAGAAGTGAGGGATCTTCCCTCCTCACTGAGAAACATCATGGGATTTCCAAAGAAGGAATGTTTGTGATGCTCCTCCACACTCCCCTGCTGGTTTAGGCTGTTGGCAAGAGTTTGTTTTCCACTATGCTAGCATTTGCCATAGCACAGGTAATTTTTCCCCCCCTCATTATTGCTAGTTAGTTTCAAAGGAAATCCAGCATATCTTTATTAAGATGTAAATATCAGTGTTCATTTACCACACAAAGCTCAGCACTGGAAGAATTGTAAAAATACCTCAAGTGGATATGGGTTTTTCCCTCTGTTATTTTCAAAGATAAAAAGGAAATAAATACATAGGGGCCACAGTAACACACACTATGTTACACCTAATGCCTGAGCTGAATAAGCACAGAGGTCTTATACAATCCCATAACAAGACAGGAGGCACCGTTAACGTACTGTATAGCGGGACTCATGTTCATGTCACTGGGACAGGTCTGTGTCTATAACCAGAAAGTAAGTACCCAGAAGTAGCAAAAACAGGGCACTGGCTTACAACCAGGAATACTGACATGTAGGAAAAAGTGCCTAAATAACCATCAAGTTTTGGTTACTATGGTACTCAAGCAGAAGAGAAGAGGAGTTGTCAACATAACATTCAAAAGTTGACAGCTGAAAGATCTTGTCCCAGCTCCTGCATATCCCAAGGTCATTCTCTGTTCTGTTCCTTCATTGAGGTCTGTCTCCTCATGACAATAATCACTGGCTGAGGAACAAGAACACTTTAGCAATGGTGGTCTGAGAGCTGAATGGTAGCGAAAAGTACTAACTGATCACTGGCTACATATGCTAATAATATAAACATCAGAGATAGCTATCCAACTAGGCCACAACATCAGAACAGTAGAAGATTTAGAAAGCTCCTAAACAGCAAAGAATGGAATGCAGAAAATGACATAATGTATCAAGGTATCAGTGAACCCCCATGTAGATAGCTCAGAAAATGGCAAAGGCCAGTTGTAATTCTGGAAACAGAAATACTACAAGAAAGACTAAAACAATCTTGGAATAAGCAATTCCACTAATAGTAGTTAAAGCTTTGGAAAAGTGTTGCAAAGATGTAATGATCAAATTTTTGTTTTGTTTTACAGGGTGATCCTCCAAAGGACGGTAACTTGAAAAGAAGTAGCTAGACTTAACAGCATTCTTGATTTCAGTAACATCCTTCTAAGCAAGTGTGGTAAGTACAGAAAGACTCTAAGAGAGATTAATAATGAACAGCAGAGTACTATGACTCTACCAGGATGAAAATAGACTGAACCAGCACAGAGGTAAGGCTGAGTCAGTCAGTACCAGAGGACACATATCTGTAAAGGAATCAGTTTGTTTCCAAAATTTGACCCTATAACACACAATTTTAATTGGTAAATGGGACTGATGTAAAAACCAGTATCTCCTTTACAGAGATCTATCAATATAGTAATAAAATAGAACATTTAAATAATAAAAAAGTAATAAAATAGAACATTTTGAAGTTTTTTCCCCCCACACAAACTCTCACAAAGTATTAAGAAGCCAATGTTAGTAGTTCTCTAGAAGACCAATTGCTCCTAGAAAACATGAAGCATTTGAAAGTTTTTCTCCAATGCCTCAGGTATTAGAGTGCTGTCATAGGTGTAATAATTATTTATCCTAATTCTAAAGCTTATTCATTTTGCCATAAGGGAAAGACAGAACTAATAGATTTGTTTTGCTGCAAAAATTGTTTCATTTACATTGTAAGAACTTGCTGTTTATATGGCATAAGAATCAATCAAATGTCATTACTAACTACTGGTTTTTATAGGTCACTGATGTTTGTAACAAGATGTGACACAAGTTATTTATGTACTGTAAGATACTAGAAAGCCAGTAGACTGGCTTGTAATTTTAAATATACTAATAGGCCACATTCAAAAAAACAGGAGGAGGCCCCATTACATCTTCAGTTGTAAGACAGTAGGTAACCTCTACTTATGTGTAGTTTTCTCCTTACTCTTTACAAATCACTCCCACCTTGTGCAATGGATGTCATTACCCACAGGGATTGTCACACTTCCAGAGCTGGCGTAACACAGCAGTCGTGTCAACCAGCACATTTTCATCAAACACAAGTTTCTGAACTTGGCATTCAGTGCCATTATCTAAGCTAAAACACGCTTTTATTAATCAAATACTATTGCTGCCCATTTTCTGTATCACTGTGCTACTTACCCTGTTCATGTACATATGTTTGTTTATGTTCCAATAGCAACCCCAACTGAGACTAGCCAGCAAACAGGAGAAACCTAAAATCTGTAGATACCCTCAGTCCAGGGTTGAGCCTGAACAAGATACCCAAGGTCTAGACATGGATACAAAAGAGACTTTAAGGTCACGCCCAGAAACTGGAGAGACCAGAGAATGTGAATGTGTACATAAGTCACTGAAAGCATATATGTATGTTCCACTGGCAAATTTAAGCAAGTAGGAACAGGATCAGGCCACCTCTACAGTTTCTGTTTTAAGTAAGTGCATCCAAGGCACTGTCCTCTTGTTTATGTTAGTATGGCCATCTGTGGTCACGGCTGTAGTAGGTGGGCATATGCATGCATCTTTGAAATTCACGCTTAGCCTTACTATTGGCTGGGTGTGTGAACAGGGACAAGCAGCAGCTCTGCAGGGGAGGAATCCCCTGCACCATACTGTCCACGAGATGTGGCAATACTTAACAGAACGATCCATCATGGGTCATCCAATTTCCTTTGCTACAGTACGCATGAAAACTGCACCATAAAGAAGCCCAAGGACAGTGATTTAACCATTAGGTTTTTTAATTGTGCTATCCCACTGGCTGCTTTTCTACTGAAAGCCAAAGTACCTGTCAGATCCACAGACAGAATGTCAAACAGCTGTCACCTGCGGCTACAGAATTCCTCTGACACTTCTCAGTCCTTCAACAGAGACATAGCACCTATTCTAAGTGCCTGTATCTACTGCTTTAGTGGAACATCTTCTGTGTAGTTCAAGACAAGAAAAAGTCCTTAAGTAGCCAGGCAGGTAACAGTTTTTGATATAGACAGCAATGATACCACTAAGAGGTCATCCAAAGAAGTTCAGTAAAGACCAGAGGTAATGGGACAGAATTAAACTTCATATATATTTTACTCAAGCAGACAAGCTCTTCCCAATCCCCCAGTTAGGAGTAGTCCCGTGTATTGGAACACGTCTGCCCTCTGACTGGAATGACTTGGTGAGAAGTAACAGCAAGTTCTCACATCTCAGCATAGGCACTTTCACATAGGCTGCACCTTTGCCTGCTGGGGCACGTCCATCTTCAGCTGTGGGCTCTAGTAACTCCTACCCTTCACGTGAAGGCAACAACGCATGTAGAAATTTCACTGGAAAGAAGTAAGTGGTTTCAGCCCCATCCGCAATGTCACATTCAATGCACAGGTTAGAAGTATTGGCATTGTTCATGGTGTTACAGAAGACAGATTGAGTGGGGAGACACGACGTGTAGGAGTGTTGTTGGCTGACAATGACGCAGGGAGGAAAAAGGGAGCAGCAATATCTGTAGATGATGTTTCTCCTTGATTGCGAAGCTGTAAGATCTGCCGCAGCAGGGCCTTTCCTTCTTCCCTAGTCTGAAAACAATTTGGAAAAAACAAAATAATACACCAATGGGTGGGTGACTCCTGGGTCAAATTCAGTATGTCAGCAGTGTAAGTTATGGTGGTTCATATTTTTGTAAGGCTGCAAGCTATAAAAAACATCCTCATTTCTTTTTTCTTGTGCTACTTAAAAATGTTAAAGTATGTCACTTCCCCCCCCCCCGCCCTTTCCTCCTGTTATTCACCTGATTTGCACCTTACTTGGGTATTTCAGACAGTAGTACCATCAACCACTGAAGCTGTCTAAATATTCCAGCAAAAAGTACATAGGAGAAGCTTCAAATAAGCACCCACTTACAGATACAGGACATCTCAGAATACAGTGTCACATACAAATGCCAGGTACTGTTACATCCCCTGCACTGTCTACGCATAGAAGATGAGAAAAAAAGAAGCTATGTGAGTACCATGACTACAAACACACAAGAGTGTGTGCGAGTCTGTGACCATTTAACCACCTCCTCACCACCAAGATTTTCAGCAGTCCTAAGACTGCCATGTGGAGCCTCAGATTCTCTTATTTAGTGAACACCAATGAGACCGGTTCAGTTTTACTATCTACACCATATTCCATGCTTTCAGTCAATCAGCAGCAGCATTAGTCATCAGGTATACAGCACCACCACTCAGAATGTGACCTGCATAGCAGACAGCCTTCGTTCCTTCAATAAAGGATTCCTTTTGTTCCAAGGGGAGCCAAGATCAAGGTCATAGATCCTCTAAGAAAGAAACACCAAAGATTGTGCAACTACTCACATCATTGAACGCACAGCATTTCTGAGCACATGCTGAGGCTTCATCCCAGAGCTTGCACTTGAAGTAGTACTGGGCCAGGTAACGGAAGGCAGTGCTGACTTCTAGGTGCTCCACTATCTCCTACATGGAGAGGGGTAAAAACCATCATCATCTGTGAGTGCCTTCCAAGATCGTTCTACACCATGCTTACTTCTCCTTTTACTCCCGAGATTCATCTTACCCCACAGGAATAGATATCCTGGATGTATTTGATATAGCACTGAGCTGCCTGTTCGGATTCATTCAGCTGTTCATGCAGCCTAGAAAAGCAGAAAAACAGGCCACTGGAACAAGACTGCACTGTTGAAGACCACCTTGGTCTACGAGAAAGTACCTACTCGGCCTAACCCAGACTAAAGCCAAGTATTTTCCTTCAGAATTTGCAAGACATGCACCATGTACTGCTCCTCATGGAAAGACATGATCCAGCTTGAGAACACTTACATTACCAGGAAAGGAGCCAGTCACATACTAACTGCTAGAAGCCATGACAACCAAAGCAGGGACCTTTGCTTACTCTGTTACATTTTAAAGCTTTTAACAGACCTTTGCCATCCTATTTGCTGGCTATTTCCTCCAGTGCTCCTTGTTCTCCCACTACATCCCAAAAGTCTTTGTACAGCAGCTTCACCTTTGACTTGCCCTTTTCCTTCCCGTTCACTTCTTCCACTTTAAATTACTTTATCCCCGCCAAAATTAGTGCTGATGTGACAGTGTTCACAGTTATTTCACATTAGACTCTTTCCCAGTGTCACAACCATATACTGGGAGGGGGGAGGCAGGAAAAAAATTTTTAAAAAGTAATCAACCAATCTACAATTTTGTACATCATCCTTCATCATGGATTGCTTTGAGTTTCAATACAACAAACACAATTGCTAGCACTGCCTGCTCAAATCACCTCTGGATTCAGAGGTCCTGTGCAACCCACATTATGGTATGATTCCTCTCTAGTTGTCCTGAGGGAAACTTAAAGCTAAAACTGGACACGAGAATTTGCAGTCACTACAGACCTAAAGATACCAGTTATTACACAGCTCCAAAAGTAATACTACCTAACAGCAATTCCACTTGTTTTACATTTAGTATTTTATCATTAGGTATTACAGTGCTAGTTGCATTCAACACAATATTGACTGTTCAGTGGTAATACATACTCACTTTGCTAGTTTCACCAGTGCCATTTTCTCCACATCTCCCACCGCATAAGCTCTCCAATAGCACTGTCAAGGAAGACTAGTCAGTCAAGCACACCACAGAAACAACTCCAGCTCACGACTCATGCAAGCAAGTCAGAAACAGAAAACTATAAGGCTTTCTAGCAAAGGGGCACATATCATCTGCAGACTACTCTTTGTCAGCTGCTCTAATTACATGGCAGCAGAACTTTCACAACTGTAACAATCACAGAAATGGTTTCTGTTAGCTCCTAACAACATGCCATATGCATTTCCAGTAGTGCTAGCTACACAATTTTTCTGCAACTCCACCCAGTGCCCAGGGAGACATCCCGATGTCCTACTCTGCACATCAGTTCTCACCTACCTTTTTAGCTTCCACCAACTGATTGAGTTTCTCATAGCATTCTCCTAGAGCAACCAGCATACGAGAATCATTTGGTCTGTAAAAGAACAATTCCTAAATGTAGTTTAATGGACAGCCAGCTGATCTCAGGGTGGGGTAAAAAAAGTAGGGAGGAAGGTGGGGGGCAGAGGGGGAAGATAAAAAAAATCTACATCTAGCAGTGTCTGTCATCCTCTCTTACATAAAAGATCACTTATACTCCTGACCAGCGTTCCTCAGCATTTAACTGACAAAGCTCTCGTTAATAGTTAACTAATACAACTAAAAGGATCTGGAAGAGAGAGACTGCACAAGTCACATAGCATTGATGCTCTCCCTTCCCCAACTTAGTTCCTGCATGCAAATTCCTTAGCTAGTAGCAACCACATCAGACTGAACACCAATAAACACAGCTCTCAACTCTACCTGAGCTGGTGGGCCCGTCGATAGTAATAGAGACAGTAAAATGGCATTTTGAGGATTTCATAGGTTTGCCCCAAGCCATACCACGCTCTGTAGTCCCTTTTGTTCACCTCTATTGCATGTCTGTCAAAGGAAAGAAGATTAAATAGTCAGAAAGCAGTAAGGATCAAAACCAAGACAGAGTTCAACAAAAGACTAACAAAAAATAGAAGATACTCCTTCAATCCTTATGCATGCAGACTCAAACACCATTTTGTGCGGTACGTGAGTGATACCTGTAAGCCTGGATAGCTGCAGATGTGTTCTTCATTTCCATATACTCATGTCCCATGAGTGTCCAGGCTCCCAGATAACGAGGATTCAGTTTCAAGGCCCTCTGGAAATAGAGCGCTGCTTTTTCATGCTGGGAACGCAAGCTATAATAATTCCCTAAAGCAAAAGTCGCAATATTTAAATAAATTCAAAAAACCCCACAAACAAAAAACCAGCAGAGAAATGGAAAAAAGGTGGAGGAGGTATCATCTACTACCTCCTAACTTAAACTATAAGAAAAGCCCTATTAAAGGCAGCTCCAATTCAAACCTCAAGAGACCTAATAGCAGTCTCTTGCAGTGTTCTGGTCAATCCTTTTCCACCTGTACCAATCAATTAAGATCCCATCCCTTTGGCCTTAAAACTTGTATCATAATCTAATAAATTATTTTCCTGGTTGTGACACACAATTATTTCCATTGGTGTTCTATACACCAGCAATATACCATTGTTGGTATAAAGGATTATCAGCTACATGGCTCTTCATAATAATTTCTTGAACTCCTTTCTGCACCGATAGTATTACAGCAGCTCTTTCAGAGAGGAACTAGTACTCTGTCATATGGTCTGCTTTTTAGGCTGCCTGAATTCACATTCACCAAGCGGTTTTGATAGCCTTGCTGGCTGATCACTTTCACAAGTGTTCCTAAGATTTCCTCACACAGCCTGCAGACAGCATAGTAAGAATATGTAGAAGAGCTGGCTCTCACCAATTACACAGCAGGTCTCAACA
Organism: Ibycter americanus; assembly: GCA_035590275.1. Taxonomy (NCBI): domain Eukaryota; kingdom Metazoa; phylum Chordata; class Aves; order Falconiformes; family Falconidae; genus Ibycter; species Ibycter americanus. The sequence continues at coordinate 64,124,472 of JAVJGI010000064.1, read as the reverse complement.
CGATACTTGTCTATTTCACAGAGATTGTGAGCCAGGTAGCTCAACTCAGGCTTCATGCTCTAGTGAAACAAAGAAATGAAAGTGATAAGAAAAGGAGCATGTTACAGTTTCAAAGAAAACCCTGGCAGTCAGCAATGCATATGTTGCATCTGTTTCATGGTGCTGCGAAGCAGAAAGCAGAAGCTGAACGCCTGTATTCAGAGAGGCTAGACAGCACCAGCTGCTTTGCTAGTGTTTAACATAACTCTGATAAATACCATCATTACGGACAGGCAACAGAAAAGAGTGCTTACCCTTACATACAGCAGGTTGGAGAAAGTGTCCATGTTTTCTATCCTGTAAGGATCTTGTTTCCTTAGCTCGTTAAAGATGGATAAAGCTTTGTCAATATCTGAAGAAAGAACAGCAGATAGGAGAACAAGAACTATAAATGCCAAGTTTCCATTAAGAGTTTGCACTGCTCATTCCTATGAGTTAGGAAGTGTCACTGACCTCGGATATTGTGGTAGGCAACTGCAATCTGAGAGATGATGTAAGTGCTTTTGGAAAATCCTGCGTCAATGAGACTCTGATACTTCTGCAGAGCCTCCTCTATCAGCTGCAGCTCTGTATAAATGTGTGCAAGGAAGAACTCTTTCATCCATGTATCTGGCAAGGACAGGAACTTCAACTAGCAAGAACCAAAGAAGAGGAGGAAGAGATGACAATCAGTATTCTAAGAGTCACCTCTGGCAAATAATCCATTAGCTTCCCTCCCATGGTCTTGAGGTAGGAGGCTTTTCTGCAATCGCTTTCTTAAACCGTAACACCAGCTACAAAAGAGCAGTATGAGGACCAAGAATTAATATCAGGTTCTTCCACAGGAGAGACTAAATAATGCCTATAAATTGAGAATATTGAAACAGGAAAAGGAGCACTAAGACATCCAGTCTAAAAAGCAGTACAACATGGACCCCATAATTCTGTTTACTTGCTCCCAATCTAGTCCCGCGACTGCTGAAACTGCAGAAGAATTGAAGCCATTTCACTTGGTCAATCAGCAAAGAAACTGTCTTCAAATCTGACAGCACCTGGCTTCTGCTTCAGCCACTGGCCTTAATTCTCCATTAAACTCTGAAGTCCTTCAAAAGACTGTACTTTCTTCCTGTGTTTGAACATCAGTATCTTATCACTGGTTTTGATGAGCTAAGTGAACAGACTCCAAATAATCTCATCAAAAATGCATTTTTTTTCCCACAAATCAGTAAGGCTCTCTTCTGTGCCACCTCTAGTTTTTTAAATATTCCACCAGCCAGAACTGACTGACGAATTCCAGGAGTGGTCTCATAAAATCCCACGCATAAAGAAAAATAATCTATTTTGGTTTTGTATCTAAGTTCAGTTCTTTGACACAGTTCATCTCCTATGTGTGGCTTCGTATTTGACAAAGGAAACACCTACATTACTGTTTTTAAAGCAGTGATTCTACATATCCTTTCAGGCCACCAAAAGTGCTCAATCACTGTGTAACTCCTTCACATGACAAAGCAATAATCCTGCTGACAACTACTTCAGAATATATGAATTAGCCATTTCTTAAACCACTTTATGAGTGAATGATAAGAAATCGGTCCTGCCTGTATAAAGATTCTCAAGCTATAGCATGGCAAGCAATGGAAGAAGAGGCTTTAACCACATAATTTACAATCTTGGATTGCCTTGCCTGACAAAGAGTCTCACAGAATAAAGCAGTGGGTGACATCAGTCTTGTGGCACCTCAATCTTTGGTTACTGAATCAGGTTAAACTCTGGAATTTGTTACCGCATCTTGCTATCTCCCAAGTTTTACCATCTCTTTATCTGTAATCAAGTTGCAAAGTTCCAGCCAGGCTCCCCAGTGCAAAGGTAAGACATGAGCAGCTTCCACGAACACATCTATTGCTTCTTTCACCAGGTCCAGCTTCCGCAGCACGACACCGTATCTGTAGAGAAAGTTATCAAGTTCATCAGAACCATAAAACTCTGCATATCCACACAAACGCACATGAATACATTGAAAATACATGCAGACACTTACAGATAAAGGCCAAATCCATCCAGTTCCCGCGCCTTGTGTTTCTTGCTGAGCTCGACCCTCAATTCCCGTAAAGCTTCATTTTTCACCTGTCCTTTTTCCAGAGGTCCTGCAGGAAGAGAAGTCAAACAGCTAGCTTTCAACCAAGAGTCTTACCTCAGCAATTATGAAGCCTAGGGTATATTCAGAATCATCACTGACATGACCTGAAGGCTTCCCAGCCTGTGATTATTTTCCTCTTTAAATCACTTTGTCTGATCACCTGCTTTAACAGAGGAACTAATACATGAAAATCTGTAACCTGTATTAAGCAAATGAGTTGAGAATGAAAGAAATCACGTTACAGCACACTATTATGCAAAAATTGAGGAGAAAGCCATAAACCCATGATTATTTACATGAAGAGGCATTACTGGAAGTTTCATTATATTGTCTTGTGTTTCTTGACACCAGAGACTTACCCAAACTATCCACTGTCTCATCATCCTTCTTCTTTTCCCCTGACTGTGGAAAAGAGAGGAAAACCAAGGTTACATTACAATAACGTATTCCTTATGTTTGCTGCAATGCTAGCAGCAGCATGTAAACTGAGTTTTCACAAACATCACAGTTTAAAAAGAACACCCCTTCCCCCCAGACATCTAATTTGGACTTCCAGGTGGTCACTTGGAACCGAACAGGCAAAAAATAAGGTATGCCAGGGAGGGGTGGGAAGCAGAGAAGTTCAGTGCTAAAAGACAACTTTTCCTTCTGTCTTACCAGGTATCTAGAGTACATATACAAGAAGTAAGCTTTCTGACTCTTGCAGCCCCGTAGAAAATAGGCAGCCCTGTCATACTCCTTTAGATCAAAGTAAGACTTGGCTAATGTATAGGCATCCAGATCACGAGCATCCTCCTGCAGGGACACAGAAGAGTTTTAAGACTTCAAAAGCTCTGACATATTTTAGGAAAATCACCTAGTTACAAACGCACCAATGAAACTGCTCTGAAAGCTAAAGATGTAGTTTATTCATCCCCAAAGATGGTTTGAGTACAATCAGAAAAGCCTCTCCCTCCTGTGATGTGATCAGATTCTTAGTGCTCAAATAATGAGTATAGACTAGTTAGAAACATTTAAAATAGTGAGATTCCAGAAAACAAATTGTGGCAAGCTGCCAGAAGGCACGAATTAGTTGTTCAGTGAGTATAAATGACCATAAATAAGAAACGTACTCAGGAATTCCCTATGAAACAATATTAAACGGCTAACACAAATGCGAACGTTTCCTTGGTAAATACGCATCGAAATGCACTTATGACATGTTACACTGCTATAACTTAAAAAAACAGGCATGTACCTAAACACCTACAGGGGTGGGGATGGGGACACAGCTCGTTTGTCTTGTGTCTGAAGGAGCACAAGTTTAATGGCACAACATAATTTGTATTATAATAAATATCGGCCTTGGTGAAGATGAATTAAAAAAAAATATTAAGCAGCACAATTTCAAACGTTGCTCACAGAGCATCTCACTTAGGGCACATCAACACATAAACCGGAATGCTTTCAGCTGGGAAGGCAAATCCAGCTCCGTCCGCCCCGTCACACGTGTAACGGGAGGGCGCTTCCCGGCACCGCAGGGCAGCCAGGGCTCCGCGCAGCCCCCGCACGCTCTGCCAGCCACGGGCACGCTCCGCGCCGCCCCCCCCGG
>JAVJGI010000064.1:64104629-64119902 GCA_035590275.1 Ibycter americanus | reverse complement strand
CGAGGGGGCCCGGGGCGCCCTGGGCCCAGCTCCCGGCCCGGTCGCCTGCAGGCCGGGGCCCTGCCGGGCAGCGTCTCCTTGCGGAGCGGGGCGGGGGAATTACAGCAACACAAGGTGCCCTGGGAAAGGCCACATACACGGGTCCTAAATGCTCCTTTACTTTTTGGAGGTGTGGGGCTGTTTATCTTAGTGCCACTCTCCCCTTTTTTCTGAGTTTTGCCTTTTTTTTTTACTCTTTAGTAGCCTGCACCAGCTGTTTGCATGCTGTCTGAACGGTTTGGGGCTTTGTGCCTTTCCCTAAAGTAGATAACTTTCTTTACCAGATGTCTACACTGATGTGCAGAAGCTGATGTTTTTTGAGGCTACCGAGTGAGGAGAAACAAGGACTGGAAAAAGCTAGAAGAAAGGCCCTTCAGTGGAGTATCAGAAAGCGTTAGTACTGTAAGGAGACTTTTTGGACGGCCTTCCCCCACTTAGCAGCAACTGAAAATCTCATTCACTGCTGACCTAGTGTTTCATTTATTTTGAATTTTCCCTCTCCTTTAGGCAATTCAGCTCATTTGAGTCTTGGACTGGTGATGCTGGGGACACAAGTCCAGTAACAGTGTAGCATCATAGTCCTTCTGAGATCAAGAAACACCAGTCTGTCTTGTTTCTAGTTGATTAGTTCCTAGCTGATAGCAGAAATGCTCGTTACATTGCTGCCGTATTCTAGTGTGCAAGGTCATCTGATTATTTTTTAATGGGGTATTTCAATTTGCCTTTGTATTGGTAACACCTCCTAACTTAGCATAATCAAAAAAATTTCACTCATACATTGCTACTTCCTGTGCTAAAAATCATAGTTTAAAAACATGAAGAACAATCAGTCCTAATACTGGTCTCTCAAGCCTGTACTTTTATGCCAGTATTATTTTTATTTCAGCCTCTGATTATTTTCCTGTTGCGTTTTTCCTGTGATGCTCCGGGAACTTTGCTGGAATTACACTAGGATGTAATAAAACTGCATTATGTTGTTTTATGGTGTTTGGTTCTAACTACAGAAATTTAAGCACTTGTTTTGGAATCATTGTGCCCCACAACTTTTTAAACTTTTAACTTTTTTTTTCCAGAAAAGGAATAATACACCTTTGTGTCATTCCAGTATCAGAATGTCGGCTTTAACTCTGCCTTTCAAATGAATTAAGAAAGAATACTGTGAAAATTCGTTTTGTATGTCATCCGGAGGTTACATTTTATTTTTCTCTTTTTCTGATGTTAAGGGCAGTATATACTCTGTATCATGAAAGTGTCCTTTGCTTTTTTATTACAGAAATGACTTGAAGCAGAGGACCCAGTGTTTGAACTGGCCACAAGTTCACTGGTAATGAAAGAAGTGTAATTGATTAGCATGATGTCACCATTCTTGATTCATTATTATCATAAGGAAAGATAATTTTTTTTGTGAGCCACTGAATGTCACTATGTCTTCTTACGCTGAATCCAGTTTAGATTCTAAGGCTACCACTGGCTTTCAGTTTGTTGATGATTACTCTGACAATTTCTAGGTTGTGACTCTGCTGATCTGGAGCCATTTAATCTGGAGCAGTCTGCTGAAATCAAGGTTGTTCTGCAAAGATTGACAGAAATAGGAATAGCCCAGTTTATTGTTTAATGATGGGTTATTTATAGTTTTTCTTGGTCTTTCAAACAGACAAAGCAAATTAGTCCATTGTTTGAAGTCTGATTTTAGTATTACATGTTTTTTTTCCTTTCTTAATCTTAGCCAAATATGTTGCAAGTGCGGTTGTAGCTTTGACAGAAAATTCTTCTTTTACTCTACCAGCCCATATATCCAAGATGTAAGAAAAACTTCGTTATTCCTGTTGTTACAAAGATGGGTCTAGTCAACACACAAAATGCCTGAGTTATTTCTCATTCCCTCTCTCCTTGCCCCACCCCAAAACACAGATGGAAAGAGATTCAGTTGTTTGGGGTTTTTTCTGAAGATAAATTTTTGTTGTCCTTACAGTCTCTTTTGTGTTCTCCATATCTGGGGATCAGCTGTTCGTGGACTGTTCTGTACTCCTAAATTTTGTATTTTATAGTTGTTTGATAATTACATTGTGTTGATTTAAGGATGCTCAGTTTTTACAAGAATCCAATGAGTGATTTATTTTTTTTGTGTGTGTGTGTGAGGTCTGTGAAGTAATTTTATCAGCATCTGTTTATCTTCGGTTTTGGGCCCACTGGATGTTACATGCCGTTTTCCTGGCTGGAGGTAGTGACAATGTGCTTGAGGTGCTATGAGATTTCAGTAAGAGATACGAAACCACAAAATGCACAAAGTGCTGCTTGTTTGGATGCTTGCTGAAATCTAGGCAAAATATTCGTTATGTCAGGTTCCTGGTGTGTGTCACTTGGGCAGCTATGCTCTAGCTGTTCATACGATCGCTTTTGTAGAAGAGCAACAGTTCTGACCGCTGTGACATACTGAGCTGTTTAGAGAGAAAACATGTTTGGGTTTTGGTACTCAACCAGATGGATTTGCATGTGTGAATAGCTGTCACTGCAGTCGTTCACCAGCTGCTGAAATTGTTATTGTGGTTCCAGCTATTCAGCAGAAGGTGTCGCTTTGGGCTCGTTCTTGGAAGCAGGAAGAACAAGGATGAAAGGGCACTTAATGATGGCTAAGAGTTCAATAATTCAATTGCTCAATATGTGCTTCATAATGAGAACTCATAATTCTTCCTGTCATTCCATTGTGTAATAGATGCGTCTTTTAAGTGACACCCAGGGCTGGCTTTTAGAGCAGGGGACTAATTAAATCCTCTGTGCATGAAAGCTGATAATATCTTAGGGAGATACAGATTAACTTAGCTGTACTAACTGGGTGCTGTTGGAAGAGCAGTTGGTTTACCATGTCATTGCACGGCTACCTGGATGAGACTGTCTCTAGTCCCTCACAGAAATGTGGTCACAAAACCAATGAAATCAGCGTGTGTGTGTGTAATTATGTCCATCATGCAAATGGGTTGTGTAGGTAGTTACTTTAAAAGGACTTTTATTTTTCCAAAGTTAAAATCTTTAAATCACAGCTGATGCTCAATGAGATCCAATCTAAGTGGCCTTTACCAAGTCAAATGTCTTGCCAATACAGGAAGTTTCATCTGTTGACAGCATTGGAGAAAATCCAGACTTCTGCATTATCTGAATTCAGCTTTTTTATTATGATGCTATCAGACTGTGCTTTTTAAGTTGTTTAAAAATCAGCTATGGTTACAGGTTCTTGTAAAATTATATAGTGAGAAATTTGATGTAATGACTTCTTTTCTACTGTAGGTTGCATTCTCTATTTAGCACAGTTAATGCAACTCCTACTTTTGCTTGCTGTACAGTCTGCCAGGACATCATTAAGGTTAGAGCCTGGAAACCATGTGACCCTAAGATGTGACGGAAACCATTTATACTTGATTTACATCATGACTGAAGAATAAATTCTCACAAACTGTGGAAAGTTTCAAAAGGCGGGAGATAGCCTGTCAGAAGGGGAAAAGGTTACCCAGCAATTTGTGTCAGCTCCATGGTACAGTTGTTGAGCTCCTCAGTGTGGAATTACTTTTATTTGTGGAAGGGGACTTTTGTCAAACTTCTTTCTTTCCAATATCCTTTATATTTCTTCTCTCTAATACTGTTCTTACTTCCAGAAATGAGAGTTATATTTCTGCCTGGACAGTATGTGTATGCTATGTTAGACCTCTTTAAGTGACCTTTGGTTTAAAAAAAAAAAAACACAACCAAACCCCAAAAAACCCAGTAGTCTGAATCTTCTTAAACTGGCTATCCTATAATTGATTTTTGGGTACTTGAATTGTACTATTTCAAGTGAAATTTGAAGGTAACTTCTTTATAACTACAAACTTAGGTATGTATGCATACATATATATGTATATAAATATTCTGTCCCTGTAGCAGTCAAGATGTTTCTCATTCTTCAGGTCCAGGACGTAGGTTACCAGGTGATACCATTTCAAAGACTGCCACTAACACTGATGGAAGATCTTTGAACAATTTCTGCCTCTTGAAAAATTATACCTCAGAAGGTCTTACTGTGACAACAGCATGTTTTTAAAGAAAATTCTTTGCTAGAAAACAAGAACTTGGTAGGTACTTGCCATACTTTTGTAACTGTTTTGAGCAGAGTTCAGAGGAGTTTGATCTGACCTTCTAAGATGTATTCTAAACAGCATGTTCAATGAACTGTTTAAACTGCATCATCCTCATGTGAGATGGCACAAATGTGTACCTACAGCATCTACAGATTATACCTTATTAATATATAGATTGTTGCAAGAATCAGCTAGTTGGAGCAATAAATTGATGTGTGTATGTAGCTTCTTTCACTCGTTGCATTTGTAAAAGGTTCTTAATTGCAAATACGCTCCTGGCCTGTAGAGTAGATGTATATAACCTTTGGTGTTAGTGGGAGACCTTTTATTGTGATTTAACTGTAGCCAAATTCTTAGTTACAAAACTGCCAGATACTTGTCCCAAGACTGCATTTGAGTTTTCCTTTGTGTTTTTTCTCAATTGCAAGACTTAAGTCCACAGGTAGGGAGCCAAATATTTATCCCTTTATAATGTTGGTTTTTTTCCCCCTGATCAAAGGCAGGGTGAGATGGGAATATCTGAGAGCAAAATAAGTTTACTGGGAATCAAACTTGGCCCCTTTTTCTTCTTTCATTTTTTTTCTTTTTGAAGGCACAGCCTTATCAGGCATGTAGTGCAGCTTGAAAAGCAGAACTGTTTTAACTTATGTGTATCAAAGTCAAAGCCATTACCAAATAAAGCTGTAGTTCCGTTCCAAAACAATCATGTGATCGCACAGCTGATAACAATTAGCCCTCTCACTTGCTCTTGTTATTAAGGAGAACAAAGATGCAACGGATGTATGTTTAAATAGGTAATTTGCTTGTTCTGCAGAAGTGTATAAAATGGATGTATAAAAAAGGCTCATTTTAGAGATGAGGTACCACACAGCTGCAGCATCATCTCTGCTAACAAAGACATTAATTCTATGAGCTTTTTCTCATCTGTGCCAAATTATCTGTCTTTCGTTTTAGGGACTTTGATATATAGAAATTATCAATAGTCAGTGTGGATAGAGACTTTAGCCTGTCTAGTTCCTCTGCATAGTACTGCTAATACTTGGAATTCCTGGTATAGGTGCTTAGAGATAATACAGTACTGGAGAGAAACGGCAAAGCCGTTCCTGGAATGTGAGAGGGAAGACTGATGACGAGAGGCAGGCTGCTAGGGAATTGGGAAATGAAAAGGTTGGTAAGAGCAACACTAGCAGGACTGGGATCTCTTGGATCTCAGCAGACAGTGCCCATAAGGGAGGGGATACCACAGCAAAGAATGCTGCAGCTGTAGGGGCGAGGGCGTGCCAATGCTACCAATTCAGCTTTATCTTAATTTTAGCAGCAGGTAGGGTTTGGCTGCACTTGTCCTGGTTAGATACTTCTCAAGCAATTCTGGTTTCAATAACCTCTTTGCAGTTCTCCTCGCCACACCAACTTTTCCTTCAGACTGGATGTTAAAATGGAGGAGGGGAGGGGGGTGAGAAGTACAGAAGGTACAGAAATGTTTCAACAACTCAAAGGTTTACAGATGCTATCAGACTGCAGGACTAGAGGGACCCAAGCAGCCAAGATGGGGACTCTGCAAGGTGTGGAGAGTGGTAGGAAGTAGGGAGAGGACGTTTGATGCGTGTGGAAGTCACACACATCATCTGCCATCCTTTGGGGTCCTGTGTCAGTAAGGTCAGTATGAACTACTGGGTGTGTTGAAACGGGTAGCTCTACTGTGTATATCTGCTATGAGGAAGTTCTCAACGCAGGATTTTCTGCACTCTTGAGAACCTTATTAGAACCAACTAGCAGAGGCTGGGCTACAGGGACCATTGGTCTGGCACCTTTTGTGTTCTTGGTGGCCTTGGTGAAGTTTATGTGTTTGGCTTTTCTGACAGGAACTCTTTTCATGCTGGTTCTGACCTGGTTATTACAGCAGCGAAAGTGGCTATCTGACACTGGTCCCAGTAGTTCTGGAGGTGATTACTGGCAGAGTCATTAACAACTGTTTCAGGTAGTGTAAATCTTTTAAGTCCAAGACAGATCTGTGAGTGGGCAAAGTGGGAACACTGTGAATAAACATGAAAAGAATGCAAACGCACAGGAGGAGGTAGTTTAAACTGGAGGTCTGACAAGTGATATGAAATTAAGAATGTTATGAAAGGAGCAAAGCTTCCTAGTGAGGTGCATTAATGTGGACCGTGGTTGTCTTGTGTCTTGGGACAGAAGTAGACACTCAATGCTGTGAAATGACACTTGAAATGCACTGAAAAATGGGAAGCTAGGGTTTGCAATCTTTGGGAGAAAGGAAAGGATGGGTTTTAATATGATTTTTCCATCTTAAATTTGTGATCCTCCCCCCCCCCCCCCTTATTTCTTTATGTATATACCAGTTGTTAATTTTGTAAATCATATATGCTGCATAACAAAAACAGGGAGCCATTTATTAATTATGGGGAATGGACTGCAGGATACCTCATGTGACAAAGTTGCGTTATAGTCCACAGTCATACCATTGACCAGTACAATCTAAAATGTCTGTTGTCCAGAGAGTGTGTTAACGTGAGTCATGGAGCACAGAAGTATCTTTTTTCCCAGCCGTTTGATGCAGTGCGATTTACCCTTTGCCCTTAGGTGACAAACGGTGATAGAATACGCTGCAGGGAAAGTAAAACTGCCCTGATTGAAAACAGACATATCTTCATTACAGACATGATGGAATAATATAATTCCCTGCAACAGTTGTTTACTCTTTTTAATCAGAGTTTAAATGACAGGTAGAGTGCAGATAGTTCTGGAAGAACGTAGTCCTTGTCCACAAAATTGTAACATCCATAGCAAGGCAGCAAGCTTTCATACCTCACTCGTACATCTGTGTTTTTACAGGGATTACCTCTGTGTCCAAGAGGAGAACTTGGGTCTGTGATAGCCAGTGGGTTTAATGCAGCTGTGGTAAAACCTGCTCTGCCCCCTTGAGGTGCTTCCACTGGTGGTAGGCTAAGCAGCTAGATTTCATATTACAAAAGGTGAGTTGTGGGTGTGTGTTCTGCTCTACTTGTCTGCTCTGCAAGGGCAAAATGAGTACTTAAACTGGGCAAAAATCTTGAAATGTTAAAAATGTCTGAGCACCTTTAGTTTCCTTTGCCACATTGCTCAGACTGCAGTTTCCTGATCCTTCTTTACCTGCTCCAGGCTGCTTTATCCTAATGCCTCTGTTGTGCTGGTAGCAATTACACAGCCATAGAATCAACTGAATTGGGAAACTGATCTGGCTTTAAACAAATTTTGGGTGAAAGAGTGAATTCAGCTGAATCACCTTGTTCAGCTTGTGGGGAGACTATAGGACTGCTCGCTTGGATGGCAAAAAGGTGGCAAGAGTGTATGGGAAGGATGGGAGTGTCCCATGCAGCGACAGTTTGAGCTTAGTTTGCCATCAATTGGTTTGGTACCCATGTGTTTTTTCTGCTAGTGAGAAGGTAGTGCTAGTTGTGAAGAGGTACCGGATGGCAGTCAGACTGAAATGGCTCCCTGCTGGAGCTGACCCATTGGTTTGATGTGAAAAAGGGTATTTTTCCTCCTACAATTATTATTTTTAAAGATCTGTATAAGAACTGCAGAAACGTATGTGCTCTTGTATCCTTATCACATTAGGGTTATTTTAATTTTATTTGAAGACACTGGTGCCATAATGCTGGATTGCTATAGACATTTTGAGCCTCTCGTCCAAATACCATTAAGGCCTGGGTTTTTTTAAGGTTACTTGTTTTATGATTAATGTATTTTGTGTTTAAGGTAGTCTCTCTAGTAACAGGAACTTCTCAGTGTTGCTAGAACCCTGCAGGCCTTTGCATGCAGCTACAACAATCCTGGTTTGTCCTTCTGACCCATTATCACAGACTGCTAGCTTCATGCAGCCAAAAAGTATTCCTGCTCCAAAGGAAGTACTAAATTTTCTTGTGTGGAATGCAGCGTAGCGTAATAGAAAAAAAAGTCTTACAACAGTGTAGCAGAGCACTTGTAGTGATTTCTGTCAGTGCTGCTATGTAAAGGGTGGTGCTAGAACAACAGTGTCGGAACAGGTAGTGGCAGCTGAGTTTACTGTAAATTGTCTTTTTTGGAAGTAAGGCGATAGAAGACCATCTTGTGACTCAAACTACTGTGAGAGAGTTAGAACTATTGTATCCTTCATTTGCAGTATGTGGAAAATTTATATGGGGAGTATTTTGAAGCTGAATAATGTGTTAAGGGACAGTTTGGGAAGCTGCTTTACCTTTGAGCAGTAATAATTACTTCATCAGCATCTGAAATAATTTGTCTGACTCACAGCAGGTAGCTCTTCTTCTTTCTATACCCTTCGTCGTCTGCTTTCCTGCTTCAAAACTGAATTCCAGGAAATCTGCCTATGACTCAAGTAATACAGCATTATGACATCAGAGTAGGCTTTTGTGTGTTGTCAGTAATGTCTTTTTTTCCTCTCTCTTGCTCAGATCAGAATTGCTTTCTTGGAAGGTTAATTGAGATGAAGTGACATAAAATGCCTCTGAGGACCTTAGAGTCATGTAGCAAAAGTGTTTACTGTGCCTGAATCACTTCTTTATATCTGAAAAATCCATTGACTCATGCCATATATTTTCTGTTTTGAAGAGATTTTAATTGCAGCTTCTGATGAGCTTGAATGTAGTATCAGCTATGTATGCATAACTAGCCAAAGTGCTCCGAGGAAACCAGCATGCATCATTTGCTTAGCATATTGCCCACTGAGACCACTAGATATCACAGTGAAACTGTAAAGAACCATGCAGGTTCTTAAAGATCCAGTTATTCAAAAGCCTTCAAATTGTTGCTAAACTGACTTAATAGAGAATGGACTTGCTTCCTTTTCAAGAGACCGAGACAATTGTTTTAACCAGCCTTCAAAGGATAGGGTTAGGCTGAACTGTCAGAACTAGATTAGTTTGATTTGATTGCATTTAGTGTGCTGCTATGCATCCTAGAAGGCATTGAGGAGAAGAGAGATTGGGGACAATATATTAACTGGTGGTCTTCATCTTGCAGGTGAGCAGTAGGAGTCTGTGACTGATGAGCAGCCCCATCAGTAGTAGGATGCTGCACCTTCCATCCTCGTTTTGATGCTAGGCATAGAAGATAATGAAAGAACTAATTGGGCTGAAAAACCATTGCTGTTTTTTCATGGGGCCACTGGAGTTAACATGAGTGAGAGAAGTGAGTGTGGGAGGGCAGAACTGCCCCTTTCATTATTGGTGAAAGTTTATGTTGGAAGAAGTAAAAGCTATTGATAGGCAATGATTTTTTTTCTCCCCTCCCTCTAGGAACTACTGAGCATGGAAACAATATAGTGTTCATAGCTGCTGATAGTTTCCTTATATGTCAGAACTTTGTTAATGAGCAAGTCAGTGCAGGTTCCTAAAGTCAGGAAACTTTTAAATGTTCTTTCTGCAAATCCTTATTTGTATTTGGTCTGTCCGGGATTTTTTTCCCCCCTTTTTCACTATACTTACTCTCCAATTGAGAAAAGAGAGGGTGTTTCATGATGATCAGCAATCCGTTACTATGTTTTAAGGCAGCAGCATGTTATACCAATTGGAGCAGTAATTTTTACCTTACAAAATAAATAAATGACCAGTACCCACAGCTGCTCCTGATTGTAAGAGGGACTTGAGGTTGCTCAGTGCATCACGAAATAAGAATGCTTAGTAGCATTTCCATTTTGCATCTGTGGTACTGAGGATATATTTAATAGGAAGGATGTCATTATCAACTTGATCTTTTTAAATAAAACATGGATTTTCTCTAATATTCTTTTGAAACTTAGTGTTACTAATGTTTTTTGTGTACTTCATTGTGAAAAAAACAGTTCTTTACACAGCTGCTATAAAACCAATTTCTCTCCAGCAAGAGAATGCAGTGACTAGTTTCTGTGGGGCTAATGAAGGCATAGTGCAAAGTCGAGCTGTATGTATTAGAGAACAAAACCAAAACAGGTAGTTGTCAAAAGGGTATGGTAGTTCCGAAGATGCTAGTACTCTGGATATACTTGTAGAATTTACCTTGAAAAAATAGCTTGTCTTGGCAGTTATGGACAGCTTGTGAGAGTTGATGAGCATCATCACTGCTCAAGAGCAGAAATCTTACCTGTAGTGTCTGAGCAAGACAATGGAGTGAAAAGACTCGCCTAGGTTTGTTTTGGGTTTTGGGGTGGGGGTTTTTTTGGTTTGTTTTGGGTTTTTTAATAGCCAGAGTAAATAAAAGTTCAGCAGATAAGAAAATGGAGAATAGTTGAGTTTGTAAAGTGGAACTTCTGGGTTGTGTGTTCTCCTTTACCCCTACAGGAAAAGAATAGAGAGAATGTGACAGCAAGAATCTTGTATAAAGCAGGGTACCTTAGAAGGCTCTTCAGACTGCTGTGAAAGCCTTCTTGATATGTAAAGTATTTCTGGTTCAGCGAAGGTCAAACAACAGGCTTGACGAGCACAGCAGGAGTTGTGCAAGACATATCACAGTGTGGTATTTTAGTAGTCCATGATGTTTTTCCAGTACACAAATCTTTGTAGCTGGAAGCAGTAAAGCTGTGTGATCCTTAGGGCTCACACGCTGGACTGGAACACAGGGCATGAGCTTGGGTACAATGACTCCATGCATTGTCTTGTTTGGATTTGGGTGGGTTGCTCAATTTATGCTGTGGCTGTAGATGTGCAAAATTCACAGAATCACACGGAATGGTTGAGGTTGGAATGGGCCTCTGGAGGTCATATGGTCTAACCTCCCTGCTCAGGTAGGTCCACGTAGAGCCACTTTCCCAGGACCATGTCCCAGGCTTTTGAATATCTCCAGGTGGGAGAGTCCACCACTTCTCTGGACAGCCTGTGCCAGTGCTTGGTCACCCTCACAGTAAAAACATTTTTCCTGATGTTCAGAGGGAACCTCCTGTGTTCCAGTTTGTGCCCATTGTCTCTGGTCCTGTCACTGGGCTCTGATGAGAAGAGTCTGGCTCCATCCTCTTTGCACCCTCCCTTTGGGTATTTGCACACATTGATCAGATCCCTGTCTGAGCCTTCTCTTCTCCAGGCTAAACAGTCCCAGCTCTCTCAACCTTTCCTCGTAGGAAGGATGCTCTAGTCCCTTCATCATCTTCATGGCCCTTTGTGGGACTCTCTCCAGTACGTCCATGTCTCTGGATGTGACGCTCCAGGTGTGGCCTCCCCAGTGCTCAGTAGAAGGGAAGGGTCCCCTCACCGACCTGCTGACAATGCCGTTCCTAATGCACCCCAGGACACCATTACCCTTCTGTGTGGCAGGGACACGCTGCTGGCTCATGGACACCATGGTGCCCACCAGGACCCCCAGGTGCTTTTCTACAAAGCAGCTTTCCAGCTGAGTGGCTCCCAGCATGTACTGGTGCATGTATTAAGAAAGTAGTTTTCTTTCTGCTTCATAGGCCTGGTGTGAGAATGAAATTTAAAATGTTTTTTAGCAGGTTAGGTTCTACTGTGGTGGTGATAAATGAATTGTAATTAACTTTTCAGTATAGTTGTGATGACACCTCAAATTTCACCAGTTCTTTTGGAACTTAGTGATTTGTAAGCCTTGCTCAAGCGAAGAATTTCTGAGGACGCTGTGAATATCCAAGTAAACAGCAATGCTAGATTACAGGGCTTTTATTACCTGTGCTAATTAGATTAAAATTCTAGCTTGTTAACTGAGCTGTACTGATTTGGATGAAGATAAAGTAGTGCACATATAGACTTCTACCACATTGATGAATTGCTGCAAAAGTGGTTTCTGCTGTCACTGGATCTGATACAAATGTAAAATTTATTTCCTTGATGTAACAGTGAACCATATTAGACATCCTGAGGAAAATGAAGTTAAATATTACTAAAGCATGTTCTGCACATAATTGACTTTATTTTCTTTAATTGAGAGTGATGCCGTTCTGAAACAGAATTTAGTACATCTAAATTGTCTGGTGCTAGCCTCATTATGATGGATTAGAAAGTCCAAGAAACCCAATAGTGACTTCTATGACATAGCTTATTTTCAGTCTATTTTCCACAGGTCAACAGAAACTGGGATATTAAGGACCTTCAGTTTAACTGGTGGTTTAACTCCAACACTGATATGTTGAGTGTTAACTTGAGCCATTGAAGTACATAATTTCTGTAATCCATGCTTTTAAACTGTTTCTGAGAGAGTTTTGTGAATTTTGTCTAGATGCCCAGGTTGTTAAAGTATTTTAAACATATATACAGAATATATCTCCTCCCTTTCAATAGCAAGAAATATAAAAACCCCACAAGCTCCACTAGATTAATATAATGGAGATACAATATAAGGGAATTTGTAGGGATGTTTTTCATGAAAGTAAATTACTTTGTTTTTCTTATCATCATGAAAGGTTAGGGTGACTCCTAATCATTGTGGAGTACATATTAAAATACAACATTATAAACATTCCTGGTGACAGTCTTGGTTCAGGAAGCGAAAATACTGCTTTGTATGGCTTTACTCCTGGTAGTATGTGATTTCCTGCTTATCCTCATTCTGTTTTATTAGGTGCTGACATGATCTGGAAGAACTTTTATGGCACTTGATGCCTTCTCTTCCCCTGTTGCATAGTGGCATTTGGTCAGATGACTGTTAATTATTAAGTTAATAGTGATTTAAGCTATTACTGCGTCTCCTCTGAAAGATATCCCTTCATCTGCTGGAGGTTGGCAGTTGAACATATGTTCTCCTCTTGTCTGTTCTAACTCAAAGTAAACCAGGTTAGCTTAAATCACCATGGTGTTCAGTGGACTAGAAATGTGTAGCCATTTGAAGGATACTTGTGTTTTAAAATTACTCTAACTTGCTTGAAGTAATCTTCCCATACTGCTATTACAGTCAGGGTAAATATGTAAGAAGACTGCATATTCAAAGGCAAAGAGGAGGCTTTTCATGCTCCCTGAACCAATGCTTTCTGCCTAATTGAAAACTGAAGCTAAATCAAGTGCATGTATTCCTGCTTAGTAAATTGGATTTTTTCCTAGTAGTTTCACATCAAGGCATGTTGGTGTCCTGTCCTCCTTCAACCTCTCGGCCGCTCTAAATAAGTGAGCTAAAAGAGGTCTGTTGGTACCTAGCTCGTATAATTAATTCAGTTTTACAGACATATCAAATTAATAACTAGCAAAGAAGGACCCAAAGAGGACTGATTCTAAGAGTCGAGCTCTCTGTGAGTGACAGGTACAATAAGCAGGGATGATTGGACTGAATCCAGTTGGTTTATAAATGGAGAAGTCAGCACTAGAAGCATGTCACAAGAGTGTAAGCACAAGATTTATTCAAGGAACATTTAATTAAACTGGAAGGTAATGGAAGATACAGTGTGTAGCTCTTCCATTACAGAAAGTACTACATTGCTTAAATGATTTATTACTGGGGAGAAATAATGGCTTCATGTTTTTCCAGGACATGGTATGAAAGTGCTTATAACATTTGAAAGCTACACAGATTACATTGATATAACCTTCAGAATTTTTATTATGCTGCATTGGTTTCTGGACTGTACATCCGAAAGCAATAAATTCTGGTGGCCCGTGTGAAGAGTTTGGGGTACTGTTATTTAAAAAGCATGTTTGACAAATACTACAACAGTCAGTAGTGGAGCCATAGGTTATAATCTGATTCCCTGTGTCAGTGTGTGTTTTGTGAATTGATAGCAAGCCAGTTCTTGATAGGCATGATACTTCCTTAATATACTCTGTTGTGTCATAGTATGTTGTATGTTAAAATACTTTTGTGGTTCCCGAGAAAGACTTGTCATTCTTTTTTGTCTTTTTTGTGTGGGGTTTTTTTTTTTTTCCTTTGTGGTTTGGGTTTTTTTGATGGAGGAAACTTGGGTGAATGTGCTGCTTGTCTGCAGGAGATTGACAGTGCTGCATATTTGTGTTGTTGGGCAATTATGCACTTTGCATTCTGTAGAAGTTGCATAAAGGGAAAGCTGGTCTTTGCAATGCGTTTTTCAGGCGGATAATTTTTTAAAACAGTAGTTAATTGAGCAATACTTTCAAGTATTGCTGTGCAGTGGGTGAATGTCAGGTGTTTTTTCCTAGACTAGGCTGTAATTTTTTTCCAGCTGAAATCCCCTTTTCCTGACAGTCACATTTGCAGTGAGCACTGCTGATCCTTTACTCTAGGAACATTGTTCTTATTTAAAGAGATGCTGTTCTATACACTGACTTCAAAAAGTCCAATACAAAACAGGTCTTTCTATTTTACATTACATAGTAATTCATACATTTCCTCTAGACTTTGAATGACCCTTCATATTACCTGTTTTCCAGTATGCGGGCTTTCCTCATGAAACCTTTCTGCTGCTTTTTGAGCATGAAGTCACTCTTTTCATTTGTTGTGTTAACCCACGCATGAAATTAAGGCTGGTTAAAGGTGATACTTTGTGAAAGAGGATGTATTTTGACATTACAGTCTTTTAGAAATAAAGTTATTAAGAATTGGATAGGGGTGGGGCAGTAGGACAGATTTTGGTAAAGTTTGGCTAGACTGCAATATCCAAAAACTCTGAGTGCGGTATATTAAAGCAACTGAAAGCATGTACTTGTATCCAAAGTCAGAACTTTTATCATGTGCAGATACTTACCTGTGCTGTAGTGTGAATACTTTTGCACAAGCGGTTACCAGTTTCAACAATGCTTTTGGTTCATAACACTAGAGACAAATTTTGTGTCCTGTTTTAAGCATGAAAGAATAGAAACTTAGTATGAGAAAAGGGAAGAGTTGAATTTCTTGCAGATGCATCCATTGATGTCAATTATCATCCTCCTTTTTATGTTTAAGTGAAATGTGAGAAAATAAACCATATAATAAGGTCCTACAATAAACTTCTGGGAATGAGGGTGGTTATAGGAGAAGTAAAAAGACGTGTATATTTTAAAATATAGGTCTTGAAACAACCTTTAAACAATAGGGTTAACTAAAGCATTAAGGTTTAGAGAGTTCTTAGAAGAAGGGTGTTTTGAGGAGGAGGCTATGAAGACTTTTCATTAATTCCAGCTGTCCTTTTTTTTTTTTTTTTTTTTTTTAAATACTGTCTTCATTGTTAGTAAATTCTGAAGGATTTGTTTAAAATGGCATCAGAGGC
>JAVJGI010000064.1:64090598-64102108 GCA_035590275.1 Ibycter americanus | reverse complement strand
GGGCTGGGGCCCCGGTCTGATGGGGGGCGGCTGGGGGAGCTGGGGGTGCTCAGCCTGGGGAGGGGGCGGCTCGGGAGGGGCCCTGATGGCTCCCTACGGCCACCTGACAGGAGGGGGTGGGCAGGGGAGGTTGGGCTCTTCTCCCACGTAACCAGTGACAGGGCCAGAGGAAAGAGCCTCAAGCTGCGCCAGGGGAGGTTTGGGTGGGAGAGCAGGAAGAATTTCTTCACGGAAAGGGTTGTCCGGTGCTGGACCCGGCTGCCTGGGGAGGTGGTGGAATCACCATCCCTGGGGGCATTTAAAAAATGTGTCAATGTGGTGCTGAGGGACATGGTTCAGTGATGGCCTTGGCAGTGCTGGTTGGACTTGATGATCTCAAAGGTCTTTTCCAACCTAAAAGATTCTATGATTCCATGACTTCTTCAGGGTGAAGCATCTGTATGTAAAGATGCTTTTCAGTCACTTTTTCTTAAGGTAACTTTGAAAATGGTACTATTAATACGTGTTGGAAAGCCAGTGAGGTTTTAATAAAAGTAAATGTGGCTTCTCCAGACTGTGGGCTGCCAGTCCCATTTGGGAAGGCTTCTACGTTAATCTGACATCTTGTTTAGCACTGATAACACTAGAGAGTCCAATTAAAGTATTTCAAGACGACATCCCCATACAAGACTACATTGATTGTTTGCTAATGTGTATTGAATTTTAGCTAAATACAGCCCCCAGTGCTGTGCTGGAAAGCAGGGGAGCTTGCTGTCCAAGCTCTTAATTCCTTTTATATCGATTTGGCTGCTAATGATATAACCTTCTACTCTAATTAACTGACATCTGCATTAGGCTGAACAAGAGCCCCCTGCTTGAAGCTGTCCACTTGTTTGTGTTATGAAATGTGTCCCCCTTTTATGTTAGATTTTGTCCAGATTAGGTCAGTCTGTGCAAAATAGATCATCTACAGGACTGACTTTTCTTTTAAATGTCTTGTAAAGCAAGTTTGTCTTTCTGCTGTCTACATTCCTGCCGACACGTCCAGGGCTTATGTTGCTGGTGAGCCTGGCCAGAGCTGGTTCACTGACTGGATGACTTTCTAATCCTTCTCAATTGATTATTTGCTTCTTTGACCGATTCGGGGCTGCCAAGAAAGGTGTAAATTTAGATGAAGATGGGGTATGAAGACCTGAGGATAAATGGGTCTTTTGTATGTCTTAAGTCACAAAGCAACCTTCAGAAGTAAATGACTAAATCAGGCTAAAAGCATTGCTAGATTGGAAGGGGTAATCTGCTTATAAAACCATACTGCCAAATCTACAAACTGCAGTTCTCAGAGTGGGAAATTTTAATTTCGGCATCTGAAAAATAAAATGCGTGGGTTTAGTGCAAAATTGTTTTTACAATGATTAATAAGTTAAAGCCACTAATTTGCAGAAGTTCATTGCAAGCAGCTCTTTGGGTTTGTTATGCGTTCTGTTGCCATGTAGTGTTTACACATTTGCTTTGTGAGAAGGTTGTGAATCTCATTAATAAAGGTGATGTGAAGTGAGGATTCTGTTATGGTTTTGCCTCTGTAAAGCCTCATATTCAGTGATAAGCATTGCAGCAAGCTGGTTCTCTTGCTCTGTGTGTAAAATGGTGGGTTGGTTGTTTTTTTTTAAATACTATTTGAACTGCTTGATTTTTGATGTTGTTTGTGGGGTTAGACCATGTCCTAAGAAACAGAGCTATGTATGATTGCATTTCCAGGGTTCATTTGCTGGCTGTTCAGCCACACTTCATAGCTACTGACTGGTTCAGGATTTCTGTGTCTGTGCGCTTCTGAAGCAAGTAGCAATGAGGAGGTGAAAATGAGTGCTGAGAGGGAAAACTGACAGAACTCACCTAGCAGCTACCAGCTTCTCCAGTTGGCGTGTGGTTATGTCACTTCACGGTCAGCACGTACATAATGCTGAATGGCTTTACAGCATCTTCCATTGCTTGCCTGATGGGGATATTGTTAGGCATAAAGGCTTAGTGTGTGTGTGTCCGTACGTGTGTGTGTGTGTACACACAGACACACCCCCTTCAATATATATATACTGTTAATTCAAAGGTGACAGCAGATCTGTGAAAGCAGGTTTCATTAGTTCCTTTGCTTAGGGAGCAAGTTGTTGCCCATGTTATTCTAGTCATACAATGATTGTAAAAACCCTTTCTTACTCTAATCTGTGTGTAACAAAACAATTCTAGTTCTGGTTTAGTTATATGAAAACTATGTTCTCATTCCAGTTTCTGCTAAGAAAATGTACAGCTTTCAGAAATTTAAGTATTTATTCACAACAACAGAATTTATTTTTTTCTTATTGTACCTTATTTGATAAGAACTAACAAAATAATTTTTATACTATTTTCCTAGTGTGTATCTCAGGACATAGAGAGGTAACTGGATGATGAAAATAATAATTTTTCTCTCCCTCAGTACTCTACAGATTCCAAGCTTTTCCCCTCCTTTCTCTTTATTTCTTCTTTACTAAATAACTCCCCTACTGCACAGTATGCATACCCTTTCACAAAAGTTACTAGAGCAAAAAATACAATCAGTACCTGAAGTTCAGTACACTGATAATGTAAAACCAAAAACAGTCAGGTTAAGTAGGATGTAATGCATCAGTCTTGCTATTGTATTTTCACTTTACACAGACTAAGAATTACTGGATGTAACAAGATTGTGTTCCAAGTTCAGTGCTGGAAGGTTTCTTTGTCTTCCAGAAAAATCTCAACAGAAGCTGAGTGGCTTGTACTTCACGAGTATCTGAGGATCTGAAGGTCACCATCTTGTCTGAGAGCTGGAATTCTTTGATTAGAAAGCAGGCATTTTTCTTTCCAAGAGGAGGCTCTCCCCCCACCGCCTTGAGGCATTAATGGAACAGTGCTTCAGTGCTGACAAACAAATACACAGTGAAATTTCTGGTTGTTATTTGGTGTGGAGGGGTCAACTACGACAGCTTTTGAATTATACTAATAACTAAATATGTGCCTAAGTCATGGTGAAGGAGGGCAGAAGTGAATTTCTTAGACTGCTGGTTCTGTTTCACTGGCAAGTAGAGCTCAGGAAACTGTGCTTAACACCTAGCCTACCCCTCTTTATTTTTCAAGTCCTGTTGATTCCTAGTTACGCTTTTGGGCATATATTGAGTAACTAATTTGACTTGAAGCAATGCAACTAGTCCTGATTTAATTCTTGATCCATCACTTTTGATTTGCCAGAGACTTGCATGTGCAGTAAGTGCTGTCACCTGCTGTTAATAGGAAGTCTGTACGTCTCTGTAGTAGCAACAGTGATATATTCTGCTAGGTCATGGCATTGTTTTTGCATAATCTGGTTTCTTTCCAGCCAGTAGCTGTGAGCAGCGAACGAAGGAATAAGGAAATAGCACAGTCCAGAAAACAGAGGAATAGTAAACAATTTTTCAGTGTGGCAAAAGGTTAGCATGAGTGAGTCCCAAAAGGTGGGATTATCAGCAATTTTCAAAAAAAGGTAATTGGAAAGGAGATTAGCAATACCTGAAATTAGATAGGGTGCTTGAGATCCATGGTCATCAAAGGGATCTAATGTAGGTGAAAGAGTAGGCATCATGACTGCAGATTAAATTTGTTGTTGGCAGATGCTAGAGAATACATACAAGAAGGAATATTCATGCTTGTGGCGCTCTGTATTGCTTATAACTACTTAAAAAGATACTGGTATCACTATGGCCAAGACAATAAAGACTTCTACTCAGTGAGTGGTAGTAGTGGTTAGAAGAGAAATACCCATCTTAAGATTTTAGGTTAAAATGTTGTTCTGGTGGTCCCAGCTCTGGGGCCTCTGGACAGCTAGGGCTCGCTAAGTCTGCTTTGCCTTTCTCTTATTAACTGCTCTGTTTGGGTGTGAAGAGAAAAAGCAAATTGGATGTCAGCATTAAATTGCAAATGGAACAGGCCAGGGAAAGTGTCAGACTTGAGGTTTCCATCTTCATGTTCCCAGCTGATACTGGGCAGACCAGTGTGCTGAATCCTGCAGCCAACTCGCAGTAGTTGGCACCGAGCAGTTGGGAGGAAAAGATGGTCTTGTGGAGAGTTTACGCAATCTCTGTTGGATAGAAAGCCCAGCTTCTGCTGGGGGTGAGGACACTTGGGCAGAGGTGACGCTGACAGCCTAAAGGAGCACAGCACAGAAGAATCCATGCAAATGCACAGTTCAGTTTTCAGCAGTACTGAAGCTTAGCCATACTCTCTTGCAGAAGACTGTATAGCCTCTGACAGAACATGTTCCTTAGTTAGCCAAGGTCTGTGACAGCAGGATGTGGTATGGATATGACTGAGCTTAGTTTGAAAAGTTGTGTCGGTTGTTTGGTGGGTTTTTTTGCAACACTTCAAATTATATTAACTGTATTTATTTTGAAAGCAGAAGTGAATTACTAGATCAGTAAGTGTGCAGACTGTTTTTACTTGTGTCTATGTGGCATTGCTGACTGAGGGCATCATCAGGACTAAAACATGAAAGACCTCTGAAGAAGAAAAATTATTTAGGTCTTAAAACAGGGTGTTAGGCTAAGTCTTGGAAATGTTATGCCTTAACATAGGCAACTGGATTCTGAATTGAAAAGTTCATGCTTGAAAATCTGAATTAAAATACAGATGCAGGTGGGTATGTTAGTAATACTATGCTATCCCGAGTAATAGTAGGAATTCTGGTGAGATCTGCTAAGCTGAGATCGATCAAAAAGGAATTAATAATAATCTAGTAAATTGATCCTCTCATCATCTTTTCCCTTTCCTTACCACGTTACTGTGCCTGATTTGCCAGATGGAAGATGTAACTTGGTGATGCTTCAGACCAGAGGCCAACCTTGAGCTTCTAGTGTTGGCATTTCAGCCCTGTAGAGGGAATGTATATCCTATGTAGCATGAATAAAACAGCTGAGATCTTACCCCCAATTTCTTAGTAAATTCCTTTGTGACAAGTCATAATCTCTGTCTCAGGGCCTTTTTGTGTTGAAAGTATATATAAAACTTGCATTTGCATTGTGATGTGCGGTTCCACATTAGTTCCATTTGCACCATGATTTGTATTTGCAGATTAAGAGTGTTCAGTGCACTAAAAACGTGCTTCTGATGTGATGCCACTGCAACTCCAAGTTGGATGTAGAATAGCAATAGTATTTGAAGACCTGGATGACTTGTGCATTAAAAATTTTGCACAAGGCTGCGTTGAAATTGAGGGGAAAAAAAGATGGGAAAACTCTTGATTTCTGCTAGAACTGTCATAAAAGATGCACATGCTCTGATTTGGAATGATGGGAGTGAAATCCAAAGAGCTTGAGGCTGGAAGAATTAGCTGCTAATCTCACATTTCTACAAAAAGACTGAGCAATTCTTGGTTTATAGCCCTGAAAACATAATGGAGCCCTGGGGACTACTGACACAACAAGCTCTGAGAGCCACTAGCACTTAGCAAAATTGACTTCAGTTAATCAAAAAATTCTTTAGGGGGGAAAAAAAATAGCTGCTGGTTTGGAAAGCTGTAGAACAAGTAACTGTGTGTAGATGGTTAAAGAAATTTCAGTTCCTTGCAGTGGGGCTCGGTGACCTGTAATGACATTATCTAATGGGCAAACTTAAATAGAAAAGTAATTAAAGTGCTAGACAGGTGGGGAAACAAGTGAGAGAGAGGAGAGTACAGTGGCACTTTGCTCACCCTTTATTAAAACGTTTCTTGAGCAAGTTGTGTATGAATCTGCAAGCACGTGAGAGGCTACAGCAATAACAGGTGTGTAGAGAACAGGATTATCCAGCATGCATGATCTGGAATATTAACATGACCCATTATGAAGAAACATTTACCGTGATTCTGACTTGTGCCATTTTCCTGTAGTCTTAGGTAAAAGGAAGCACTGAGTTGTAACTAATACCCACAGCTTTTGAAAGTCATTCGTATCTTTTTGAAGAGCCCATGGTGAAATCTCTGATGTGGGATTTAAACCTGGCATGTAGGTTTGAAGTCAGCTTGGTTTTAGTAGTGTCCTTTTCTTAGGAGAAAACACATTTTATTATGTTCTGCTTGTAACTGTAGAGTGCTGGATGTTTTAAAAGAAATCTGGTGTGGGTTGGGGGGTGGGTGGGGAATCACCCTTTCTATAGTCCATTGGAATGCCCAATATTATAAGAGCAAAGCCAGAATAACTGAAATAGAATAAATATTGTGGAAAACAGTTTTGAAAAGTTTCCATTTGCTTTGTTTAGGGACTTAAGACTGCAAGGAACCTCCTGTGTCATCAGGTCCCATCTCCTATTATCAGTCACAGGTTCATACATATAATCTGTCACATAATACTTGTTTTTTATGAGAGCAAATGTGTTATAGTTTATGTCTCACAGTAATGGAATAAATGTTTTTATTTCAGTGGAATTTAGATTAGTCACTTGTGGATGCCAGGGGAATTTATCTGCAACAGCAATTCCGGCATTATAAAACAGCTAGCAGCTTTTTCTTGCTGAATATGTTACTGTAAAACAAAATTTTAATTTTGGCTGTCTGAGTGTGTTGCAATGCAGATGTTTCCATGTAATATCCCTCCCTGACCAGATGCCAAAAGGTCAGGAGTAGGAACGGATAGAGTTTACAAAAGGAGCATCATTATGGGAAAATGCTTCTGTTTTCCTTACCTGAGCAGTATACTGAAAGGAGGAAGGTGAGAAGATAAAGATAAAAATCTTTAATTTGGTTTTGGATATGAATGTGGAATCCTAGATGGCTGTGGCAGGAGACAGAAAACTGAAATCTCATGCAACTCTGTTATTCTTGCACTGTCTTCAAGGGGATGATACATGCAGCAGGGTATATGTGTGTCTGTTGTGTAATGAAAGTAGAATAAGAATTGTTAAATAGTTCCAGTTGCTCGGGTTCTGTTTAGTGCTTTTCTATAATTTTGCTCTTTATTTTGATCAGAGGCTGCTGAGATACAATTCAGTTGAAGGTTAATTTACTAATTAATTTTAATTCAGTCAGATAATCAGTAGAACATTTCTCAGTCTCTTTACCTACACACCACACAGGGATAACTGTAATCTTCACCTGTGTTCTCAATTTCACTAGCAATTCTTGCAAAGTGCTTCTCGAGGCTTCAGTCTTATCTCCTTATTCAGGCTATCTCTTTGCTCTTCCAGCATCTAGTGGTGTGAACTCTGATTATGGACACACAACAAAACAAAGGCAAAGATGATTTTCTCTCCATCGGGATAAGCTATTTGAATGTTGCTTAATAAATTTTGTCATCTGACAGGGAGGGGGGCAGGGGGGAGAGGAGAAGAACAGCTGAATCTTATGCCTTACAGGAAAACAGGTGGGACCAGTAAGAAGAAAAGATGAGCCAAAAATCACACAATTATTTTGTGGTAGCTTAATGGCTGCCTTGTTCTGCCCAAAGGTAAAGACACAGTTATCAGCGCCATTTATCAGGTACACCATTTTAGTTTAAACTTGTTTAAAACAGGGTAGAGCCCCTTTTTCATCTTAATTAGACAGTAACCCATTGATTCCAAGTGGGCCTTCATTTTCTAATTATTTAGTACATAATATAATGTCATTAAACATCTTTGAGTGGACAGGATTGCTCTAAAAGCTTTAGCTCCAGAGCTCTAATATTAGGCTTTTGGCATTCATCCCTGTGTGTGAAAAGCAGTCGGTTTGTTTACCAGGAATTTAGATTCACATTACTGGGGGAATTAGCAGCCAGCTCTTAGTCTGATTCAAGCACTTAACAATTGCTGATCATCTCCTCCTAGCCTGGGGATAATGGAGGAGATCAGCTGTAAATGGACCGTATGTGGGGCTATTTTCATGAAGGCACTTGGAGAAAGTGCTGCATCCCCTGACCTCTGCTAACCCTGGGGTTTGCAAGAAACCCAGACACCCATCGCTTCCTGGAGGAGCGCTAATCACCCATCAGAAGAGCTTCCATTAGAGACTAAACCAAGCTCAGCCTCAACCAACCCTCCCTCATCTGAAAAAAGGTTCAGCCACAAAATCCCTGAGGTAGAAGTGATTAGCTTCTGGTCGTGTTTACCAGTGTCTGCTTCGATGGGGGAAGCAAGCGCAGGATAGTGGCTGGTTTTGATTCCATAGCAGCGCTGAACGAGCCTGTTGGGCTCAGTGGTGCTGGTTGGCCTCCTCCTTGTCCGCTCTTCTCCCCAAAAGCTTTGTCTGGTTCATGGACACCTCAAAGATTACGTTGAATATTTTCCTCCTCCTTCTTGCGTAAAGTTGCCTGCCATTTCAGCAAAGAGTAACTTGTGATTTTTAGAATGTATTGAAAAAGATACTTTCATTCTTTATAGGTGCTGAACCTGTAGCGTTGCCTTGTCAACCTGAGTTACCTTTCATTGTTAGCGGATTTTAAGAGGCATGCCAGGGATCTGTAGGCAGGAATTACTGTTTGAAGTAAAGCTTGGCTTTTGCTTGTCTGTGATACGTATTGTGCCTCTCTTTAAAAGGAAAACTGCAGTCACTGGATCCTTACTGAAACATAGGCACTTGTTGGAGGCAGTGGGAATGATTTTAATGAGGCAAGGACACAATAATTCTGGACTTCAAATTCAAGGCTTATCTCTGGCATCACCTTCTGATCTCACACAAGAAGTGTGTATTGCTTCTCCTGCTGGTCACACATCTAAGGCAGTGACGGAGCTCGGTGCTGAGAAGGACTACATGACTGCCCTTTGTAAATGCTACGTTAGACCATGTTAAGGATCTAAAGCTACATTAGAGTTCTAGAACCCACCTCTGAAGTACCTGACAGTGAATGATGTCTGTAAAAGTTGTTAAGATTGCCTTCTAAAAGATTCTGTCAAACTCTGTTCTTTAATGTTCTTTCCCATAACACTTCCACCAGTGGAGACAAGGAGTGTAGCTTCTTCTGTTAAATGCGAAGGAAGGCAGGAGACTTCTAGAGTTGCAAGATAAAATTTATTAGTGAGATCTGGCATTATTTTACACTTTTAAAAATAATCTACATTACAACAGTTAGAAGGTTCGCTCCTTGTGTATGCTTGCTGAGAGCTCAATGTTAGTGCTGTTGGGATAAGGAATTTTTATTACATTATTTTTGTATTTAGACCAAAGGTATTCACAGGGTGATGTATTCCAGTTTCTGGGGAACAGAAGCTGAGGGTTTTTTGTAAATTGCCCTGTAGCATGGTTAGCAAGAACTGTTCTGAATGGGTTTAGGTAACTGTGCCAGTCCTTGAACAGCGGTGGTGCTAGCAGAACCGAACTGATACTGGCATGACATCTCTAATAGTAGTTGTACTTGTGCATGCATGTATGCTGTGCAGTTGAGTAACTGTGGTATTTGGAGGTCAGGTGTTACAAAAGTCTAAGTGAAAATAGGTTGGTACTCACAGCAGTGTGAGTACCTGTGAATGCAGGTGCATTTAGAGATGAATTTTGTTTGCAGTTATTGACGAACAAGCCTAAAAGGCAGCCGTGTATATAAAGGAGCATATGTACATGCGAAAGGGACATAGGACACTTGGAGAAATGACACCCAAAATAACATGTTTTGCTTTAATTTCAGTCTAGAGCAGGATTTGTCTGAGTGTCAGGCATTTCCCTACATAATCCAGGACATGATAGGAGGCTGCAAGTGCAATCAATAACCTTCTTAGTAGGTGTAAGGAGGTAAAGGTCCACAGTGCGCTGAGTATGAACAACAAAATGCTAATATTTTTTCCATATCAGCCTGTCTTAGAGCACTAAAATGGGGAAAGAGGAAGGATCACAGTGCAGATCAGTGGAAGATGAATGCAGTACACAGTCTGTGTGGTACACACAGGGCAATCTGCTCCATTATTCTCACAAATATCCTCATGAATCTGTGTAATGTTGGAAAGAACAACATTTTCTTCTTCCCTGTCACTCTCCACTAAATTCTGGAGATGACAGACACTATTACACTACCTCAAAAGTCTTTGACACATTTCTAGTCCCACCATATGGAGGATGGTCTAATGTAGATATTAAAATATGATAATGTGGACTCTGTTTTTATTAAAGAATGGTAACAAGCATGTGGAAGTAGTGCTGCCTCCTGGTCCAAATAGCCATATTTCAGTAGGTAATTGGAAATACCAGTACTTGTACTTCTCTTTATCAAGAAGACATGATATTTGTTCCTACTGCGTGGAAACAAAGTGTTGCTTCTCTGTGCGACTGAGGAGATGGTTCTGCTCCATGCAGTGATTTCCTTGCCCTGCCTGCCCAGGATGTAAACAGAAGGATGGAATTTGAAATGGGAATATTACCGGTGCAGAAGGACAATTACTCTGATACATGTGAGAGTGCAAGAATCTGTAGTAAGGAGGTGTCTGACAGTGACTGGGAACCACAGCACATTACTTAGCTGGTGCTTCCCTGGCAACAGGGAATAAAGCACAGGGTAAAAAGAAATACCCACCTGTTCTGCATCTATTCTGGACTGTAATATTGTTTGGCTGTGTACAATACTGTTCAGATCTGTCGTATCTCATAGGATGAGCAAGGGGCACTATATGTGTGCGTGGAGGAGCTGCTCCGAGCCGAGTTTCTAGCTATCCTGAAAGTGCAGACTGGCTGATGAGGCAACTCTTGCACACAATTGATTGTGGACTATTAACCTATGCTCAGAAATCAATATTCACTTAACACCACATTTTAACAGGCAAATGCAGTAAAAAATAACAGCAGTTACACAGTGCACACATTTACACTCAGAATAAACAGGTCATGGAATAGAGCTTGGTGGAGGAGGAGGAGATTGGGTGGGCAGTGTGGAAGGGGGCAATGACAACTGAAATATACGGAGAGGTACAAGGTAGCTGCAGCTCCCAGAGATTTTTGCAACTGATGTCTCGGGGTTTTGTGGTCAATACAGCTTTGATGAGCTACATGCATTCTCTAAGCATGACTTAGAAGGTTGGTCCTGAGGCCAGGCAAGGTCATCCTTTGCTAGATAAGATTAAATTTACTGGGGTTGAGCACAGAAATCCATCTTAACCTACAAAACCCAAGTCTGTTGCTAGCTGTGATAATGGATGAGATATATATGTTGCAAGGGACAAAACAGAAAGGAGCAAGATTATAAAATGTAGTTTAGTGTCCTTGATCTGGGATGGTATTTTTCATATACTTAAAAGAATGGATTTGAAAAGGGGACTCAAAGTAATCCAAAACTGATGTTTACCAGGGACTTTACATATGTTTATTGAGCTTTACTTGCAACCCACCCTGGAGTGCAGATTTCTAGTCTTTAGGATGGTATGCTGTGCTCTTGACAGGCTGGAGGAGTGGGCCCACATGAACCTCATGAAGGCCAAGTGCAAGGTCCTGGGTTGGGACATTGCCTGACATCAGCACAGGGGAGGGATGAATGGATCGAGAGCAGCCCCGCAGAAAAGGACTTGGGGATACCAGCAGATGAAAAACGGGACGTGAGCCGGTACCGTGCGCTCGCAGCCCAGAAAGC
>JAVJGI010000064.1:64059264-64071951 GCA_035590275.1 Ibycter americanus | reverse complement strand
CGCGGCGGGGTGCGGGCGGCGGCGCCTGACGGGCCCGCTCCCCGGCCAGGACGGAGCGGGACGCGACCAGCTGGTCGAAGAGCAAGCTGGAGGAGGTGCTGGTGGGGCTGGCGGTGGAGGGCGAGGCCGGGCGCTGCGAGATCAGCGGCCTGAAGCACGTGGAAGGCGAAGCGTCCTGCAACAGCCGCAAAGGGAACCGCATCTTCTTCTACGAGTGGAACCTGCGCCTCCGCTGGAAAGGTACCGGGGGGCGGCCCGGCGGGCAGCGGCCCGAAGCGGCTCTGCGCCTGGCGCCCGGAGCCCAGGGTAAGGCGGCACGCCTCTGCGCAACCGCCGCTCTTAGCTCGGTATTGATGAGCCACGGATTATTTTTCTTTGTGTAGCGGGGGCAGAGTTTGGGGGTTCTTTCGCTACCTTCGTTTCCCTTCATTT
Source organism: Ibycter americanus (assembly GCA_035590275.1). Lineage (NCBI taxonomy): Eukaryota > Metazoa > Chordata > Aves > Falconiformes > Falconidae > Ibycter > Ibycter americanus. Next base: position 64,071,519 of record JAVJGI010000064.1, on the reverse strand, counting down.
GTTTCCTGTTTATTTCTTTTGCTTTGACTAACCCCTTCCTAAATACTGTAGTATTTATATAACTATATATATATATAGAACAGAACTAGTGACGTGTTGGACAGGCAAACAAGGGTTCCAGCATTCTTGTCTTTCACGTAGTCACTCCTGCTGACTTTCTTAATAGGCATACGGCCTCCTATTGTGAATGGCCCGATGCCAGCACGGCCACTGGTTGCGCTCCTGGATGGACGAGACTGCACTGTGGAGATGCCCATCTTGAAGGATGTTGCTACAGTGGCATTTTGCGATGCTCAGTCGACTCAGGAAATCCATGAAAAGGTGGGCTAGAAAATAAATGTGCGAGCATCAGATGTGGAGGTCTGCCTCTTGGAGTAAGCAGAGCAGAGACTGATTTGGACTGCTTCTTGTTGTAGGTGCTGAATGAAGCAGTAGGAGCTCTGATGTATCACACCATTACCCTCTCTCGTCAGGATCTGGAGAAATTCAAAGCCCTCAGGGTCATTGTGCGTATTGGCAGTGGCTATGACAATGTTGACATCAAATCCGCTGCAGAATTAGGTATGATGACACCATTAGGGCTCTGTTGCGATCAGAACTGAATGTGACATAGAACACTGCCCATGTTTTTCTGTTTTATAGCTGACTGCATTTAAAACCTTTTATGTAAAAAGATTTGGAGCTGCTTAATATCAGGCATCTTTAGGAAGCTGACCAATATCGGAACTGGTAGGTGACTTGAAAGAAAGATTCTCAGTTCTCAGATTTCTCTGCCATAGATGTCAGTGTCTTTACTGTTGTTTGGGATTCAGAAACCTGAATATGGTGTCTAGCTAAATTTTGGTGAGGTGGTTTTGGGTTGTTTGTGGGGCAAGAATTGAACAAACTGATGTCTGAAAGCAGCCTGCAGATGCTGATGCAGGATACTCACTGTAAATGCTTGATAAGTGAGTTTTCCTGTTAATTTTTTATATGCAGGTAGGTTCTGATTCAACACTTTTATTATTGATCCCTTTAGAGACCTAGGCCTGTGAAAAGTCTCTGGATCAGGTGACGGAAGGCTGCTATTTATTAAACATACGGCAGTGAGACCCTTGGACCTTGTAGTCTCCTAGGTGAGGTGGATCATATAAGTGCCCTGCCCCTTTTTTAGGTTTGTGTCAGAGATTTGAAACATTTGTTAGTGTAACGCAGATCAGATTAAGCTTAAATCAAATGCAGGTATTTATATATAAAATTGAAATAGGCATTACAATTTCCAGATCTGTAAGAACAGATGAATTTTAAATAATGAAGAATGCATGTTTGTCTAGTGCTTGAGTTAGGTCTAAAGAGTCTTCTCACATGAACGCTTCAACTGAATAGTCCCAAGAGTTCCTGGCAACGTCCTTGGCAGCTGTTACATTTTTGGGCTGAGTTTGGAACCTAACCTGCTCTTAGCGTTCTGCTCTTAAAGTCACCATCCGTATCTTTGATTCATTCAGTTTCAAAGTTTTCCCATTCCCCCTACTCCACACTCATTAACCCAAGGAGAAATGGGTCAGAGTTCTTTTCCCATCATACTGCTGCTTGCCACTTTTGCTTTGGAGCAATAGTATGATGACCCTCATGCATGGCCAGGTTTGCTTTTTCATGGACAATTAATGATTATTTTGATGCTTTGCTAGGCCCTTTAGTTCATTCTGTGGTAAGATACTGTTGCTTATGCGTTCTGAATCTTCATATCAGACCAAAGGGCCGTTGTGTGTGTTTGCATTTTCTTACATTTTGGCATAGTATTGCATGTAAACACAAATTTGTGTCTAGCCATGTAAGAGATGAATGCATGTGGCTTGTCTGAATGAGATGGTAGCCAGTGAGATTAAAAGAAGTTAGGTTTCCCTGTCTCCCCACCTCACGTCTTCTGAGTCGTCTGTGGCATTATGGCACAATTGTGACAGATTTGATAGAGAAAAGAAGTCGAATGTCTGGGATTGTGTGTGGCCATCGCTCTCCTCATTCTCTTGGGAGAGCATGGTCTGAGTTTAGTCGAATGTCTCCTCTGTAACTGGCTTCCAAAAGAGTGACGCATTGCTGAATTTTATGTGCCTTCAACCACTGCCTATAGATTTTATTCCTAGTTTTTAGATAGGTGGTGATTTTTTGAATGAAGGATAGCAGCAGTGAAGTGGTATTTTGTCAGTCATCCACCCCATTGACTTTTTTTTTTTTTTAATAGACTGTCCAGGAATGACCAGATTTTGCTACAGTGTTCCATCTTTCCCTTTCCTGACAGTAATTTGTGCTTCCAGGACTTTAACTCTGTTTGCATTAGTAATTTGCTTGATAGTTCTAGCTGTGGGTTTAATGGTCCCTTGTGGTTATATGTTATTGTAGAGCAGGAGTGTTATGTGTTGTTATTTTTAAATGTAACTTCAAATGGATTTAGAGAGGCTCCTGTGGCTTCTCTCAGCGTTTAATGAGTTAGTTACTTATTGTTGCTCCTAGGGAAGCTGATGCTTGCAGTGAGCATCTGGACTGTGAGGCATGAAAGAGCTCAACCATCTGTCTTAATTCTTTTACAGTCTGCCAGTTAATCTGTCAGGAGTATCTCTGGAACAAGTGCATCTTTTTGGATGCAGCTCTTCTAAAACAGTCAGTTTCTTGCATCACTTGTATGACCCAGTTTTCTCATTTCAGCCTGTTTTTTTGTATTTTGGGTTTTTTTTTTCCTGGTGAGTGTGTCAATTGAAGGAATGGTATTTCCTTGGGGTTAAAAAGCTGGCTGGTCACATCTATGTTGCTGTACAATGAGCTTTCGAAATGAATCCTGTGTTTCTTGACAGTAGTTCTGGAGCATTGAATTGTCTTTCAGCACTTATACCTGAAGAGCTCTATGTTGGTTTAGCATTGTGATGCTAAAAATCTTATATGACCTCTGTGGCTTTGTAGGCATTGCAGTTTGCAACATCCCTTCCTCCTCAGTAGAGGAGACTGCTGACTCCACCCTCTGCCACATCTTGAACCTCTATCGCCGTGTTACTTGGCTACATCAGGCTATGCGGGAAGGGAATCGAGCCTCGAGTGTAGAACAGATTCGAGAGGTGGCTGGAGGCGCTGTGCGTATCCGTGGGGAGACTTTGGGCATCATTGGATTAGGTAAGTGATGGGAACTGTTGGATTGAAAAGCGAACTGTGAAAGTTTTTGGGAACCTAAGAGTCACAGACTGAAAAAAGTGGTAATTTTACAGCTGTTCATTGTGAAACGCACATAAGGAATGCTAGTGCCCTATTCTGTGATGCTGGATATCTTCAAGAGTTGGGTGTATGTCATGGGATTGGGGATTTTTTTTTTTTTATTCAAATGACTAGAAGAATTGGAACATTCAGACAGCTCTTCTTGGTGACTGTTTCCCAGTGTGCTAGGCTCTGTATCAGTAACAAAGCCGCCTGAAAGCTACCAATTCCTTCTCCAAGTTCTTGTAATCAGATTATTACTGCCTCTGACTCAGGGTCCAGATCTGGTTTGAAAAAGAGAGCTCCTTCTAGGCTAAGCTCTGGCTATTGCATGGGGAAGGACTAGAATTGGCCACATGGGATCAGCACTGAATAACCTCCTCTGGATCCCTATGGCAATCCTACGGGTTTCCAGGGCTGCACTACCTTGGGCCCTGGCAGTAAACTCCAGTGTAGGCTCCCAGTCTACCCCAGTATCTTGTCTTTAAAGTTTGTTTTACCTTTCCTTGATGATTGTGGGTTTTCTTTTGTGAAGGCCGAGTTGGACAGGCAGTGGCTCTGCGAGCCAAGTCCTTTGGCTTCAACGTGATTTTCTATGATCCCTATCTGCCGGATGGAGTGGAGCGATCCTTGGGTTTACAACGAGTAGGAACCCTGCAGGATCTACTAATGCACAGCGATTGCATCACATTGCACTGCAGCCTGAATGAACATAACCATCACCTCATCAATGACTTCACTATTAAACAGGTGCAGCAGGAGCTTGATTTCCCCCACAGAGCACTGTGGAAATGAATGCAAACAAACTGCTGCTTTCACAGAGGCTGAGAGCGTGTGAATCCTGCTGCCTCTGTCGTGTGCCTCCTGCTGCCTTTGGAGGCTGGGAGCGTGTGGATCCGGGTGCCTGTGCTTTGTGCTGTATAGAATTCCGTGTTAAGAGGAGAATAGGATTGGCTCTTTTTGCCATTTGTAAAGAATGTTTTAGGTGATTCAATAATTTCAAATTACCTTTAAAATGTATAATTGATTCTGCTGGTTAGAGCCAGATGTGGTGTGGCTGGGACTGCGTAAGTTTCTTTACACAGCTCTGCCAAAGTCTCTCTGCCCAAGCCCACTGCAAAGTCAGTCTCGGGCTCTACTCCACTAGACTATGAATGCTTTTCAGTGCTTTGATGAGAGACATCTGGACGTTGTAGTCCAGTTTTGTATAGCTGGATACTTGATTCATGTCCTCTTTCTTTTTTAATGTAGTAGGATGAATATGGAGTGCAGAACTTGAGAGTTCCACTTTTGCCCTTGTTGTCTTGTGGTTTTGTTTGTTCATTTTTAAAGCAAATTTCTCAAGAATTGCTTGCAGGCATTTCCCCTGTTGTTAGCTTTGCAGTGAGAGCACTCCTAGTTCGTCCAGGCCTCATCTAATCACTGCAGGCTCCTGCTCATTTCCAGTAGACTTCCCAAGATTCACTTAGCTTCCATGAAAAGTCTCATTCTCAACCCACTTAATATCTTTCTTCTTCCAGATGCGCCAGGGCTGCTTCTTAGTGAACACAGCCCGGGGAGGGCTGGTAGATGAGAAAGCCTTAGCACAAGCCTTGAAAGAGGGGAGAATCAGAGGAACAGCATTGGATGTGCATGAGTCTGAGCCTTTCAGGTAATGTTGCACCTGCATGCCAGCTGCTATCCTGTGACTCGTCTGCACTGGATGATTCTTTTGGGGGTTTGTTATTTGAGTTACAGCGATACCTGAGAGGACAGATGGGGTTATCACTTCCGTAGAGAAACTTTTTTTTTTTTTTTTCCCCTCCCCTAACAGCTTTGCTCAGGGGCCCTTAAAAGACGCACCCAATGTGATCTGCACCCCTCACACTGCCTGGTACAGTGAGCAGGCTTCCATTGAATCCAGAGAAGATGCAGCTAAAGAGATTCGCAGAGCTATTACAGGTAATGAGGAAGACTCTGCGCTGCAGCTGCTGCTGAATTAGTATTCTTTTGTTAGTTCGCTGCAAGGATTATGCTGGTTGTTCTGAAAACTTAGACTCAGTAACTGGTTTTGGTTTCTGGAACTGGAGTATAAGTTGATGATTGTCTCTTTGCCTTCTGAGAATCTTTTAACTAATGCTGGAGTGGCACTTTCCCTCCCTGGGAAAGGGAAAGTACCTTGTAAAGCCTTGTACCTAGTACTTCTTCCAAGTCATTTGCAATCGTTCCTTTGACAGTTATACTGTACCCCTTTTTTCTGGAGTAGTACATACTGTCTCTTGGGAAAGGTGAGGCTTGGCAATTGCAGTTTGTGGCCAATAATTTCCACAAGATCACAGAAGTGGGAAGGAAGGGTCTGTTTTTTGTCTTCTCCAGAGACCAGTTACTCAGAGGCAAGTCTCCCCAGCCCAGTGTTACCCTGTCAAGGTAGATTGAAAAGATCTTGCACATTTCCTTTCTACTTTCCTTTGTAAATGCTTCAGGGAATGAGACCCTCCTACTTGTGTCCTGGATTTTTTGTCATTCTTGGCATTCTTGCAGGTCACATACCTGATGCTTTGAGGAACTGTGTTAATAAGGAGTACTTGCTGTTAGCAGCTCAATGGTCCAGTATTGATCCTGCAACTGTCTACCCAGAACTCAATGGAGCTGCAGCTTACAGGTGAGCTATGTAGGTTGTCCAAGTTACTGCTTCCAAGCGTATCTTCCTACTGAAGTAGGCCGACTTCCATCTCTGGGTTTGAGAACGGCTTGTACCTGTAAGCAGGTATGTTCCTGTTCCTGTGTACTCTGTATATGAGATCTTTCCAGAAACTTAAGAGCAGCACTTCTGAAGCTGTACTAGGATTTAACCTTTACTTGGTCATATTTAGTTCCAGCTGCGTACTGGTTAATTTTTTCAAATCATTGCAAGACCTGCCTGAGACATATCTTAATGTAAGAAAGCCCGCTGGGTGCCTGAAAAGAGGTCTAGATCTTAACATTTAGAAGTTGTGCATGGCATTAGAGCTGTATTTAAAAAAGCACAGTTCTTACCTGTAGCCCAAATACAGACTATTAAAAGAGACGTTGTCCAGTGTATTTGGGCAGTGGCCTAAATAGGGCGTGTTTCAGTTTTTCTGTTACAGACCTGCCAAGTGATTGTGGGTGGGTTGCTTCCCTTCTGTTTTTTCTCCCATCTGCAAAGTAGGAAATATATTCTCTTCCCTTCTTGGAGAGATCTACAGAGGTTCAGATATATTTATGCAGAAGGCATAGGGAGGCAAAATGGAAGTAATGGAAGAGTAGTTCACTAGCAATTCATGAGTTTCTCTCCTATTTTTCATCTTATCTCTAGCTGTTTTATTAGTTCAGCTCCTTACTTTTTCTATCTTAGAGCCCAGTGAAGGATAACTGACAGCTTGCACTCCTCCTGTTGATGGGGAGGGAATTTCCAGCCCTTCAGGGTACCGTCATACAGTGCCTCACACTTTTTCACCAGAGACAAATTTTGTACCTGTCTTCTAAACGCTTAGTATGTGACCTGAGACTTATCTCTGCCTGTCTGAGAACAGGTGTCATTTGGTGTTAGGATATAACTGCTACTCTTCAGCTCTGGAGACTTTTCCTGTGTTCTGTCTCCAAGCATTTCTGTTAGAAAGAGGGATTTGCATTCAGCAGGTGCCTGAGGGCACGGCTCCTTTCCCCTTGTGCAACTGTGTTGGACGAGCTTGTAACTTCTACGTTTCTGTTGGTTTTAGGTTTCCTCCAGTAGTGGGAGTAGCCACCCCTGGTCTACCAGAACCACCAGTAGTGGAAGGGATTGTAGCTCATGGGATCCCTCCTGTTTCTCACTCTGCACCGCGTACCCCTTCCCCAGGAGAGACGAGCAAACTGGACGCAGACAGAGAGATTCCTGCTGACCAGTAGCAGCATCTTTCTCTCCTCTCCACTGGCAGCAGAAAAAAGTAGGAGGGTATCTCCTCCTCGGACCTTCTTTAACACCCTACAGAGACTGTTTCCTGTTCATACAGGACGGGAGAATGCATTTCAGTACTGGCAAACTTTAGCTCTTGCCTTTATTTTGTAACCCTTTAGTTTTAATCTTTCAATGAATCTTTTTCCTTCTCTGGGGCAGGGCAGCAGTGACCTTGCCTCCCCTTGGAAATACTTGGTTTAATGAATGAGTTTTCCCATGTATCTGCCTCAGTTGTCTATGACAGGGAACTGTCCTTGTGCACTTGAAAATAGAAGTGGAGCTGTCTGACCAGGGATGGCCCTCAGCGTTCCTAACCCCAGACTTCAGTGCACACTTTTCAGTTGTGACTTGTAGCTTGAATTTAATTTGGCTGAACCTCTCCAAGTGTAGCCATGGGGAATATTAGAAAAATATTAGTGAATTGGAGAAGTTGTGACTATTGTCTTTATTATGCCCGTGGTAGAATGCAGCCTAGGCTCAGCTCTATGTATTACTTCGCTTGTTTTAATTAAGGTTTCCTGTGAGAACAGACATAGCACAGGCATTGCTAATTCTTGACCATACAAAATTTTGTCTATGCAGTACTAGGCCTGAAGTTAAAAGTAACAGTCTTCAAAGCCAGCCTTGTAAATAATTTGGAAGGGATTAAAATGTCATCAAATGTGTTCTGGTGGCCACTGTGTTTGTGAGGCTTCAGAATAGTTCACCCTGGAGTCTGTGTAACTTGGAGAAGGCGAGGGAATGCAGAAATGGGAAAAACTTGCACTGGGAGACAGCAAGTAGCAATACCTTGCAGCTGCAGTTGCTGGTTCCTCACACACACATACCTCACAGTCTAATGGCATGTTTATCCACAAGGTATCTATCATGTTAGAATTCTAAGCTTTGTGCTACAGATTTTTTTTTTGTGGGGTTTTTTTTTGGCATAACTGCATCAACTAGAAGTAACATACCACTTGTCTTTGTGCTGATGGAGAAGGCACTTTTTAACAGTTGACCAAATGACTCTACTTTAGCTCTTCTAGCATGTACTGCATCTGCAGTAGTGGGTAGGGGAGGACAGTGGGGTTTTTTTACAGGAATGAGCTTTGTGATAACTAAAGGAGAAGGAACTCTCTTAGCTTGTCACCCGAAGCCAAGGCAGGATTGTTGCTCTCAATTCTTTCCCCATTTCCCAGATGATTGAATACGAATTGCTTCTTTGAGGGGTATGGAATCTTCAGCAAAAGAGGTTCCATAGATTTTCCTTAATTCCAAATCTTCCTTTATTTTCATCTCGTTACGCTTTAGTCATAGCCTTTCCATGCACAAGATGTAACAATTCCTGATTGTTCAGACTGTGTGGGTGTATTAAAGTAGGTGCTATGTGGGAGACATACCCTATCTGTGAGTTTGTCTGCCTCCCTTGATTCTTCCCTCTGTTGTGTGTCTGTGACGGGAAGCTGAACAGCTGGGAACAGACTAGAAATACACCTTGAGCTGTAGACAAAATGCTCTGTTTAGGCTGTTTACAGTTTGGGAAGCTGATGAAAGCTTTTGGAGTCACTAAGTTTTCAGATTTTTTTTCCTGGTTTTAAATTTTTTCTCCAATACTGCCTTCATATAATGGCTTACTACTGATACAGTGAAGTGATTCATTCCTTTCTTCTCCAGCCCCCCCAGCAGTTCAAGAAAGGAAAATAGGCAAGAAGTAAACTTCAGGTGTTTTCTTATAGATTTTACACTTTAACTGTTTAGCATTAGTGAGCTGATACTAGTTCTCTAGTGCTGAGTATCTTTTTTGATAAGCTATTTGTCTTGGTGAAGGTTCTTGGCTTCTGTGTCTTCATGAATGATGCTGATTCTACTTAAAATTAATATACCTCCTCGGCTGCTCAGGTTTAGCAGATCAGGCTGAGACTGGTGGTAGGCATAAGTTACAGGAGAGCTTTTTCTGACTAGAAGCCTAGAGCTCAGAAGCATGTTGATTGTAGCTATACCTAAAACAACCAGCAGCACTTTCCTGCGTTCTCTAATCTCTAGGAAATCTAAATTTTACTACTAGCTCAGAAAGCTGTTCTTCTGACAGGCAGATAGGGAAAAGTTTTCAGGGACTGAGAGCTCATCTTCTGCCTATTGCCACATTAGGGAAGCAGTCTGTCAATAACTACTCTTTCCTTATTTGCTGCTGAAAATTCCTGCCCTGCTTAGAGGTTCAGGTCTGAGATTATTTTGTGGTAAGGGGCTTCTAGTTATGAGCTTTGTGAATACAGAGAATCAGAGTACATTGACCTTGTCTCTTCTAGAGCACAATGCAAGATAGATTTATTTTTTTAAGAGGCAGCATTTTTTTTTTTCTTCTGAACTGCAAGTATCTCTATAGACTAGTCAAATAACTGAGCATAGGAAGAGTGGAAAGATCTCATTTGGGGGACACTTGAGTTTCTCAATTCTTATTTTTGGTACCTAGATATACCGGTGACTAGTAAGCATAGGAATGAAAAAATTGATGTCATAAGAAATGTTTCCAGTTACGGGTACTAAGGAGTTGAAGCTGATAGCATTGTTAGTGGCTCTGTTCTGTCCAACACAGTGCAGGCTTGTCATTGGATATGAAGGCAATTTTTCCCCTTGATTAAAGCCACAGCAGAAAATGTTGAGGGAAAAATGAACAGAACCCTTATCATGACCTCAAAGAAGGACTCTTTGTGCTTATAGGATTACTCTGCTTGTATGCCATTTGTACCTCTGCTTATAGACTGAACCTATTATCACCAGACAAAGGCTGTTCTGAACAGATAGCTCAATGAAAAATTTACCAGTACTAAAGTACCCTGTGGTCTTCTCCATCCCCTGAGTGCCAAGTCCTTTGTTAGCACTGTCTCCTGTGTGATACACTGACTTGCAGCTCCCCCTCCCAAGCTTAGTGCAGTATACAGAAGTGGAAGGATTTTAGTTTTTTTTTAAATGCCTTCCTTCAGAACTAGCGCAGAGCTTTAATCCCAAAGAACAGAAGTCTCCCAGGGTGAGGCAGGAGTGCCCTAGCTGCACTAATCTGCTTACAGGAGGTGCTCACACTGTCCCAAGGTACATTCTGTTTGTCAGGGTCACTGCTGCTGACCAGCTTTTTTTATAGAGGACTCAGAGTTTCAGAAATATATTTTTGTAGACAATGACTAAACTGTGAAACATTGAAATAAAGCATGTAAACAAAAACTTACAGCACTGTCCTCTGTACAGATGTTTTTCTCACTTCAGTTCTCTCCTGACTCATTAGAAATGTTTGATTACTTCTTGGATATATTTTAATAAAGTTCTCCAAAGAACATGGCTGCTGTCTGTGAAGGGGTGGCCTTAAATATAGTATTGAAGGGGAGGGTTGAAATCCCGTACAGATAAGTGTCTGCATCGGTCCTGGTTTTCTCAAATTAGGTAAGTTGGATCTTCCACACAGTCACTCCCTGGATCAGCCACTCTGGCAAATCACTCTTTGGATTCTGGAGCATTGACTGTCAGTCAAACTTGTGAAGGTGGCAGGCTGGAGAAGAAGCCATCTTCAATGGTTAAGGGACAACTTTGGATGTAGCCTGTTGGTTACTTATGTGACTTCTCACAAGTTGAAATTGTGGTAATTGGATTTGCAGCAGCCTCTTAAGTGTGTAGTGTAAATACATGTGTCTAAACAGCAGTAGCTGCCTTCACCCTTTTACAGTAAAATAGCATTTGAAACTAATACACAAAATTAGCCCATGAAACTAATTTTTCCAACATATAATAAAAGTTGGTGCAACAGAATTAGCATAGAAAAGTGTCGGCTATTTCGTAAATTGAATTTCATGTTTTATGGCCTATGCTTCCTGTGTCGATCATTATTGAAAGTTAGGAACCCCCTTCCTATTCTTGGTGGATTATACCACTATTTGTCTAGCTGGCGCTGTGTGCCTTTGGAATATCCAGCATCCCGCTCAGGAGATGGGATACAGGAAATGCTGCCCTGCTTTACCATAGCAATTTCAGTCTTGGAGCTGGTGGAATGGGAAGGGGACACAGGACCACTTGGAATCTTTCACATGCTGGTACTATTTCTAACACCTAGTTGATGATACTGTTTCAGTAAAGAAACTTTGGAGAGCAAAGCCTGCTCTTCAAAGAATATAGTACTGATCCTGGATATACCATGGCAATCACTTAGACACAAGATACAACGGCTCTGCTACCCTTCAGTAATGTTTCATGTAGGTATTGGCTCCTGTACTTTAAAAAAAAAATAGGGCAGGGGGAATTAGTAAAGCTAGTGGCATGTAGTAAATCAAAACTCAGATGCCATACAGCAAAGGAGGATCGAACAGAGTTTTGATGCCACTAACGATTGTTCTGAAGTTCTATGTAGTTGCTCAGAATACCAAAGGCAGACTCTGCTTCCAAAACTCTTTTGAACTGTCTCTTCATGTTACAATTTGTCATCAAAGGTGTTCAGTATTTTACCTGTGTGCCACGTCAGGCCTAAAATCAGACCATAGAGAGTACAGATAATGAGATGAAACGATGACATACACTTCTGAGGACAGGCACGTTGTACGAACTGCTATTGGGCATTGCCTTACCCATTTCCCAGTACTGTAAACTGCATCCCGCTAACCGGAAGGTAACAAAGATGAAATGTTGGCATCTACTCAAAACATCCTGGCACAACCATTTTGAATACGTGAATGTGAAAGCAAGCAACTTGCCTTTACTTCTGCTAATTCAGTGTTAACTGTGCCTCTTCCACGGTGAGGAAACAGTACACGCACAGGAACATCCCTGTTCTGGTGTGGAGCAGAGCATCTGCTGCTCATTGCAGTTTCTGTTGGCGCTACTGTGTCTTTACTGCACGGGCAGGAGGAGACGTGAAGTTGCGCATCATTTCCCTAACAGCGGAGGATTCTGAAGCATCTTGTGGTTGGTCAAGCGGGTTTCGGGCGCTGCGCGGCTCTACACGAGAACTGTTCAAAGGTGTGAACCGTGGCGGCTGCAAACCGTTAAGGGGAGGATGGTGTGTCCTCACCGCCCGCAGGCACACCTGCCCGCAGGCCTCGCCGCGCAGCAGGCCCGGCGGCCGTTCCCGGGAGCAACACCAGCCC
>JAVJGI010000064.1:64040344-64056310 GCA_035590275.1 Ibycter americanus | reverse complement strand
TTTTTTACCCCCCCCCCCCCCCAGTATAAATTTGGTTATAGAGGGTAGCTCTTAAATATTCTTACTTTGATAAAATGTGAAATAATCTAATTATGTTAGTCCACAGAAAATACATATAATGGTCAGTTGTGCTGTCTTCAGAGCACTGAGAGGAAATCCTCATGACGACAAGCTGTGCTGCTATTAGAAAACAGCTTTGCCTCTTCTAACTAGACACAGATCTTACCCTTTTTCTTAAAATGTCTGTTAGGACAGGATCATAAAAGACCTGTCAAGCTTTAGTTCAGTTTTGTCCTGATATTGTAAAAGGACATATTGCATGTTAATGGCAGAATAGCTCAACGTTCATATGCAGGACAGTACTGCTCTAGCTTATGTGAAAAACAAAAGTGTGTGAGGTGACTTTTAATGCATACACAAGCTATACAAATGCTGCAGAAGTTTGGAGGCCTAGGACACAAGGTGTTTTGAGAAGGATTGTTTTGGAATAATCCACATATATTTCTTGTGGTAGATGGTAAAGAAAGGGTTGGTTATTTTGGTGTGGTTTTATTTGTTTTTCTCCCTTTTATGGATAGTAAGTTCTGTCTCACACAAGGTTTTTTGTGTCTGATTTTTTAATCTTACTTCCTACAGTAATCTTCACATACAATTGAATGTATTCTGGAGACATTTTCACTTCTACTATATAGATTCTACAACTTAATGAAAACATGGAGTAATCTAAAGTATCTTATTCATAAGGGATTTCATTGAATAAAGTTGCTATTTAGAAATTATCTGAATTATGGAATAAGCTTAATTTACTTAGCAAGTATCAGAACTGTTTGAGTTAACCATAAATCTCAACGTATTTCAACTAGTTTTTCTGACTAAGTGATGTTGGAAAAGAATGTCTTCCTGTCTGGAGACTGTATGTAGTAGATGGGGGACGCTGGGACCCTACAGGACTGGATTTAGATTCATATGCTCTCAAGCAGTTTTCGGATGCTGCTTGAAAGTTGTCTTGACAGTAGAGGAGAATGTAGGAAAATGTGCATATAGTGTCTTTTTGGTTTAGGGTGTGTGGAGGTTCTTGCCAGCTGTGCAGATGTGTCTCCTGCCAAATTTCAGACCTCAGTGATTGGGACTGAATGGGGAGTTTGTAGAGGCTTTCAAACTGCAACAGATAGGGAAAGAGGAATTTTCAGACAGGGAGTTGAAACTGGGACTCTGTGGAAGTGGTGGGAAGGTTCAAAACAAGTTGGGGGCTTGTGAGTCTGGAATATCCTGATTGCTTTCTGTGCCACTGTACTCGTCTTCGGTTCCTTCTGTCCTGTAGAGGTGATCATGTTCCTGGATCATTTTTTTGTGTCCATGAGACACTTGCATGCGTTTGCGTATTGAAAGCATATATGAAGGGGAATGGATCACAGAAGGTGGTCTAGGCTTTTTGTGTCTCCCTGAGTAATGTCTCTTGTTGCTGCTCTTGAAGGCAGAATACGGGGCTGGATGGGTGTTGGGGAGACCAGTAAGCATATCTTTAATGCTGCTTGTTGTAAGAGGGAAGTTTAAGAACAAACAGGATGTTGAACATTTTTTCAAATATTTTTTTACTTGCTTTGCAAAGTACAGTTCTTTGAAGGAGAGCTGGCTGCAAAAGTAGTGGATACACATTTTCCTCACTCACTCTGTGATACTTTATTGGTGGCCTAAGTACAAAGTACTATGAGTGCTTGTGATGTCACAGGGTTTTTTTCTGATAGCCTTTCTGTCTTCCGACGTGTGAAGGAGACATCCACACTGAAAAATGTGCATTCACATGGTGAGCAATGTCTTCTGTGGCTCTACTGGTGACTTTTCTCAGGGCTCAATAGGGTCCTGAGGGATTCTATAACCATTTATACTACTGAAATGCAATGAGCAGGGATGATATGAGGGGAGTGGAATACCTCTGCATATGTAGCTTCTGTAAGTATAAGTTTACATGATTTATTGAAAAAAAAAAAAGTCTTGGCTGCCTCAGCAGTTATCACAAGCGAGTGGTTTAGGTCGCTTAAAGAGTCACCATCAAAGGGAGTAGCAAAGTAGTTTTGATATGAATTTGTGGGAGTGTGACTTCACAAAGTTTGGTGGCAAGGTTCACTCTATTACTTATTACAAACATAAATCACACAAAGAAGAATCAAATTAAATATAAGCTGGAATGATTTACACAGAAACTAAAGATGTGAAAGGGTAAGGGAGACCCTCATGTTGAGTCACGAGGTTCAGAGTTGGACCCCCTTGCTTTCTGAACTGTTAATAGAGCTTAGGTGTGGCTAGATCCAATCTTAGTCTCTGATCGGGAGAGTGGTTTATATCTACAGGATGCATAAGGTTTATCCACAGTTTAAGGTTGATCGCAAGCTTTTAGCAGCACTTAATCATTAACTATCATTTACAAAGTGGCTCAGTAGGATTTACTACAATCACAACAGTAACTTAATTACAGAGTCAAGATGGTAGCATTCCTTCTATGCTTGTTACGAGGTACATAAGTCACACATGCATGCATACAGACACAAAGAAACAGATGTACATATATATATATCAAAAAATAAATGTACAGAGGTATACCTATTAAAAGTTCCCCTTGAGTTCAGTGGAATATTCACATCGAATGCTTTTGTATTTCTCAACAGGTGAAGGGTTGAGCCTCAAGGTGTGGAGGGGTATCAGCCCAGGCTCCATCATCGGCTTTCGGCAGCAGTCCTCTGAACTTTGCAGACTTTGGAGTTTGCGAGCTCTGAGAGGTGTCCCGCGCAGAGCGCGATGCTGGCTGCAGCCTGCTGTGGTCCAGCAGGGCTCAAAAGGGCCTCGCTTAGGACCGCTGTTTATAGGGGCAGAGGTGATTGGCTTTAGTCAATTGTAAATTTCCATCCTGGCCACAATCTTGAGTCGGTAATCACTGGAATTTTGAAAATTCCAGTGATGGTGGTACTGTACCACTCCGGTTATGATTCAGGTAAGGAATGCTCCAAGGCTGTCAGGGGATGTTGTGATTCAGAGAAGGAACGCGCCAAGGCTGTCAGGGGGTGTAATGATTCAGATAAAGAATGTTTCTGGTACGGTCAGTGCCGTTCCCCACCTCAGCCGTGCAAGAGTTGCTGATACGGTCAGCGGACGCTTAAGCGCCCAACTTGTTGCACAGAGGCCAAGGCCTGACGGGGATTCCTGAGATGGTGGAGCGGCCCGGGGAGGGGGCGAGGTGCACCACCACAGCGGCGTACCTGCAGTAGAGGAAACTCAGTGTGATTTGTGAAATTCTCAAAAGGATCTTGGCAGATCTGAAGTGATTATCAAGTTCTAGATGAGGAATGGGGTGGGGACTCAAGCTAATGAGCCCTCCCAGGCTTGTGCCACCTCTGGCATCCCTGTCTCCTGCTCACCACATAGCAAATTGGTAGGACTGATCTTGGCAGTGGTGTTACCAGGGCTGGCAGTGGGACTGGGAGGTGAAGAAGGGCTGTTCCCCCAAAATACAGGTTATGGAGAGGTAACAGTAACAAAATTTCTATAGCAGTGTGCAGAGAGGCTTATTAGCCTGCAGGCATTTGGTTAAACCCTTTGCAGAGTTGTTCTTACACAACACTGATTCCTTGTCCACTGAGTACCTTGTTACCCTGCTGTCTTCCATGTTCCTGTTAAACAAGACACTGCAAGTTCCTGTCTCTTTTTTTTTTCTTTTTTCTGCCCCTTTCCTTATTTGAGGATACTTGTTATAATTTCTTGACACCTGGTAGCAGTTACTGTACATGTGCATGAGTTTCAGTTGAACTGCTTTATTCCTGGGCATTATGGAAATGCCCATTTTGAATGTTCACTGTGCCTACATGGCGTTTATGCAGTGTTTCTGATATTTTAGGAAGTGCCACGCTACTGAGCATGTTATGCTGGTCTGCATGTGTGCAGTAATTTCAATACGTTTTAAGCCTATTGGACTTGCACAAAATAAATATGTTTGGGGAAGTGTAGGTAGAAGTATGGAAGCTCTAGGTTGAGAAGATAAGCTTGTAAGACAGAGAAATGCTGCCTTTAATACAGCAGGCTGAGTATTTTATGTTTATGTCAATGAAGGAGCAGCAGTGCTGGACAGGGTCAAAGTCCACCTAGTCCTCCCAGCTCTGCCCTCTCCAGTCTTGCGCTGCTCAGATGTGGATGTCCCTGTGCAGCTGTGGCAGGAATCAAAATTGTTCAGCCTTCCACCAGTAGGCTGCTGGGTGGGAGTTTTCTGAAATGATGCTTAGCTGTAAAATCACATGCAGCATGACAGCTACATATTTGCATCAGTGAAGGGTTATAACATAAGTTTTTGCTCGTCTGATAGTGGATGCTTTGTAGAGCTCACTGACTCGTCAATACTGGATTGACTTTGGAGGGTCAGTCTCTCTCCTTTTGCGTGGTGTTTGTTGCAGCAGAATCAAAGGTTTCAGATTCCCTAGTTCAGACTTAGTGAACTGTGGTTATTTGACTTTAGAAAATTGCTGCTTGAAACAGGCTTACTGCTTAAAATGTATATTCAAGGAATCTCTTACTAGAGTTAATCCATCATCTTTATATTTAGTGGTAATTGCATCTACAAGGTTTTTTTATAGTGGTGAAAGCAATATGAAAAATTGTAGGGTACTTCCATGTTAAATTAATTTAATTAAATTCAGATCCAGCTATTGCAAGTGAAAGCTGGAAAGCTACTGCGTACTGGCAGTCTGTCTGCAGGAAGTTCCTTGTAAGTGTTTGCATTTGCAGATCACACTGTTTGCCTTTGAAGTTGAATGTTCCAGTGACAGGCAGAAAAGATTTAGAGATCTCATCAAAATAATTTGTTTTGACCTTTTTGAATATTGTTTGGTAGTGTTGAAGTGTAACAACAGAAACAAGAAAAAAAGGCTAGAAAAATAAAATATACTTTGGCAAGACCTTAGATTATTTTTTTTCCCATCATTGTCAAAACATAGCAGATTTTTCCTTTGGCAGTTATTTTCTTGGGTGGACAGTGTTGACATGGTATGTACAGGGCTTGCTTTTTACCAAATAAAATGCCATAAGCTGGGAAAGTGGAAACCATATGTTTTATGATCTGTTTGGTGAATATATAGTCACTTCATTTAGCTGAATTTTTAGTTATGGCTACAGAAAGCAGTAGACTCAGTAAGAGCTGTGCAAATAGAATAAAATTTAGCAAGTTGAATTACTAGTACATATAATAATAATATAGGTCGCTCTCCTGATACGTTTGTTGGTATTTTTTTCTCTGAGGCAGTTGCATGCGTCACACTTCAAATAAAAACAAGAGACTGAATCATGCATTTGTAATGTCAGTAGTTCAGCACTTTAACTGATAAGGTTTTTGAGCTACGGGCTGGCAGCTGGGAGTCCATTTTGTCGTTCAAATGGTTGCAGAAAGGTTTCTGTAATATCCATACTTAGATGTTTTCTGTTTTCAGTGGAGGTATCAGTGGAGATACTAGAAGTTTGAAAGGTTTCTTTTGTTTATTTGTTTATGCTTCTAAGTGTGACTGCAGGGCACTGCCTGATGCAGGAATTCCTGTGGAATGCTAGCAGTTGCATACTTTATTCTGTCAGTTTTCAAATGGAAGACTGATTATTTTGTAGGAGGTGAAAACACAAGGACTTCTGGATGTGGAACAACTTCTACTTGAAATGCAAGTGGTTATGACAGAGTGGGGTTTTTGTCTTGAGTTATTGCTGTGTTACATATCTCTGCTTTGATGGCAATGCATTTCCTAAACATTTCGGATGAAAAATGTAGGCCAGTGTTTTAACCGAGCAACTGTTTCAAGAAATCTCTTTTGTAGGTTTAACTTCTTGAGGTACAAGGCATTAATTTATTTTCTGTAGGAAAGCAATCTTCTGCATGTAGTATGTATATACATATTCCCTGGGCAAGTTCTGTGCGCTGAGTAGCTGTTTCCTTTTGGCTGATCTTGTTCAGTGCTTCAGTGAATTCTTTTATTATTAATTCGACTGCGTATTCTTTTTTTCTTTCAGGGTCTGTTTTGTGATTGTTTACATTTCTACAGTGTTTCCATGCATGTATATTGACTTCTCCGTATTGCCACCATGTGTTTGTGGTTTTTACAGAATCCCCGCTTTTTTAGCCAACTTCCAAGCTGATGGTGGCTTCAGAAATATTCCTGTATAGCAGCATCATGTTCATACAGAAATGTTTGGAGAAATTTCTTTCCAAGAAAACTTAGCCAGTGTAATGAAAGTTTGTGTATTGTGTTTGTGGTTGGTTGTTAAATAGCTTTTTAATGTGGTCATAAAATACATTTGTTCATGCAGTAACTTCTCTCGCTAGTGTTAGAGTGCTCTCTAAGTAGTCTTAATGCTTCCAGTTTCAGCTGCTGGTTACAGAACCAAATAAAAACTTGCGTTTTACCTCCACATAGTTACTGTCCTGAGGTCACTATGCTTGCAACTCCAGTTACTTGCACAATGCTTCATGCTTTCCTTGTGAAGCTGCTGGAGTTGGCATCTAATAATTTGTGCTACCTCCTTTTGATTAGATGCTTTACCTAATCAAGGCATCCAGCTTTTCAGTCAATGGCAGATCCATTTTCTTCTGTAGTTTCAAATATGATTTAATTTGAAGCTATTCTTACTGCAAGCTTAACTGTAGTTGGAAAAAATCTTACTACTTCTGCCTTACTACCATTGATTAACTGATCGTGCTCTTTCTGAGGTAGTGCTGCTTGGTAGTGACCACCTTGTTGCCAGTACTTGCTGCTGGGTGTCTCTCTTTAGTATCTCACCTGTGCTAGGTGGTGATGCTCCGTTTGCAAAAAAATACAAAGATAGGAAGGTTTCCTTGAATAGCCAAGTTTTCTTTGCAGTTTTTGCATGCTTAGCAGACCTTTTGCCATCTTTCTGAATTTTCTCTGAAAAGCCATGGTTTTGTTGATGTCCACCTTGTTCATTTTGACATTAATAACTGTATTCAGAGATGAGTTTCATTTGTTAGAGTTGCTCAGTATGCTAAATGACATCGAGATGGGTGATTCTGGAGAGAGGCTGACAATTCCTTAGACATTCTTCTGAAGAATAGCATAATTTTCTACTTAAGAAGAATAGCTTTGGTTTCTTATTTTCAGATTGTTGAGAATGTGGCATTAAGATCCAGGGTAAAGCTTTTCTTTGAGATTGGGTTTTTTTTAACTATAGTCATGTGGTCTGTCATCTAATAACCTAAAACAAATTTTTTACTTCATCCAATTGAATCTATAAAACTCAGCAAAAATAAGATGTACTACTACTTTATCACTAATATTTTTTCAAGGAAGATGCCAAACTTGGTAAGCAAAGGAAAAAGTGAGGCAAACAAGAATGAGCAGTTGGAATAGCAAATTTTCAGAGGCTGTGATTGTAAGAACTTTCGGAAGTTCCTCAGATGCTACTCTGCTCTGCATAAGGTACCGTTAGACTTGAGGCCAGGAATGTGTGTAGCGAAATTTGATACTTTTTATGCCAGCTTTATCAGTGACATTAAGAATTACGTTGCAATAATTGTACTGCTCCAGTACTTGCCATTTCAAAACTAGTAGTTTTCATCCTGCTTTTACTATTCCCTTTAGACTTTTCTAAATCTCAGCCCTTCTTCATTTTCAGTGCAGTGCCACTTAATGCTTTGGATACACAAATTCAGGTTAGATGGAGTAAGAGAAAGTCTTTCATATCATATGTAAGTTATGTAGTTAAAACTTTCTTTCACTTTTAACTCCTTCCATTTATTGTAATTCTTTTTTCTTTTTTTTTTCCCCAGTGCTGTCCCCCAGCCCTCACCTGAAACTTACCCTAGTATTTGGCAAACCACTAGTACTGTCTTAATACCAGACTAATAGTTATCAGGTTCTTTCTTTCTGATTTTTAAATGCAGGTGTATTTGCCAATTATACAGGTACCAATTTTAAATTGTTTAAAAAGTCTGGGTATCAAACCTGCAATTTAAGGTGTTGCTTTTCGTTTGAGTTCTGAACTGGAGGTTCTTATCCTTTTCTTGCTGATAATTGGGCTGTAGCATGCTTGGGATTAGGAACAACCTACTGGGATTTCTAGGTGATGTGTTTTGCGAAACAGAAGATACCATCATCTCTCCAGTCCAAATAGCTGCAGAAAGAAACAGTAGCCAAAATGGACTGTCTTGCTGTTACTTCACTGAAGTAGGTTTTTATGACGCTTTGATTGGGATGCAGGCAGACATCAGGTAAAGACAACGTTTTAGAAGAAATAGCAACAAAAAGCACAGTATTTAACAAAAATATGTATGTGTCTGCAAAACAAATTTATTCCGCGAAACTCATACTTTCCAGTAGCTCAAGTGTTTCAAGTTACTAATAGCAGAGAAAATTTAGAACTGTTAATTTTAGTATAAATTAAGGGGGAAAAGTGTCACTTTTTAGGGATAGGCTTGGGGAGTTGTGAATGAGTTCTTGGTTTACAAAATGGGCTGGTGCTGCTTCAAAAGGCAGTCTGTCTCTGGCTGCGCAGCAAGGAGGTCTCGGATGGCAGGAAGTTTCTGTAGGAATGCAAACATTTTCTGAAATAAAGTTCCTCTTAGAAGGCAAAGCATAGCGATTAACATATTTGGCTCTGCCTGGCGTAAAGTACACCACAATTACTGGATTCATTTCAGAGTGTGAGGGATGTTACATAACTGGCTCGAGATACGGCTTGCATAAAGTGGTACTGTGCCTAGTGTGCATGGTGTTGCAGTTCGTGATTCAGTTGGTTTGACAGACTTGTGTTGTCCATGCAGCCACAGGGCTGTGAGGTTACTGTTAGATCCCAAATTTGACTTGGATAGCATTTGTTATCCAAGAGAGATACTTGGCACAGTCATTTTCTTGTTTGGCGTAAACCAAATCTGTCTAAATCAGCTCGTATCTGGAGGTGTTCAGCTGCTTGACAGTTGTTGTGAGTCTTGCTGGATAAAGTGGAAGATAGTGCAGCATCTGAGAGAGATGATAGTTCAGTGCTTTATGTTTCTGTCCTTAAAGAGTAAGAAAAAACATGGTGAGGAAGACTTCAGTGGAAGAGTTTGGTCTGATGTTACTGTAAGTCAATATAGTAGCTAGGTACTATTAAAATAAAAAAAGTAATTGCCCTTCCTATCTCTTGTGCATGATACTTCACTGGACCCTTAAACAAACAGCACCAAGGAAGATTGCAGGGAATTTAACAATTCCTTGTGTGTGCTTGGTTTCTAGCCACATGTTCCCTGAATGTACACACCATGGAGTCAGCTGGGTTGCTTGTTCAAGGGGAAACAATGGGACTGTGTAGTGACAGTGGTGAGGCAGTGTCCTGGCGCTTTCAGTGACAGCGAGCTGTTAGACTGTGATCTGATCTTCATCTAATCTGATCTAAGGGTCTTTACCCATCTAAATTTCTAAAAGATGTTAATTACATAAACAAACTACAAAGAACCTTCAGCATTTTCTCAAAGTGCGGTTTTGAAAGTAACATCTTAAAGATACTTTGCATGCAGAATTATAAATGGAAATATTTGTTACTTGCTGTGTGTCAGGAGAATAAGACGCTATGCTACTTGAAAACTTTAAATTTTGAATTTTGGACAACTACTTTTCTTCAACTAATGATCTGGTTTGCATGGTGGCCACATCTCATGGAGAGGGGGCAGAAGGATTGAGGCCACCCTCAATCTGCCTTTTGCATGTGGATTGTATTAAGTGGAGTGTTTGGAGTTCCAGGCTCAATGTAAATCTGCTTGTACTTCACTTTGTTGTAAAGAATAAAAATAAAAATAATTGTACATCAGTTTTGAGTAGCGTCTTGCTACAGGGATAAGGTAGCATGGATTGAGGCCAAACTAAATTGCTCACACAGGCATCACCAGAGCTGTGCTTGCACAGAGTTCTGAGTGTTGATCATTTTTGTTACAACAGGAGTGTGGCTGTTGTAGTGGGCTCTAAAATGGCTGTGAACTGAAGCTGGTACGGAATGGGGTAGGGCTTTCCAAAGATGAGACTTTTTCCCTTGCATTTTATGGTTTGTGTGTAGTTTGCAGCATTGATTTTGAGCTGTGATATTCACATTACTTGACATTTTCCTGCGTATGTGTGACCAGCGTTAGGGTCAGTAGTGATGCTCAAGCTGGAAATGCTGTAATACTGAAAGAAATGGGATACTGGCAGCGCTGGGCAGGTGCTGTTGGTTTTGGCACTTCAGTCATTCTTTCTTTCCTACCTGCTTAACCCAGCTCATGTAAGTACATACCTTTTTGAGCCACATAGAGTAGTACTGGAAGACCAGTATTTTCAGGAATGGGTTTCTCTACTACTTTTGCTGAAATGTGTTTTGTGGGGTTTGGGTTGGTTTGGGGTTTTTTTGTTTGGTTGGGTTTTTTTTTGTTTTTTTAATTTCTTTTAAAGAGCTTGTTAAATCAGGTCCTGACTGGAACTGTCTGGGGTTTTAGGATAATTACAGAATTTAACTATGGCATTCTTGTTTTGCAGTTGCTCCTGATTCCCTCTATAATTCTGTTACTTACTAATCTTGAAGTGTTTCTTTTTCCTCCTTTGTTAAACTAAAGTAAAAAAACCAAACAGACCCCCCTCAAACAAACAACAAAAAAAGACCGAACAGGGAAACTTACCATTGTTGCAGTGTCAAATGAACAGTAAACAAAATCATATTTTTCAGATACGCTATATTTGAGTACTTTAAGATCCAAGTTCTAGTGTAGAGTTTGCCATATGTTGCTGTGGTGTCAGACCATTGTTCAGACTTGAAATGCAATAATCATACTGCCAACCAAGAGAGATTTAAATTCTAGGAAGCTGTTTTGATTTGGTAGTTTGAAATGGCTGTACAACTAGTTATTTCTGTATTGGCCCCGACATACTTGCTTGTATAAAGTGCGTTCCAGAAAGTTGTCCCGTGTTGATTCTCCATGTCGTATTGTGTTCTGTCACTTTTTACTCTTACCTGTATAAGTGATCACCTTTGAAATGACGTGTGTCCCTCCATCTCTTTGTTGTCATTCCATCCTGTTGCATCAAACTATCATTAACTCTACCAGTGCCATTCCTGACATGTTTCTGTAGCCTCTTTTTTCCATCTCTACTGCATAGAGATCTTTACATTCTCTGCGTAGTCTCATCATTGCTTCCGTTCTTGCAATCTGTCATTCAAGATAATTTTCTTACCCAGGTAGTTCTTGTTCAATCTTAATCCCAATATTGTCTCATCTCTATAGTGGATAGATCAAATAGGACTATTTATTCTCTTTTTGGCAGGCCTTTCATTAAGACTGTTATTAATTCCCCTTTCAGTATTCTTTTTTTCTTGTTAAAGCAACCTAACATCACCGCTCCAGTCTGCATTTTCTAGACTTTTGGTGGTTCTTGTTTGCTTTCTTCTGCTGTCTCGTGTTGTTCTGACCCAAACTGGTCATAAGTATTTTAGCAGATGACTTACTGAGGCTGAGTAGAGACACAATCACTTCATGTGTGTTGTGTACTCTACACCTGTTTATATATGTGTCTGTCCTTTTTTGAAACAGTGTTAGATAGCTGAACGTATACCACCTCAAGATCCATCATAATCTGCTCAGTTGTTTGTTTGTTTTTCTATAAAACTGATACTTGTCCTGTCACTGGTAGTTTCTGCCTTTGTTCAGCACCTTGTGCTTATTTTTGTGATTATGGTGTGCTCTGATTTGAGGCAGTTTCTCAAGTTTGTCAAGAGAATTTTGAATTCTGTCTTCAGGTGTGCTTGCAGAGCTTTCCAATGTGTGATATTTCTGCTGAACTTTGCAATCCTGGTGTCAGTTACAGCGCTAACTGACTGTTCTCAAACACTTTCATTTTTGGAACTAGAGCAGATTCCTATGAAGACCCTCAGTCAAATGCTTCCATTTTATCAGAGAATGGTTGGGTTTTGTGCTCAGCATATAGGCTATCTTTTCCTGGTGTGAGATGTTACACAAAGTGTTCCAAAGCCTGAATTCAAGGTGAGAGACCTGTATTTCTTTGCTTGGGAGACCTGGTCATCTTTCTTCAAGCAGAGATGACAGGGCCTTTAAGTGTCTAATCTGTATCTACTTGTGAATGTTTTTAAGTAGCTTTTATATGGGAGAGTTACTGCTCTTTCTTTGTAGCAATGGATTAGCAAAGTTTTTTCATATTTTTCTAGGAAAGCTTCAAGAGTAAAAGTGAGGCAAAATTGTTATTTGTATTGTATGCAACTGAAGACTATAAAACTGTATTTGGCAAAAAAAAGCTGTTCATTTAAAAAAGAAAGTGAATAGCTTGCATCTGTTGAGTACTCCACATGCATTACTTCTCAGGTTGCAGTGCTTTGTTCTGACTATATGTCCAACATAATAAAGAAATAGGCTACTAATTTCTGACTGACAGTGCTAAAAATATTTTGTGGTGCCACCAGCCTACCAGAAGAAGTGAGGTAGGACTGTACTGTCATCCTTGTTGTCTTTGGAAATTTTTAAATAGGCTCCCAGCTTTATAGTTGGTAATGTGTTTCTGGCTCATCAGTGTATCAAAACTAAGTAACATCGGACCAAATACCAACGTCTGAAATTCAGATGAAGTGCTCCTTTTCAGTGGTAGAGGTCCATTACATCTGTGGGTTTTGGGTGTTTAACTCGTACTCTAGTATATATTTAGTACAGTGTGACTAAGATTTTACAAAAGTTAAAAAAATAAGGAAAGTTTAGTCAACAAAATCGTAAATTTATCAAATCAGATTTTTTATAGTTTTGTTTTCATTTTAATGCTGTCCTCTCTACTTTGGCCAGAACTGCATTGAGGCTAGTAAACAGATTAATTCCTCATCCTTTTTTATAACTGGCTCTTTAACTGTTGAAATTGTTGAAAGAAAGGTTTTTTAAAACGTCTGAAAGTACATGAAGGCAGATAATTTGTTAAGCTCTTGCAAAGAAAAGTTACCGTTACCTGGAATCCATTGATTCATAAACCTGTTCATCTTTATTAGAAATTAAGTGCTGTATAGATTACTGTATACATTAAGTGTTGTCTCACATGATACCAATGCTCACCTTCAATCGCAAAACAAAAATATTTGTGGCCGTTTATTAGCAGCTTGCTACACCAGAAGGTAATGGCTCTAGTAGAGTTATGATTTCTCTAGCTCCTGCTGGTTTAATACTATTTTTGTCCTCGATCCTGTCAGAAGCATTTTTGATTGGTTTGCTTAATTACCATTATGCGTTATAAACATAGGAAGGTGCCAAGGAAATGCAAAAACTATGTATATGTTCTAATTTTAGTATTATGTTTAGTGTCTTCACTAAATATATAGTGTCTTGATCAGTATCAACCTTTAAGCATAACTGTTCTAACAGCTGGTTTCTTGGTTAGGTGGTGAAATCTACTTTGACTCGATACAAATTACCTCAGAGGAGGATTTTTCTCCTCAAGTTTTGTTTGTTTTTTTTACCTAATTTTCCTGGCTTTGGGAATGGGGTGCATTAAAACACTGATGTGTGTATGTTCAGATCAGGTTTTTTTGCCTTTCCTTGTAAGAAATAGTTTGAGGTGTGATTACTGGGCTTGGAAGCTAAAAGTTTTCTAAGCATTGATGTGTACATCATCTTTTGTCTCACATAATGGATTCCAAATAATGATTGCATTAGAAAACTACTGTATTTTAATTTTTTTTTAACCTCATTTAATGGTGGTACTAGCTGCATGAGATCTCAAATGTGTCTCCCAAGTTGAAAACTATAAGTTCTGTTTTCTGTGTTAGGTGATGGAATTAGAATCTCAGTATCTACCTTCCCTTCTTTCCTCTCCCACACATTGACAATGTAGTTCTTTCTGCATCATGAGTAAGAGGTCATGGACTGACTTGTTACGCAGTTTTACTTGGTAGTCTGCAACAGATTCCTACCAGTGCCTCCTTTCTGGGCATAAGTACTATTATTCCAATTTACAGATGGGGAAACTCAGCCAGTGAGACTAAATGGCTTGACCAAGGTCATGCAGGAAGCCTCTGATGAAGCAGGGAATTGAACCTGGGTCTGGCTACTCTCTAGCAACTGATGGACCATCCTTCCTTTCAAAACTAGGTAAATTTTAAGACCATTTTAAGGGATATTTTTGAACTTGGATTTTTTTGCCATCTTCTGCTTTTTATAATATATAAAACCCTAAAATGTAAAGATTTCATGTTTTTCATAGATGGCAGCTACATTAGACCTTTGTGCAAATTCTAATGCAATAAGATGCAGTATTTTTTCTATTTTAAGTCATGTTCAGAGCCTGTGTGTCGCCTGATGAAAAAGACCAATATATCTGTCTTACCTACACTATGGTCTTACTATTGTTGCTGCTTTTACAGTGGAACTGATGTTGGAAAACTTAAGGGGTAATTCCGTTGAACCAGACTATAGTTCTCTGTAGTGTATTAAGGCTGGACTGTTAGGGTATAGTAGCTACACAAGAATGTGTCTTCTGGAAAATACACTTCAGGCTGTCTTTGTATATCAAACATGGCAGAGCAACAGCTTTGCTTTCTAGTGTCACTTTTTATTGGGACAGGCAAAAAGAAAAGGGGGAGGGAGGGGGAGAATTGCAGGTGTGTATGCACCCTCTGTTTTTTGTGTTGGGGAAAAAAAAAGGTTTTGTAGATTAAAACAACCCCAAACCACCAAAACATAAGCCAATTAAGTTTGCAATTAGATTTTTGCTTAGTGAAGGTGGTTTTTCCCCGTAGGAGAACATGGGAAATTCTGCAGGTGCATTTCTGTCTAAGCAGCATAATTTTTTTTGATGTGATACAGACATAGCTGCACTAATTGCATATCTGGTTGCTGTCATCAATACCACTGTTTAAAAGCATTGGTATTAACAAAGCACGATTGCTGTTCTTACCAGCAGCTTGTCGAAATTGGTTGTCAGCAGTTAGCAGGGTCAGCAGAAGATACTGTCAGTAGATGTGACCCTGTGAATTGTAGGGCCATGGATACATTTGAGAGGTGGTTTATTCTGATGTAGCCAAGGCTTTAGCATCCAGATGTTTCCTTCTTGACACTTGAAACTACACAATTTTCAAATTAAGATGAGAAAAAAAACCCCAGGACATTCTTAGTTATAATGCAGCCACTTTGCTTAAGGCTTCTGGGGTTTTCAACAAAGGGAGAATATTTCAGTTTACTACTTTAACAAAAGGAAATACG
The DNA here is from genome assembly GCA_035590275.1 of Ibycter americanus. NCBI lineage: Eukaryota > Metazoa > Chordata > Aves > Falconiformes > Falconidae > Ibycter > Ibycter americanus. Next base: position 64,041,087 of record JAVJGI010000064.1, on the reverse strand, counting down.
CTTATTCACTCATAAGTCTGTCTCCTCTGTCCTTACTTTCCTTGCTTTAGGCATCTCTTTCAGAATTCCCTTAGTGTTTTTCTCATAGAATCTAAGCATATTGGGCATCAGTTCATGAATATGATGTAATTATTGTCTGTAGTAATACAAAGTGGTATAGGCACAAACACTCAGTGTGCTGTGCAGGTCTGCTTCTTGCACACCCAGTATGCAAAGTGATTTCTATTCAGGTTCTGGAAATAGAAACTGAGAACATATCTGTTCCTGTTGAGGTTTTCATCCTTTTTGACGCTGCGTGATCTGTTGGAAACAATATCATGTGTGGTGTTGCATGGATCTGGAACAGCTCCCTTGCATCTGTGTGTAGGAAAATACTCCGGGTATTGACTTAGAATTAGTAACACCTTTTTAATGGTTATAAGTCAAAGTTTGGCAGGACTGCATTGTTTATGTTGATTATACAAAGATGGAAGAAAACTGAGTATTGAAGGTAAAGCGTGTAAAACAAACTTGTCATTGCTTCTCTGTACTTACCAGTTTTGTAGGGAGATGATCTTAACGTGATAATGTTGTAAATCTCTTCTGTCCTTTTGACCCAGTTCATGGGTCTGGGATTTTGGAAAGAAAAACTACAAGGTCTGTTTTCTGTGTTAGGTAATGGAATTGGAATAGTTCAGTTGGAAGGGACCTACAATGATCATCTAGTCCAACTGCTGACCGCTTCAGGGCTGACCAAAAGCCAA
>JAVJGI010000064.1:63985234-64039774 GCA_035590275.1 Ibycter americanus | reverse complement strand
CAGCACCCCCAGGTCCCTTGCTGCAGGGCTGCTCTCCAGCCACTCGTCTCCCAGTTTGTGCTGGCATCAGGCATTATTCTGTCCTTGGGGCAGAATCTGGCATTTGTTCTTGTTGTGTTTCATGCCATTGATGATTGCCCAATGCTGCAATCTGTCTAGATCCCTCTGCTAAGTCTTTTGTCCCTTGAGAGTCAGCAGCACCTGCCAGTTTGGTATCATCAGCAAACTTGCTAATGGTGTGTTCAGCTCCTGCATCCACATCACTGATAAAAATACTGAACAGCACTGGCCCTAGGATTGAGCTCTGAGGAATGCTGCTGGTGGCCAGTCGCCAGCCATATGTCGCCCCGTTCACTGAAACCCTTTGAGCCCTGCTGTCCAGCCAGTTCTTCACCCAGTATACTGTGAACTTGCTTACCTTGCAGTTGGACAACTTGCCCAGAAGGCTACTGTGAGGAACAGTACCTAAAGCCTTACTAAAATCCAGAAAAACTCCATCCACTGCTTTCCCTTCATCTACCGGGTGGGTGGTCTTGTGGTAGAAGGAGATTAAATTAGTTACGCAGGACTTTCCCTTTGTGAACCCATGCTGGCTGTGCTTGATCATTCCATTGTCCTTTAAATGTCTTTCACTAGCACCTTGTGTGACTTTCATCATTTTTCTGGGTACTGAAGTTAGACTAACAGGTCTGTAATTCCCTGGATCCTTCCTCATGGTCTTGTAAATTGGAATGCTGTTGGCTAGCTTCCAGCCAGTGGGGACCTCCTCAAACTCCCAAGACCTCTGGCAGATGATAGAGAAGGGGTCCTGCTGTAACATCTGCTAGGATGTTCCAGATCATATTGCTACTGCTTTGTATGTGATGGGTACACAGTATCTGTCAGAATGTTTAGTGAGCCTCTTAAATGTGAAACACCCATCTTGAAGTTCATCACAGGCTATTTCTTGTAGGCTTGGTTTGGTGGGGGTTTGTTTTGGCTGTTTTTGGTTGGGTTTTGGTTTTGTTTTTTTAAAATGGGGAGTAACATGTTAAATTTGCAGTTAAAAGTACAGCTGTTCCACTTCATCAATTTATAATGATTCATAGAAAAGTGAGGTGGTTTATAGGTTAAGACTGAAAGAAATTTTCTTGTGGTCTTCCTTCACGTGTGTCACAGGGTAAATTGACTTGAGTCTTGTGTGAAGTAATAAACTAAAAATAAGCCTAATAGTTATCCTTGTTTATTTGGGACAGAGTGGTAGGCTGCACTTTATTGCTTGTTTGAATTTGTCTGCCTTTAGTAATCCTTGCCAAGTAGTTTAAGGGGACATGCTAGTGAGAGGTCCTATCTGTGTAATTACTTTTAAAATCTCCCCTCCTTTTCATCACATTCTTAAATATCTGGCAAAAAGGCACATGTTCCAAAGTCAGCATTATTCTAGTGTTTCTTTTAGACATCCTTTTTTCATATAACCTTTACAATAAGAGAATCATAACAAGAGGATTACCTCACTAATACCGTACATATAAACAAAAGAGTTCCATTTCATTATACTTACGTGATAGTCCTCTCTCTGTGTCACATGCTGCTGCCAAGGTAGCAGAAATACAATACTAAGAAAGGTACAGGCCCACTGAAACTGAAGAAGTGTTCATTCAAATTTGCCCTATATTGCTGAAATTTGTTGAAGGAAGGGTATCTTGAAAGGTCCAGTCGTCTTTCTCTGCAGGACAGTTTAAGCAGTAATGGAGCTCAAGAATTGATCAGGAGAGTTGCTTCCTATGCTCTCCCTCTCCCCTTGGAGTCTGAGCTTTGGAGTCTGGGGCGAGGAGTAAGTAGGAGGCGTGTATGAGTGGTTTTTAATACCTGTTTTAGTGAGGAGTACTGGTAATGCAGAGAGCTGTCGGTCTCCAGTTAGTGCCCTGTTACCCTTAGTGATCTAATTATTACAAAACTCTTTGTTTTGACTGTCCAGCTTAAGGTGTTTAACAGATTAGGAACTTCTTGCTGTTCGTCTAACATATTTGATTATGTTTGTGTAGTATGTAAGTTCTGTGGATGGGAGATTGGAATGTGGCTGTTTTTACATTTACTAGCCCTAGTTGTTAGGACGTGGAATGCGATGTGTAACCTGCATTCCTGTTCTTAGCATTCTTGCCATGTAATTTTGTATGGCTTTAACATTTGTCCTTTGTGGTAGAAAAAAAGGGGATGTTGTCTTACGATAGTGATTTAGAATTGTAGTGTGGTTTATATTGTCATACTTGTAAATAAGGTTATGAAAAATCTAGTGAGTACATATTTCTGGATAATCTCATGCCACCCAACATATTTGCATTTGATTCAGGGAGTTTAATAACGTACAAGGCAACACAAAACTTCTGATTTAGAGTGAATTTCACAATCACAAACTTTCCTGGCTGAAGGACTTAGTTCTGTGAGTGACAAGTTAACCGTACTGATACAGGCTGTCTGTTGAAGTGCCAGAGCGTCTCAATTCTCTAAAAAAATCCTGATGTGAAAGAGGCTTGCATTAGGTCATCAGCTGTGTTTTGAGATTAACAATTTTCACATCTTTAATTTTTTCTGGGGAAATACAGCTTTTGGAGCCAATCATGTGTGTTTGGGGATAAATAATTTTTCATAGGTTAGTAATTGCTGTGAATTTGATTCCTGTTTCTTTTGTGATGTTTGATAGCTATGTTGATGTGATGTTCTCAGTGTTATCATTACAACACTTACCTTGATTTTTCTGACTGAAGCTGCTGTCCCCTTATCCATAGGGATTGTAGAATCTACTTTTTTAGATGCAGTGTCTGAAAAAAGCTGAAATGCCTTCTAATTTTTTTTTATCAGATCTTTGTGGAATTCGATGGCTGTAACTGGAAGCAACATGCCTGGGTGAAAGTCCATGCTGAAGAAGTTATAGTGTTGTTGCTGGAAGGATCATTGGTTTGGGCACCTCGAAATGATCCAGTTATGCTTCAAGGGACTCGAGTCTCACTGGCACAGTGGCCTGCACTGGTGAGTATTTGGCCAAAAGCTCTTACATCCTTAGAGGTTTGCATCAAATCTGCTGTGAAACACAAAGCTTGGTACAGAGCACCATTTTGCAGGTACCAAAAATTGCTTGGGGATGGATTTTTGTTTTAAATGGTAAGTAGGAGAGCAGTTAACTATGAATTATAGTGCCTTTGGAAAGGCATCTGAGGGACAGTATGCCTCCAGTTGGAAACAGAAATTGCCCCAGAAATTGAAAGCTATTCACTCACAGAAATGAGAGATTGTTTACTAGTGGGTCTCTGAAGAAATGTGGTATATAGCTTATTCTTCCATATTTTAGAACTTTGAGTGTGTTAGGCTTTTCTGAACTGTGAGAATAAACCCTTTGGTTTTACTGTTGACTCTCTAGAGCTGTGTATGGGAAAGGTTGCTGCATCATTTAGTAGATATTCCTGAAGGCACTTTGGGGAAGAGGATAGTGCATGGGCTGTGCCTGACCTATAAGCCCTAAGTTGGCCCCCCCTAATCTAAACTAAAATTTTGATTTCAGTGTTGTTGTCAGTATTAACTAACATGACGTGCAAAATTTTCTCCTGTTTCTTGAAGTGGTTATCCATATTGCTGTTTACGTGGCAGTTACGCGTCGTGATAATTGAGATGAAAGCCAGTGTGTTTTGACTAGCATGTCTGAGTATACCCATTCTGCAAACATCCTGATGAGTAGGATTATAGTGAAGAGCATTCCTTATGTCCTTCTTTCTTCTCTTAGCGGCTTCTGAAGATGAAAGATAATTATATGTGAGAATCCTACCCTTGTTTCCATGCTGTCTAATTTTTATTATTTTGCCCTTTCATTTCTTTTCTCTTCCTGCAGTCATTGGACTGCTTGGGATCCTACTCTCTGCTTTTTAATACTGCATTTTGTGCATGGGCACATTGAAGTGTTTTTTCCAGTTGAGGACCTTTTGGCTTAGTAGGATTTTAATTTAGTGTTTTAAGTGGACACTTGGGCTCAAAGCAACAGGTTCAGCATTGCCTCTTCTTCTGAGGGTTTCTTTATTACATTTATTTTAAAGCAGAAGAAAACCAGGCCTTTAGAGCAGAGATCTGTAGTGTTTTTTCCATAGGTGGAGTTTTCTTTTCAGTGTGTTTCCAACTTGTCTCCAAGTGTGAACTCCAATTTTATTACATCTGGGAAACCATGTTTATTACAGGATCAATTTCTTTCAGATGATTCCCAAGTATCTTGATGTCTGAGTGGTTTGGGGGCGTTACTATAGTCTGCACACTGATTGTGTAATGAGTTGTATCAGAATCTTTTAGAAGCAAATATGGGTCCACTAAGATTCCAGAGTATTTCCACTGTAACTCAAGCTGTATCTGAAGACTTGCTGAAGAAATGTTTCCCTCCCCTGTACTCTGGACAGCCATGTGAGCACACAAGCTTTCACTAAGTACTGGGGGCCTACTGGTGTAACGGCATGGGAATACAGACTGGAGTTAGCCAGAACACTAGAGTACATATGTGCCATGTAGAGACAATTCTCCAAGCCAAATACTTAGCGTTACAAAGCAGATGGTTTGTTGTGGGGGTTTTTTTTGGGGGTGGTGGGGGTGGTTTTGGGGTTTTGCGGGGTTTTTTGAGATGCATCACTTATGAATGTGTATTCATCCTTCATTGTCTGTTTCTTGTAAGCCTGTTCACTTTTAGGAAATAGTTTTACATAAACTGAGAAAATAAATTTTATATTCATACTGTTGTGTAGAAGAGAATGGAGTGTAAACAAACCTGATGAAAGCTGTTAAGGGAAAAATGTCATGAACACTTGTATGTTAAAATCATGTAAGTGTGAGCATGAGACAGATAACACGTTTCGAAGACTCCAGTGGTTGGCAACTTCATCTTCCATCAGCAAGTTATGTTATAAGGTTGTCATACTAATGCTGATAGGTGTTTTTAGTGATTTGTCCTGCAGCTTGACTATCGATAATACACCTGTTACGAACTTCAGTTTTGCACAAACACTAGCAAAAAAAAGCTCCCCTTTAATAACGTGCCTATAAATTTCTTACACCTGATTCTATATGGGAGTAAAAATGCTCCTTTCAGGAGGCTGTACCTGAAATAAGTAGGATAGTTAGAACCATTAACTGAAGGTGTTTTTTTTTTAACTTGAGCATCAGAAGGTGCTTACCAATGAAAAAACAAATACCACTAAAGGTGTTTTCAGTTCTGCTTTAAGCTCTAAGGGAGAAGTGGAGCCAATTTTCTGTAATTCCTTCTTGTAATGTGCCACACTTGCAGGAATTATTGACTTGGACATAATGAGTAATAATTTGCATTAAATCTCAGGCACTGGGTGGTGCAAGTTGAGAAATGAAACGTTTTATTCTTTGTGGTAGTTAAATAGCATGTGAAAACAACTATTGTTGGCCTGTATGTGTGCTCAGTCATTTTTATAACCTTTTTTTTGTTGTTCATCACAGACCTTCACTCCTCTAGTAGATAAGCTGGGGTTAGGCTCTGTGGTCCCAGTGGAGTTTCTTCTGGACAGACATTTACGTTTCCTGTCTGATGCCAGTGGATTACGTTTGTTTCAGGTATTTGAACTGTGTTCAGTTAAATTGCAAATTCTACTTTGTGCTGTGCTTGTCAGACTAATTATTTTTTTTAATATTCCACTTACGTATTCTTGTCTTCCTCCTTTCACTGCCCTGTTACGTATTTGCATTTGTTTCCCTGCTTTTCCAGGTGCTTACATTAACCTCCATCTGCATTTGAAAAGTCCTAGTTCCTCTGTGTATTGGTCAGTTGGAGAGCTAGCTGTCAGCATCCTGTAGCTGATAACTGCAATGGAAGTTTTGCAACAGCTTTTGCATAGCTAGTCCTTTTTTTCCTTGTGGCATGTTCAGCAATGTTTTTCTTATTTTACTTCTTTTGGTTTGTCCGTCTCAGAACAGTCCAAGAAGAGCTGTCGCTTAAAAACTACTGATTCTATTACCTTAAAAGACTATGCTCTTATTTTAAAATTGATTGTTGTTGGCAGATGGGAACAGAGAGTCAGAATCAGATTCTGCAGGAACAGCCTTCACTAAGAGAATCTGTCAATACATTGATCAGTGACCAGAAGCTTCAGGAGATATTTAGTAGAGGTGAGACTGTTCTTCTGTCTTGGAGCTACTTTGGTGGGGGACAGCTAGACTGTGTTGGGATTTATGAGGAAGAATACAAATAGTACTTGCTACTATTTGATTTGGAAGGTCAATTTTCTGTATTGTTTTGCAAGTTCTCTACAGAGAAGCATTATTTTGTCACAGATACAGGTAAGCACTTGCTGAGATACAACCAGAAATACCTTCTGGGAACAATCACTGAACATGTAGTTAAAGTAGGACAACATATTATTGATAATGTCCATATATTTACAACTTCCCTTACTTTTAGTTTTGAATTCTTAAAGTTTTGGTCCTAGTCTATGGTTCTGTTCTATATTTGTGGAAATTTAGAAGTGAAGTTACTCTGTAGTTGTTGATTTTTTTTTTAAAAATAATTCTTCTGTTACATCAAATTCAAACTTTGGCATTTTGCGAATTAATACATGAACTTTTTTAAAGTATGGTGTGGCTGTGGCTGCTCAGCATAGAGTTAATACATTAACTGTTGTCTGGATTGTATATTAGGGCTAAGCTGGATTGCAGTTTTTGTTGTCAGATTGGGGTCTTCTAGTTCAAGTGCTAAAACAGTTTTCTAGTCGGGAGTTTGGTTTCATGGGCCAGGTGGCCACCCTAAAGGTAGGCCACTGTATTACATTTGAAGGATGATGGAATTCTTGATGGGGATTTGGTGCCTTTTGGTTAAATAAAATGTTTATTGATAAAAATGCTATCAGGACAATACTTCTTACGTGAGCCAGTAGCTTCAGAATTGTCCACTTCGGAGCTGCCTTCTGAAGCGCCTAGTTCTGGTTGTATCAGATACGGGCTGTTGGATCATGTGGATTTTGATGATCTAATATTAACAAAGTTTTTTTTGTCTGGACTTAGGGTAGGAGGAAAGCTCTGCATGCTGATGTGGAGAGTGAGGGCAGGGTCGAAGGAAACCTTTCTGTAGATGATCCGTTACCCGTGTCAAAGAACTAAGACTGGTTGGTTTAGAGATGTTGGATATTTGTACAACTATATTCAATTTTCCACAGTTACAAATATGTGTTTCTATTCTGAACTGCATGCAGTTTATACTGGGATTTGATGCATCTGAACTGAGTCAAAATGCTGTGACTGTCCACTGGATTGATGCTTCATAATTACTGACCTGTAGGTTAGAAAGCAGAAGAGTTTAGTTAGCAAGGAGCCCCCCCCATCTAGCTTGATTTTGTCAAAGGAGTGAGTTTGTTTTGATCTTTTGCATTTTTTTTTTTTTTACTTGTAAACTGTATTAATCTTTCTTTACAGTAGTTTTGAGTTACAACAATGAGGGATTATTGACTTTTTACAATAGAATGCTTAGCTTATGCAGGATTTGCAGCAGAAGCCCTAGCGTTTTAATTTCTTTCCACCTGAAAGATGACACTTCAAGTTCTAATTATGTGCACAGAAGTTTGTTTTTTTTTCCTTATTTTATTTATTGTATGACTCTTTAACTAGTATGACACAAAGCTTGTCCGGAAGATGTACTCAAAGTCCTTCTTTTCCAGGTCCTTACAGTGTCCAAGGCCAAAGAGTTAAGGTTTACCAACCAGAGGATGAAAATAGCTGGCTCTGTGGTGTTGTGAGCCATCAAGACCCAATAACTCGTCTAATGGAGGTGTCTGTGACTGAGGTAAAAATAAGAAGCAGTGCTTTGGTGTTCCTAAAATACCATTCCTCAGTATCTTGTGGAGAATGACAGCTTCACCAAAACTTGTACTTTTGGTTCTTTGTTCTTTGCTTTAAAAGATGAGTAATTACCCATGTTGTGATTTGCAGAAAAATTTTTTTCTGTTATGATAACTTTCCACAATAAATGATGATACACAGCTCGCTTCTATAAAAGAAGAAGCAACTATAAGAAATTTCTTTGGAAATGAGTGCTGTAGGAAATAATATTGCAAGTGGCTTTCTGGATGCGAGAGTGTGCTGATGTACAGAAAACTGCCTTCTGAGTCTGTTGTGCTGTGGTCTTCCTATGCCTTCTCTTAGCTTCTGCCTGACAGGCTGTACAAGTGGTTGGAAGCAAGTGTAGCACAGAAGATGAAGTCTTAGCGTAACCAAAATTGATTTATGTATTCTAGTTTAGGCTGTTTACTTTTGCCCTGTTACTATCAGTAAACCTAGTAAGTGTTGTAAACAGCACAGAAAATCTGTGCACTGCTAGAGTTATCTGGTTTGCGTAATATGCTTCTGTGCGGTCTGACAGGTAGTTCAGTCTTACCAGCAGCCTGCTCCCAGTGGCTTTTTCAGGAGCAACTAGGAACAGGTCTGTGATGCTGTGTGTAAATTGCTATAGCAGCAACACTCTCGCGTTGGTTTTTTATGGGTTCTGTCCCATGCCCCCTGCTCCGGTAGCCTTTTCCACGTGCAGTAAAATACATGTGCTGAATGTGCCCAGTAAGTCCTGTGTACATATGCAGTAATCCTGTGCTCTGACTACTAGATCTATTGCTGGTGCACAGGAAAAAGTATACTATGTATGGTAGATAAGTATAATACTTTGGAGAGGTGTTGAGATTGTGGAGTATATGCTTTCAGCAGATACAAGCCAGGAAGCACCCAACTTACTGCCTATCTACTGTGAAATAAAAAGGTAACCTCTAAGCACAGTTACAGAAATGGGGTGTTCATTGCTCCTTTTGGGGAGATGCTGATGAGGATAGGTAGCATAAATCTATGTGCTTCCTTCCAGCAGTCTTTTCTACATCTGGCAGAGTGAATGTGTGGAAGGCTAGAACAATACTAAACCAAATTTAAGAGCAGCTGTGTTTAATGCAGTGAGTGCCTCTAGACGTGCTCAGTAAAACAAATATACAAGGAAACAATGGTAGGAATGAAATCTGAAAGTGTTTTAAATAGAGAATGAGCAAAAGGATAGAAGGTAGACTTGGAAGGCTGTAGTTTTACTAAGAAAGTGGGGCAGAAAGAAAAGGCAAATTGGAGAGGGGCTGCAGAGTAACCCTGTGTTTAAGGTCTCTTATGTTGATACTTTATACTCTGAATTAAAAACTAACCTCTTTTCTTCCTCCTTCCTCCTCAATATCAATCTGCATAAAAATTAGAGTGGTGAAATAAAGTCGGTGGATCCTCGACTGATTCATGTGGTGATGGATAACACTTCTCCAAGCGAGGTACTACAACAGTTCAGGTCTTGTATATACAGTGTGAAACTTCATAAATATTTAGATATAAAACATCTAAAACATGGAAACAACTGAAAACTGATGCTGTGTTCACTGGGATTTTGATAATGTAATTGGAAGAGGAAAATCTTCCTCTTCCACTTTGAGGATGGTTATAGCTTTCTTTCAATGGTCTTCTCTTTTCATTCAGGCCTGTTATACAGAGTTCAGCATAGATCTTGGGGAGGGGGTGTCAATAATGATGGCTGTGCTCCATTGTAAGGGGTAGTGCTCTGATAGAGAATGTTTCTGTGCTCACTGCCTTTTTGTAACAGGGTACTCTGCTTCTTCACAGGCCTTTTTAGGCATTTCTAAAAATTACCATCTGGCTTCTCTGAAGCAGGCTTGTATGCTTGCTTAAATATTATCGGCTTTGGGTAGTGGACAGAAAGCATGTCCTTCAAAAGAATGGTGGGGATTAGACTTCTAGCAATACTTAGTGTGCAGATCGTTTTCATGCATTAGCAAGAGCTCTGTTGGAGCATGGTCGTGTTGCGTGTCTCCCAAAATCTGTCATGATGTCCTATGTGCTACTGCCGACTATCTCAGCTAAAAATTTTACTATGAAGGTCCTATTCTAGTACGAAAAAGACAAGACACTGCACTTATGCTTGTGTTCTGTTCACATGGTATCTTTCCTTAGATGTCTCAGTTTGTGATTAAATGTTCCTAAGCTCAAGAGCAGTGTAATGTGTTCTGTTCTAACAGAAAAATGTTCTTTGAACAGGTATCCTGATTGTTCTGTTTAGTGATTGTGTGGTTTTGTTTATTATAGGGAGGGGGCCTAAAAGCAGCTAAATCGTCTAAAGGGAAAAAGAAGAAGGAAAGCCTGGAGGGGAAGGATGGACGGAGGAGGAAAAATGCTTCAGATTCTGGGTGTGATCCTGCAACGAAGAAGCTAAAGGAGAGGGGTGAGGTGGATAGCAATGGTAGTGATGGAGGTGAGGCAAGCAGAGGTTCTTGGAAAGGAGGCTCCAATAGCGAAACAGGACTGGATCCAAGGGCCAAACAGTTGCCTTCATTCATTCCTCAGATTAATCGCAATATTCGATTTGCCACTTACACCAAAGAGAATGGCCGAACACTAGTAGTCCAAGATGAGCCAGTTGGTGGTGACACACCATTGCCCTTCACTCCCTTTTCTTCTGTGGCTGGACAAGCGTTACTAGTTGGATCTGGATGTAAAGAGGCAGGAAAATCACTGGAACAGGTTGGCCAAGGCACAGTGACTTCAGCAACTGCAGTTACTGCAACTGCAGTTACTACAACTGCTTTGATGCCGACAACTGTGAGAATCTCTGATACCAGTTTGCCAGCTGTTACTGGACAGGAGAAACTGAAAACAGGCCGATCACAAGTCCAGGGAGAGGTGAGTAGCTCATGATCCAGCATATTCAAGACAGACATACAGATTTGCAGTAGATGTTCCGCAACATATTGCTGTTACAGAGTGTCTGTGGGACTGGGAAAACTACTTTTTCGCTGATGAATCCCTCCCCTCCCAAAGGAAACCTTTCTGTTATCTGATCTAAGAAAGAACTCAAAAGAAAATGAAGATATTTCGTGGAGGAGTTGTAAGAGACAACTTTTTAGCACTCTTCTCTTTATTCAGCCTTAATCTGAGAAATGCAGATTTTCTTAAAAAGATACTTAAAAGTCACTTTAAGAACTGTACTTAATATAATTAATTTTTTTGTGTCATATGGAAGTTAACCTGCTTAATATCTCTTCCCTTTATATAAACAAATATGCATGAGAACGTGCACTTAGCTGAACATTTAAGTTGCTTAAAAAAAAAAAGCAAAAAAAAGCCTCAAAACCAGAAAAACAGTAAGGCTGCATTTAGAGGATCTTTTCTAGATGCCCAGCTTGTCTGTTACAGCTATGATATCTCTGTAGTAGAAAAATGAGCCAGTCACATATATACTGTTCAGAGCTGAAAACAAATAATTAAAACAAAAGGGAGGGGTACCTTTGGCATAAATTTTAATAAAGAGCTTAGTCTGGAAGTAGCCTGAAGACCTTTTAGTTATGCCTTTGTTTTCAAGAAGAAAAGTAGAAGGGAAACCCTGTTAAATACAAAATATAAAACTTCTTAGGTAATGAAATGAAGGCTTATAAAAACAAAACAAAACCAAAACCTTACCTCAGGAAGTACAGCAAAAATTAAGAAACTTGTAGTCTACTGTATAAAAAAAAGTGAAGAAAATGGGTGATACGTTAGAGACTCCAAGGTGATTGCCAGAAGGTGAAATGAATTACTTTCATTCCTGTCTTTTGTATTAGCTAATGGAATGGGAGAAAAGGTGAGATGTTTACCTTTACCTTGTTATAAGGATTCCTGAATGGTAAGGTGTAAAGGAGAAATAGAATTGTAGAAGACAGGAGTGTTACGTGATTAAACTGGTACAATATAACCTGCTCTCTCTTCCACTCCCCACCCCTCCAAAAAGAAAAATAAAATAAAATTCAGGGTTGGGAATAAGTACAAACTGTGTAGGTGAACGGTCAAAATTGTATCTATCATCAATGATATTAAGGAAGGACTTTAATTGTGCTGAGAAATTTTGGTATCACCTCTCCTTCTGTCCATCTCCCCAACCCCAAAACACTTGTTTTAAATCACTATTAATAATCTGACTTCAGAATTTGCCAGCAGACCACTAGTTCATTTCAAACTGTATTTCCCTTGAGGGAGGGAACCTGGCATAGATCAGTAAGATTAGTTCACATGTGTTACTGCTTCAGACTGTCCACTTTATCATAGTGTGATTTGGTCCTTGAGGTTACTTAATAAGCTTGGTTTGCATTCATATTCACATGCTTTTTAAAACTGTTAGAACTCAGTGATTGAAAATTACGTTGGCTCTAAAAAGAAATACATGAAATTCTAATATCTGGAAGAACTGTCATGGGGGACATCAGTATGTCGTTAAAGTTACTACAGCTGGAGCCTGAGGAAAAGGAGCAAGCTAAACATTAATTGGCAGTGTAGTAGGTGTGCAGTGACAGTAATGACCAGTAGCATGTGTTGCACAGAGGTTTAACATGGCCTTGGAAGAAAAATGTGTTTATTATGAGTATTCCTTATGAGAAGATTTCTAAGTGGAAACTCAAAGAAAAGGAATAGAACTGATGAGTTGTAGGATATAATTGGTTACAGTAGGACTGTGAGATTTCGAAAACCTGAATAAGTATAAATTGAGAAGAGAGCAAGTGAATATTCCGTATCACAGTATGGGTCTAGTAGAAATCTGCAAGTCAGAAAACTTTACAGTATTTGACGATCACAAAAATGAAGCTCTTCGTGCTTAACCTCCACTGAGTAATCCCCTGGAAGGCACCACATCATAGGCATCTATCTACCTGTCAGCAAATGTGGCTTGCTGTGACCAGGAACAGTTTGTTCTCTAACTGTTAGCGGGCTTTCTTTGTTTAATTAACTTTGCAAACTAAGTTAATTATTTCAAGGGTGCTGGTTAAGTAGGAGAAGCCTATCAGGTTCTTGGGGAGGGAGGGTGAAAGATGGGAGATTATTGAAAAGCAGTTTCGGTTAAGGTTCCCTTCTTGCTGATACAAGTTAAAACAGTCAGCAGTTTAAATATATAACTTGCTATTCTGTGAATTAGTTCACCTTGTCTTGTGCCTCACTTTTGTTCTAAAGTGTGATAAGACATTAAGTGTTCATTTTCTCCATGTGTCTTTAGTATGTAACAGACACCATTAGCTCATTATTTCAATAGCTTGTAGGTAGGAAAAATTAGTCCAGCAGAATCTTTAAAGAAGTTTCTTCATTGTAAATAGTTCTGCTGGAAGTTTCTGTTACAGGTGGATAAGTAGAATGCTAATTGTAGAATTAGATGAACCAAAGTATTGCTGAATTAAGCAAGCGTTCTTTAATAGGCTAATGCTTTTTAATTTTGTTTTAGAATTCCCGAAATTCACTTTTGGCTGCTTCTGGATTTGGAGTCTCTCTCCCAAGTGCTTCCCAGTCCTTGGTATTTGGGGGTGGAAGGAGCCAATCCAATGGAGTGGTGACTCCAGAAAGCAAGCCTTCTGGATTTCCTTTTGGCTGTAGTACTGGACAAGAGGCTCAGAAAGAATCTGATCTGTCCAAGAACTTGTTTTTTCAATGCATGTCCCAAAATCTACCTTCCAGTAACTACTTCACGGTCATTTCAGAGAGCTTGACTGAAGATGCCTCTAGTCGGGACTCATTCAAGCAATGTACAGAGACTGTGGGTGCTGGGATCTGTAAAAGTAAAATTCTTTCAGCGGACACTAAACCTGGAGCCCAGTCTGGCAGTTCTGTGGAGCGGAAGCTGCCTGTGGAATCTATGCCTACCCTTACTCCAGCCTTTTCACGAAGTCTGTTGAATACTCGTCCCCCAGATAGTCATGAAAACCTATTTTTACAGCCCCCAAAGCTATCAAGAGAGGAACCCTCAAACCCTTTCCTAGCATTTGCTGAGAAAGCAGAACTTAGTCCTTTCAGTGGCTTTGCATCTTCATCTCAGACAGGGGTTTCTACTCCATCTACACCTGTGGGTCATAAGGCCACTTCTGGCTGGCCAGAATCACTCACCTCTACAGACTCTTCTCTAGCTAAGAAGAAAACCTTGTTTATAACGACTGACTCATCAAAGATGATCTCCAGTACTCCTGGTTCAGCAGTTGCTGCTGGTGTTCAGAGCCCTTCCACTGTAGGGAATGGCCGTTCCAGCTCACCAACCAGCAACCTGACACAGCCTATTGAGATGCCCACACTTTCCTCCAGCCCAACAGAAGAAAAACCAGCTGTTGGGCCTGGGCAGCAGGACAATCCTCTTCTGAAAACTTTTTCTAATGTGTTTGGCAGACATCCACCTGGCTTTTTCTCTTCGCAGGCAGAATTTTCGCAGGAGAACAAAGCCCCTTTTGAAGCTGTGAAAAGGTTCTCTCTAGATGAGCGGAGCTTGACATCCAAACAGGACTCGGACTCCAGTACCAATAGTGACCTGTCAGATTTGAGTGACTCTGAAGACCAGTTGCAGGCCAAGGCTTGTATGAAGGGAATCCCAGACCACTTGATGGCAAAGCTGGGCCCCAATGCAGAGCACAATGCTGAATTGCTGCTGGGGAAAGGAAAAGGGAAGCAAGCCCCAAAGGGCCGGCCCCGCACAGCTCCCCTAAAAGGTGATGACTTGAATGCAAGTTGTCTTGGAAGCACAAGGAGGTGGGATACTGGGATATCTCCTGTGTGATGAACTACGTGAACTAACCACAGGTGTAAACCTTATTTATGCTCAGTAGGCAGCACACAGGATATTTACAAGGCTAAAGCTTAATGCTTCTTGTATGTGATTTAATATGTCCACTTTGAGAAATGTTTAAGCATATATTTGTCAGGACAGAAGTGTGGTATGCTGCAGACTTGAACAGTCTTACTGGTTTTGCATGGGTATGAGCATACAGATCTCCGAAAACGTGTTTATTGGGGCCAGTATCCTTTTGCTGTTATGGTTAACTAATGGAGTTTTACTTCTACTTTGCCTCACCCAGTTGGCCAGTCTGTGCTGAAAGATATGAGTAAGGTGAGGAAGCTGAAGCAGTCCGGTGAGCCTTTTCTCCAGGATGGCTCTTGCATCAATGTAGCTCCACACCTGCACAAGTGCCGGGAGTGCCGTCTGGAGCGGTACCGCAAATTTAAGGAGCAAGAGCAGGATGACTCAACTGTGGCCTGTCGCTTCTTCCATTTCCGGAGGTGCTCAAATTCTTCCTTCCTTCTTGTCTAGTCTATGTGCAGAGCTTGGACAGTGTCCAAGCACAAAGTAATTACACTTTGCTTATTTAATGTACTTGGGTGCAATAATGACGATTTTGAGTGTCTTGCATTTCCCTGTATCACCTCACTGGGGTGGGAAGAGCTGCTGTTGGAAGATACAGCTATATGGTACTATAAGTGAGCCTCCAGGTCGAGCCTCAGGAGATTGAATTTGCTTTATTTGCTTTATTTTGCTGCTGGGTAGAAGTTTGTGTGCAGTAGTTCTCTCTCCTTTTCATAAGGAGTTCAGAACAGAGATAAAAATCTTAATTCAGTCAACAAGTAACTAAACATTGCCAGCATGAGGCTAATGTTTGACTAGGTTTTGTTGAGTACAGAACTGACTGTTAAAGTAGAACACTGCCTGTGTCTTCTTTCTGTGTTGTGTACACGTCTTACAGTTCTTTGACCTGTCATGCTTCTCTTCATCTTCCTTAACTGTCTATTCTAGCAAGTGCTAGGCATCTTATTCCAAAAAGATGTTTGTTTGCCTTCTGGCATATGAAGGATTAAGTGAATTTTTAGTATGTGCCACCCATCCAGTAAGGAATATAGCTGCTTCTCTTCCTGAACTTGTTAAAAATTAATCTAGCTTTGAGGTTAAAGACAAGATTGCTTTTGCTGAAAAATGAAGTTACCTTTAATATTGGCAGGAGGCGTTCAGGGTTCTGTAACTTATGTTGTTACGCCTTTTACACACAAAGACTAGGAGGGTCAACAGCTACTGATAAAACAGTTGTGACTCGTCTCTGTGGAGAGCAGTGGCAAGAATAGTAGGTATAATAAGGATTTTTGTACGTCTTGTCATGTGAACCATTAGAACAGTTGCCAAGTGCTAGCAACCCTAGCCAGAACTGAAATATGGGTTTCCCAAAAGCTGGGAAATAACTTTCTTCTGAGTTAAAATAGAGAATGAGAACCATGCAGAATTTTACAAGCAGCACCATGCAGCAGCCAAAATAAATTGAATTTTGTCATCTATTGATAGTATAGAGAATGTGACTTAACAAGCTGTAGCAATTTCCTGTATGTGGAATTTCCCAACAACACTTACTGGACCAGGGGATTCATTCTAGTGGGCTTTGCGGCCATTGCCTTTGTGTGTGTCTTTGTGCTACCTTATTCTCTGTGTTATTTGGATTTGCATAATAATTGTACTGGCTGTAGGGTATAGTGCTCTAGCTCAAACCTTTTTTCTTCTTTCTGGGTTTATATTCTGACATAGATGGCATTATAAGTTAATTAAAGGTGGTTGAGCAGCTTCTCAATTATTCCATCCTGTTTTCTGCAGGCTGATATTTACCCGAAAAGGTATTCTACGAGTAGAGGGTTTCTTGAACCCACAACAGAGTGACCCTGATGCCATGAGCCTATGGATTCCTTCCTCCTCCCCTGCAGAGGGGATCGATCTGGAAACTTCTAAATATATCCTAGCCAATGTTGGGGACCAGTTCTGTCAGCTTGTTATGTCAGAGAAGGAAGCAATGATGATGGTGGAGCCACATCGTAAGCTGGGCTTTTGACGTGTTTTTTGTCCATCTTCTCTGTGTAATGTGTGTACAATGCAGCGGAATAGAATTGCAAGTGTAATATAATTTCTTGTTAAAATGCTTCTCCTTTTCTTCGAAAGAGAAGGCTATATTAATTTCTTTGGGGTGTGTGTGATTGTGGGACCAGCATTTGGGATTTTTCTTTTGTATCAGTGCATCATTACTATCAAGGAAGCAAACAGTAACTTCCCAGACGTTATTACAATATTTTTCAATAAATACATACAGAAATCAGCTGACCTCTGCCTCTAAGAAAACAGAAATAAGTCCAGAACACTTATCACACTGACCAGCAGTCCTTTAATGAGCAGCTTTTCTTACATATTCCTACCCTGTTATGCTCCAGGGACATCACATAAAAGCTCAGGGTTTTCTAGGGAGGGAGCAGTACCTGTGTTCAGCCTGCAAGAACTCAGCTGAGCAACTAGTTACCAGCATTGCCACTACGAGACCAGTGGGTTTAGAAAAAAATCTCTAAACGTATCTGGTTCAGCCCATCACATGGATAGCTCTGACCATCTGATTTTGCCCTTTAGCTTCTGGAATGTACAAGGGCAGCGTTTGGAGAGGACTTCCCCTTCCTCAGTGAATGTGTTGGTTTAGAGTCTGAGATGTTGACAGGCATCTGATTAGTACATTCTTGACAGTTTTGTAAGTTCACATTATTTGTTCATAAAACTAGCAGAAGTTTTATATTTTTGCTGTAAGTTCCGTAAGTGCTCCTTGGAATTCAGTTACTACTCTGTAAGGTGCTCCATTTCCCTGTAGTGTGTGCATTTTGGGACTTGACCTTACCCACTCTTAGAAGTGGGCATTTTAATAGTGTAACAAGATTAGCAACTCAAAGAATGTGTCTCTGGATGTAAAAAGTATGTATTTCTATACTCTGCCCTCAAGTCCTATTTCTGTGATTTGTTTCTTTATCAATGTTACTGCGATATTCTCAGATTAGGTGGGAGAAACGCAGAATGTCAAAGCAGTGATTGTTAATGTTCCTTCTCTTATATAGAGAAAGTGGCGTGGAAGCGAGCAGTACGTGGTGTGAGGGAAATGTGTGATGTATGTGAGACAACACTCTTCAATATTCATTGGGTTTGTCGCAAGTGTGGTTTTGGGGTCTGTCTGGACTGTTACCGGCTGAGGAAGAATCGTCCACGTAGCGGTGAGCCCTGGATTTTTTTCCCCTCCCCACTGTAATCTTTGAACAGGCTGGCTTTCAGTGGAGAACTTCTGGGAAGTTGCTGAAGGTTTTGTGGGAGACTTACGAGTATCAGCTTGGGAGGCTGGAGGTTTGGAACTTTGGCACTACTGTCTTACGCTGCTGTTGCATTTTTGTTTCCTTAAGATTCCTGTGTTTTATCTATTTGGTTAGAATCTTATTATAAAAACTACAACATCAGCAGGTGTAGACTGTGTACCGAGACAGACTACTGTATAGTTCCATCTTTTTCTCAGAGAGTATAAAAGAAAAATTAAGTAATACCTTAACAGTTTGGAACCATTGCAAGATGAACTAGTAAGCAGACATTGCAGAGAACTCCTTTCTGTAACGAGGAGTTATATTGGAAAGGTTTTGGGGGTTTTTGGTGTTTGATTTTTTTTTTTTAATTTTTTTTTTTTTTTACCTTGACACACTAGTGTTTCTAATTCTGGAAGAAGTTCAGTAAGTTAATTTTCTTAACAGAGGCATGCTGTGTTAACAAAAGTGAATACTTGGTTGCTTTTTTGTGTATTTTACTGTATTGAGACCATTTTGGTAGCATGGGTGCTGGCAATGGACAATTTTAATAAGTATAAGGCTGTTGGTGACAGTTTCATTATTATGTGGGGTAGATGTACAAAATACTGGATAGTATTTTGGACAGGGGCCGGGGGGTGGCTAGTAAGAAGCAGAGAAAACCTGGACACTGCGCAGTGTTCAGCAATAGCTAAAATGTTAGTGTGTTTATCAGCATTGTTTTGGTCACGAGTCTAAAACAGCACCACACAAGCTGCTATGAATAAAATTAACTCCATCCCAGCCAGACCCAATGTAATAATGAAGCCTATGAATTTCTGCCAGAATATACCAGAAGAGATCGTAACAGTCTTTAAGATGGTGGTTAACCAGGGTACAGTGGAAATAGCTGAAAGTAGAATAGAGTTTCTTGTATCTGGCACTGTACATATTTGGAAAAAGCATCTGGGACTGAATATATCACTTACCAATAATGTCTTCCTGAAAACAGTATTGTAATTATGGTTTATTAATCAAGTCTGAAATTTTGGAATGGGCCAAAATTTAGAAGCAAGGCATTACTTAAATAAAATTACTTGCCTCTAGAGGCTTCTGAACTTTTGTACTGTAGAAACACCCTATGCAGATACCAGGTCCAAAAGGACTGTGAAATGAAGTTTTGTATGATTCTTCTCATATTGTACCCCACTCACCCTTTTTAAGGGAAGAGAATGGCATGCAATGTATGCAGCTACATATGTGTAGGTCCGGCTTGGTTTAAAATCTGAAGAATTACAAGTTTGCCAGACTACTTTTCAAACTACTAATTTGCTACTTGTTAGCTTTGTAAGTAGATACACTTGACAGTAGAGCTTAGTTTCTGCTTCCTGGATCTGATCTGCAAATGCTTTTGTTGAAAAAAAAAAAAAAAACAAACTTAGGAGATGATGACAAGAAAAAGAGAATTATCATATAAATTAGGAAGGTGTAATGAGAACAAGAGTATGATATTTAAAAATTGAGGCTAGAAGCCAAGATTTTTAGGTGATTGCAAATAACAAGCTACTAGAGATGAAAGGGAAGTGCTAATTTTTTAATCTGAAGAGGCAAAGAAGTTGCTGTAGATCTTGTTCTAATGGTCTGCATTTATAGTTTATTTCTGAGATCAGCAGGTTAATCTCCTGCGCTGTAAAGAATCTAAAGAAACAATACTGATGCAGAAATATTCTGTATTTTAAAGTTTTAGTGACTTTTGTACAAAATTTTACATTTTTTTCTGTCTTTTTTCCAGAGACAGAGGAGATTGGTGATGAGGAAGTCTTCTCATGGCTGAAGTGTGCAAAGGGTCAGTCTCATGAACCAGAGAATCTTATGCCGACACAGATAATTCCTGGTACAGGTAATGCTTGAAACCTGAAGGGAAGACTTCCAAATTTTGTCTCAATTCTGAGCAAGCAAGTGGAAAAAATACTAAGATAGTTGGTGTTCTAGCTGATACCTTTTCTAGCATCAATATAGAGGAGACTTCCACTTGCTACAGTGGAAGGCTTGAAGGGAAGGTAACCCGGGTAAGGTCAAGCTATGGGTTTGAAGTGAACACCCTTCTGATACTAGCTGTGACTTATGCTCAGCTGTTTTCAGTTGTGTCTGTAAATTCGGCTAACTTACAAGAAAGATCTTTTTCTTTTCTATTGGGGGGAGGGAAAGTAAATGGTGAGTGCTGACCATTTACTTGACTCTTTACAGAACTCGTCCTAAAAATCATAGAATCGTAGAATGGTTGGAGTTGGAAGGGACCTTTTAAAGATCATCTAGTCCAACCCCCCTGCCACCAGCAGGGACATCTTTTGCTAGGTCAGGTTGCTCAAAGCTCCATCCCCCCTGACCCTGAACACTTCCAGCAAGGGGCATCCACAGCTTCTCTGGGCAACCTGTGATAGTGCCTCACCACCGTCGTAAAAAATTCCTTCCTTATGTCCAATCTAAACCTACCTTCTTTCAGTTTAGACCCATTGTTCTTTCACTACAGGCCCTGGTAAAAAGTCTCTCTCCCATCTTTCTTAATGATCCCCCTTTATATATTGAAAGGCCACAACAAGGTCTCCCCGGGGCCACCCCTTCTCCAGGCTGACCCACACCGACTGTCCCAGCTTTCTGCACAGGAGAGGTGTTCCAGCCCTCTCAGCATTGTCGCGTCCCTCCTCCGGACCCGCTCGAACAGGTCCGTGTCTGTCTTGTACTGGGCACCCCAGAGCGGGATGCAGGACTCCAGGAGGGATGGAGCAGAGCAGAGGGGGAGAATCGCCTCTCTCCACCTGCTGCCCGCGCTTCCTTTGATGCAGCCCAGGATTTGATACGGCTTTCTGGGCTGCGAGCGCACGGTACCGGCTCACGTCCCGTTTTTCATCTGCTGGTATCCCTAAGTCCTTTTCTGCAGGGCTGCTCTCGATCCATTCATCCCCCAGCCTGTGCTGATGTCAGGCAATGTCCCAGCCCGGGACCTTGCACTTGGCCTTGTTGAACTTCGTGAGGCTTATGTGGGCCCACTCCTCCAGCCTGTCGAGGTCCTTCTGGATAGCATCTCTTCCCTCTAGTGATTTAGCTGTACCACTCAGCTTGGCGTCATCCGCAGACTTGCTGAGAGCGCACTCAATATCCCTGTTAAAGATACTGAAGAGTACTGGTCCCTGTATGGACCCCTGAGGGACATCACTTGTCACTGGTCTCCATTTGGGCATAGAGCCATTGACTTGGATGCAGCCATCCAGCCAGTTCCTTACCCATTGCACAGTCCATCTGTTAAACTCTTTATCTCTCCAATGTAGAGATGAGAACGTTATGGGGGACCATGCTGAAGGCCTTACAGAAGTCTAGGTAGATGACATCCGTTGCTCTTCCCTTGTCCAGTGATGCAGTCCCTCCATTGAAGAAAGCCACTAGATTATTCAGCCACGATTTGCTCTTGGTGAAGCCATGTTGGCTGTCTCTAATCACCTCCCTGTCTTCCGTACGCGTATCTTCCAGGAGAATCTGCTCCGTGATCTTACTGGGCACTGCAGTGAGACTGACTGGTCAGTAGTTCCCAGGATCCTCCTTTTTACCCTTTTTAAAAATGGGTGTGATATTTCCCTTTTTCCAGTCACTGGGGACTTCACGGACTGCCATGACTTTTTAAGTATGATAGAGAGTGACTTGGCAGCTACATCAGCCAATTCCTTCAGGACCCTGGGATGCATCTTGTCAGGTCCCATGGACTTGTGTCTGTTCATGTTCCTCAGGTGGTCTCAGACTGACACTGGTGCAGCCCCCCCTCGAGTACTGTGTGCAGCTTTGGGTGCCTCAGTGGAAGGACCTCAAACTATTTAGTGCAGCGACCAATATGGTGAAAGGTCTCGAGGACAAGACTTAATGAAGAGCATCTGAGGTCACTTGATTTGTTCACCTTGGAGAAGAGAAGGCTGAGGGCTGACTTCATCGCAGCCTACAATTTCCTCAAGAGGGGCGGTGGAGGAGGAAGGCGCTGATCTCCTCTCTCTGGTGACCAGTGACAGGACACAAAGAAATGGAATGAAGCTGCATCAAGGGAAGTTCAGGTTGGACATCAGCAAAAGGCTCTTCACTGAGACGATGGTCAGTCACTGGAACAGGCTCCCCAGGGAAGTCGTCATGGCACCAAGCCTGTCAGAGTTCAAGATGCGTCTGGACGATGCTCTTGGTCGCATGGTTTAGTTTTAGCTGGTCCTGCAAGGAACAGAGAGTTGCACTTGGTGATCCTTATGGGTCCCTTCCAACTTGAGATATATTCTCCTGCCATGGGAGCAGCTTTGTTTCCCGAATCCCTGGCTTGAGGTTCAGGGGCTTGAGAGAGGTGCGAAGAGAGAATACCATTGAAAACTGGGGTAGAGGTGGGGGGAAGATTGTTGACTACTTCAGCTTTCTCCATGTCAGCTGTCACCAGCTATCCTGTCTTATTTCATGTGGATGTGTCCATTTTCTTTGATCTTCCTTTTCTGGTGAACATACCTGTTGAAGCCCTTACTATTCTTTGCATCCTTTGCCAAATTCAGCTCCAGCTGTGCTGTAGCTTTCCTGATCTCATCTCTACACATCCAGATAGCATCCCTGTATTCTTCTCAGGATACATGTCCCTGGTTCTACTGTCTGTGCATTTCCTTCTTATGTTTTAGTTTGACTAGGAGGTCCTTGCTGACCCATGCCGTTCTCCTGCCTTCCTTGCTTGATTTTTTACACATGGGAATTGAGAGCTCTTGCACTGTAAGAAAAATGTTCTTAAAGAGCTACAAGCTCTGTTCAGCTACTTTGTCCCCGAGGGTGGTTTCCCCGGGGGTTCCATACACGAATTCCTTAAGCAACTGAAAGTTTGCTCTCCTAAAATTCCATGTCCTGACTCTGCTCTTCACTTGGCCCATATCGCTCAAGATAGTGAATTCCATCAGGGTGTAATCACTGCAGCCCAGGCTGCCACCAGTCTTGACACCTCTGATTACCTCTTCCATGTTGGTGAGCATAGGTCCAGTAATGCTTCTCCTCTGGGTGGGCTGCCAGTCTCCTGGATTAAGAAATTATCCTCAACACACTCCAGAAATCTCCTTGACTGCTTACAGCTTACTCTGCTACTTTTCCAGTAGGTGTCAGGGTGACTGAATTTCCTCATAAGGGTCAGAGCTTGGTGCTTCCTGTTGAGTTGAATTAACACTTTGTCAACAGGCTGCCCTTGGTCAGGTAGCCTGTAGTAAGCACCAACAGTGAGGTTTACTTTGTGGGCTGGGTCCCTAATCTTTACCTGTAAGCTCTCAACTTGTTCACTGTTTTTTAAAGATAGCTCTGTGCCGTCAATCTGTTCTTTTACATAGAGAGCAACCCCCCCACAGTGCTCCAGTTGTGCAGTTTGTCCCATCATGTTTCAGCACTAGCAATTAGATCGTGGCTTTCTAGTTGCATGATGACTTCCAGCTCCTCCTGCTCATTACCCATGCTGCATGCATGGGTATAGAGGCCCTTCAGCTGGGCTGTCAGCTTTGTCACGTCTTGAGAGGAACGTGTCCATATTCCTTTGAGGCATTTCACAGGTGTTTCCCTGTTGGTTCCTAATACATCAGCAGCCCCTGGCTTTTCTCTGTTGCTCAAATCTCCATCCCCTTCCCCCACTAAATCTAGTTTACAGCTCTCCGTATAAATCTGGCCAACTTGTTGGCAAAGACTCTCTGGCCGCACTTGGGCAGGTGAATCCCATGAGCTCCCAAGAGACCTGGCTTCTCAAAGCTAGATTTGTGATCATAGAAGCCAAAGCCTTGAGTATGGCACCAGCCATGCACCCAGGCAGTCACCTGTTCATTACCTCCTTCCTTTTGCTGGGAGGATAGAGGAGACCATCACCTGTGCTCCAGCTCCTTTTAGCATTGCTCCAAGGGATATGTAGTCTCTTTTGAAGTTGCCTCATTGTAGTATCATCGGACCCTACATGGAATAGTGGGAGCATATGGTAATCTGTAGGATTTGCCAGGCTTGACAGCCTCTCAGTGACATCGTGAAGCTAGTGTTAGCACAGTTCTCCACAGTATTCAGAGACAAGTATCTTGTTACAGCATGTGATCTTGAAGACACTTAGTAGTAGCAATAAAAAAAACCCCACCCCTCTGAATATATATTATAGTTAAGGTGATGGTTTTTAATTTCTTTACATGTGATACTAAAGATTTTAACTTTCTTTCTAGCGCTTTACAACATTGGAGACATGGTTCATGCAGCACGAGGCAAATGGGGTATTAAAGCCAATTGTCCATGTATTAACCGGCAGAACAAATCAGTGTTGAGACCGGCTGTCACTAATGGAATATCACAGGTATGTAATTTGAGGCTGAAATTACTTTGTTTGACATCACATTTTTAAGATCTATTAAAAGGTTAGATCCTTTAGACTAATCTGTTGTGAAACACGAGTTTTATTTTCTCCATATGTATTCTGAGTGGTTTAGCTTACCAAGAATCTTGTGGGACGTTTCTGGGGGATTTGTGCTGCAACTGTTACTTACCAAGTGGATGTTTGTGCTAATACTCTTATGTAGAAGTTGAGTTGGAAGTGATTCGTATTGAAGCTGTATCTTAAAACAAACCACTATGAGTAGCTTGCAATGTGTGCGTTTATTTTGTTGTGGTTCCTGAATGTTATGCTGAATCTGGAGTAGTTCTGTTACTGTTCACACAAATAGTCCTCCTGTAAAAGAAGAAATTCAAAAGCCTAGGCTTGTGTTAAAAAGACTACTAAAAGATGACCTGGGAAGAATTCATACCACGATGCAAGGTCTAACGTACACGGAGAAGAAGCTCCTGTACTCTGCTGCTATGTAGGTGTTGAGGAACTCTACTGTGTGCTTAAAGCAAATGAACAAACAAAATCAACAAACAAAACTCAATGCGCTGGATAACTGAAATGTCTCCCAAGTTGAACTCTTCCTTTTATTCAACATTTAGCAGTTGCTTATGTTTTTGTTTTAGCTTCCGTCTGTAAATCCTAGTGCATCAGTCTCTGGAAACGAGAGCACCTTTTCCACTGGAGCAGGGACAGCAGGAGCAGGGCAACTAGAAGTGGACACAGTTCCAAAATCTGAAGCAACTGATAGTAGGATAGAAGAATCTGCAAAACCAGAGACATTACCAACCAATAACACTGGTGAAACAAAGACTAACAGACCACTTTGTCCAGAAACAGCTCCATCATCAGCCTTACACTGGCTTGCAGATTTAGCAACGCAAAAAGCAAAAGAAGAAACAAAAGGTGAGCAGAAGACATGCCCTCCAGAGTTGGCATTAAAAGATAAATGATAATGTACTGCTTGGTTGCTATTTGTGAGAGTGCCTAGCCCTAAATGGAAAAGAACATGGTCATTTTTCTTCCTTTGCCTCTTAGAACCAGTTTTCTTTTACAGGCTTAGGAATATGCAAAGCTAGAAAGATGATGATAGAGCTGAAGATAAAAATACTGTCTTGCCACTCCCAGTTTGTTTCAGTGCTAGTTCTTGTATTTATTTTCTAAGTAATAAGGTATCCTGATGTAAAATGTTAATAATTAATTTCAGATGCAGCTTTGTCACTTTGTAACTATTGGAGTAAATAAAGCTGTTTTGTGTGCTATGTGAAGAGTGCATTTCCAGAGAATTGAAAGAGTAGGGTCCACTTGGAGGGTCAGATGATAGATCAGAACTTCTTTAATACTCAGTAGTTTAAGTGTGATTCTTAGCATGAAATAACTGTTTACAGAATGCAGCTCCCAGTTGTCAGAGTTGTCATGACTAACACAGGGTTTATTCCTGTCCATATGTCTAGCAAGAACTAATTTATATGTTGATGTGATATATTTATGACTCTCACTAGTTTTGCAGGGCTTAGTCACTGTAATATTTTGACTACAGTTAAAATTTGAAATATTTCATATTGAAGCATTAATTCAGAAAGCCTAGGAAACGGGTTTTTTAATTGAGTCTATTACAAATTTTATTGTGTATCAGACACTTTCAGATCAGATCTACTGTGCTATCCAAAACCCTGATAGCATATGAATGGTAAAATCTACCTGTAGTATATGACGTCTGATTCTTCTTGGGGTGCCGCGTTCACCATTGCAGTGATAATTTACCTTTACCACAAGATTCTGTTAATATTCTATTTAATGCAAGAGCAAATAATTTCAGAGAACTTATGGTCATTTGAACTTTGTCTTTTTTCTTTTTTTTTTTTTTTTTCCCCACTGTTGATATTTATCTTGCAGAATCAGGATCACTGAGGTCAGTGCTTAATAAAGAATCCCATTCACCCTTTGGATTGGATTCCTTCAACTCCAGTACAAAGGTTTCCCCACTAACCCCAAAGCTGTTTAATAGCCTCTTGTTGGGCCCAGTGACATCTAGCAACAAAGCTGAAGGCTCCAGCCTCAGAGATCTGCTGCACACAGGGCCAGGAAAGCTTCCTCAGGTCCCATTAGACACAGGAATACCTTTTCCTCCGGTCTTTTCTGCAGCTTCTACGGTAAATAATTTTGTATTCCTTCAATAGTATCTGTTCTAGGGAAGAATTTCATAATGATCTAACAGTTTTCACCTAAATGTTTTTATAGTACCTTATTCTTAATTGTTGAAACAAATGCAGTATTTTGCCAAAATTCACCACCCCACAAAGCTGTAGAAAATTTTGATGCTGTTAGTTTGTGGTTTGGTTTACTACTGCTGTGGAAAAGCTGTTCCTTGCAAAAGACCAAGAACATGAGTTAAATACAGCCTTTAAATTGTTTAATTGATAATCAACATCCCTATAAAAGCTCACTGTAAACTCCACGTTTTTAAAAATATGCAAGAGCATACCACAAAAAAAAGACAAAAACCTACGAGCAAACCAGTTTCTTACAAAAAAGTTACCTTGAAAGGCATTTAAGATAGAATGTGAATGTAAGGTATAGTTGCTATTTCTGGGTGTGGTGTTCTGGAATAAGGATACTTTGTTTCTCTTTAATCTGTTTTGGAGGAAATAACCTTAAAAAAAAAAACAAACCCCGAACAAATCAATGACATTTGAAATGGTTAAAAGCATTTAGTTCAAGAGAAGGATAGATTCTGTGGAATTTATCAAGGCTTAGCTGCTCTGGGAGGATATTTTCCCCAAAAGCTTAGGCAGATAGAATGAGGAAGATTATGAAATGGCTTGTCTCATAGCAGAATTTTTTTTCCCCTCCATATCAGGCTGGAAAGATGGAACCTTAATAATAGTTCATGTTGTTTGTTTTTGGTAGAGGGAACTGTACAGCTGTATGGGAAAATATGTTGCTGCTATAGGAAGGTGAATCCAATAGTAATAACACCCCCCACCCTGTCTCATCACTGAGTACAGGCAAAGCAATTGTGATCACTTGTTTTAAAGCAAGTTATTCTTTCAAGCCTTGAGAGGGTCTGTCTTGGCTTGCATCCCTGTCCCTGCATCTCCATGCGTTTGCTCACTGCACTGAATCAGATCTATTCTGTAATAGAATTGCTTTACTTCCTTGACTTCTGGTCTTCACAGAGTAATTTAGATTTGAAAAAATTTATGGGGAACTCTGGTCCAAACCCCCACTTGAATGCCTGGGTGCTTCATATAGAATGAACAAAACATACCTGAGAAACAACACTTGTGTTGGTCAAACTGAGAGGCATAATGGACTGCTGCTCATGAAGAGAATCATCTTGGTGTTTCTGGAGCACTGATGTTCCATTCTGAAGAGTAGTTAGCACTGACTGTAATAGCTAAACTGCATGTTATCGGTTTCATTCCTGCAGAGAGTCAGTGTAAAGGTACATTTTTAAGACTGTCATAAGTAGATGATGTTATGATCTAGTCTTATTTGGATGAGACAGACTGTAGAAAAGTAATATAATTCCAAGCAGCAGTACAGGCTGGGGTCTGACTAGGAGGGGTGTAGCCCCTCTGAGAGGAGCCATGGTCCTGGAGGACAGCAAGCTGAACGTGTCAGGATTGTGCCCTTGCAGCTGCCAAGGCAGGCTGCCCTGGGCTGCATCAGGAAGTGCACAGCTGGAGCACATCAAGGAATGGGATTATTCCACTCAGCACTTGTTAGGCCACACCTGGAACACTGTTCCAGTTTTGGCCTCCCCAGTTGAAGAATAACGCTGCAAAATGTGTGGGGGTCCAGTGGAGGGCCATGAAGCATGATTAAAACATTGGGGAGCTTGACACACAAAGGAAGCTTAAAGAAACTGGTTCTCTTCACCCTAGAGAAGAGAATGCTTTTGGGATCTGATCGATCTTGCCATTATCTGAAGGGTAGCTGTAGAGAATACGGAGGTACTCTTTCACGAGGATGCATGGTAACAGGGCAAGAGGCAATGGATACAAGTTGTTTCAGGGGAAATTCTACCTGGGTATAACAAAAAATTCCCACTTGCCATTCAAGCGGTGGAATAGGCTGCCCAGAGAAGTGATGTAATATCCTTCCACGAGAAGTTAGGGTTTGGTCTGACCCAGCCCAGAGCGACTTAACCTGATTTCAACAGAAAGTTATGCTAAACGATCTCTAGGTCTTCCTTCTGACCTAGACTTCTATAATTTCATGAATATTTCTTAATGAATATCTTTAGTTATGAATAGTGTTATGTTTTAGATTGATACCTTTGCATATGGTAAATTTTCTATTGAACTTTAGTTTTAAAGAAGATGGCAGGGTTGTTCCAGTAATATTTTTTCGCTGTTCCTGTTCACTCGGCTTCAAGTCCCTGTGTGGGTTTGGGGTTTTTTGGGGGAGAGTGGGAGTGGGGGTGTTTGAGGTTTTGTTTTGTTTGGATTTTTTTGGCTGGAATGAGAAGCCCTTTGCTGCCAGAAATCTATCACACCCCTGCCCCCTCCCATAGATGTCTTGTGAGTAATGATCCAATTAGTGTTTATCTTCTCTTGGATATAAGAAATATGTTTAGTGTCTTAAGTATCTTGCTGTAGGCAGGCTTTTTTTTTTTTTAAGTTAAGAACAAAATTTAAGATTGTCATTAATCTTTCCTAAATTTTAAACACCGCTTGAGGAGCAGAGCATGGATGCCACAACCAGTGAGGCTGTCTACAAATGGTTCTGTTAACATTATACATACAGGAAGTACTTGCTGCCCTGTCTGTCCGTGTTTACTTAATGTTCCCATGTTCATCAGCTTACCTGTGTCAGGGTTGAATGCACTTTTGTAGCAATGGAATGAGGAAAATGGGGAAATAGAGTTGAAATATTAATGAATTTAAGTATGAACCATTTTTACCATTAAAGTAGCAGAGTTTAGAACACTCAAAGTTTCTATTCCATGATTATTTGCTGTAATATTTTTCTAGATAGCCTGTAGCTGGTTATTTTAAGTTTTACTATTATAAAACAGGGCCATAGCTGTTTCTGTTCTTACTGGATACATGTCTGTCTCTGAGCTGGTGTGTTTACTGTTGCCTGTGTTTCTAATACCAAGATGTCCGTGACTAAAACCTGAAATGAGAGCAGATATGCGTTAGTATGTGTGCTGTTGCAAGACTGAATTTACCTCTGGATTTATGTGTTCTAGGGGGCCAAAGGTAAAGCCAGCCTGCCTAACTTCTTAGACCATATCATTGCTTCTGTGGTGGAAAATAAGAAGACATCTGATGCTGCAAAACGAGCTAGTAACTTAGCTGACACACAGAGAGAGGTGAAGGAAATGGTAATGGGCTTAAATGTGCTGGATCCACACACTTCCCACTCTTGGCTGTGTGATGGTAGACTCCTTTGCCTTCATGATCCTAGCAACAAAAACAACTGGAAGATCTTCAGGGAGTGCTGGAAACAAGGCCAGGTGGGTGATGACAAATAGCCAGCCCTCACTGCTTATAAGTATCCTGAAATTTTAACCTGTACCTTGGACAAGTCTATTCAAACTTTGGCCAGTTGCTCCTGAGTGAATACGATCAACAAAGATTACAGCTGTAGAACTATAAACAGGGGACACAGCAACCCTGTCCACTCCATGCTGTACTGACTCAAGCTCATGTGCTCTTGCACACTGAGCTTTTCTTAGTTTACCAGTATGAGGGTGCTTGCTGTGACAGCGTTTTTAGTTGTGTGGTTTGTGCTGAACCTGCTGTACTACGGCCTAGTAATGAATCCACTATGATTTCCTGCATGCATCCTAGGATCTACCCCATACTTGGTGCTTTGTAGTCTCGGGGAAAGGTCCATTCCCTCCAGCTGCAGCATTTACAAGAATAAAAGTGCTGCATGCAGTATAATTCCTGCTGTATTTCTGCTGAAATGTTGGGTGTACTTGATGCAGTGTCTCATCCTGAGCCTACAACCTGTGTGAAACCAAGTATTGTTACCCAAATACTGTTTTGAACTCGGCTTCTCATGTATTGAGCACTCTTGGATTGTCTGGAGGGGTCATCAACTGGTTAGGCCTTCAGTCAAGAGACTGGACTTTAGACCTCCTGCCAGCGTAGCCAGTTTTTTCAGACCTCAATCCATAGTGCTACAGGTTAAACTTCTCCAGAGAGTCATAAAGATTGGCCTGGTGAATCTTCAAGCTGAATCTTAAAAAATATGTGAGTAGCTGCTGCTGCAGAGGAAGTGCACCTGTAGCTGTAACAGAATGTGATGTCCATCAGTATTCAAGCTGTGTTCCTGGCACTTCATTCTGCAGTTACCTCTGACACAGTTACCTTCACTGACTACTCAGAATTGAGACGATTGGTGCTAGACAGTTACATCCCTCATCATCTTTTCTGGAGAAGTCCTTGTTGTCAGCTGTTCTGTTGTTATTGTGCCAATGCTCTTGGCACTTGCGTTCCATACTCACTTGTGGTTGCTCACAAGACATGGGCCTGCTGAGCTGTGACGGCGGAGCAGATCAGGCTGCATGTTTCTCTTGGCACTCAAGAGTCCGTTCCTGCCCAAAGCAGAGTACTTTTCAGTTAAGTTTAGTGTGTCCCATGGGACTGCATGTTCTCTGGGTCCCCTGGGCACAAGCATAACTAGCACCTAGCCGTGAGAACTGTGGAGAGGACTGTGTAGCACCACCAGCCACAGTTAGCAGTTCCTGTTTCTGACTCCCCTAGCCAGTTTCGAATAGGTGGAAGAGGCCACTGTGCAGCACACCCTCGCTTGTCTGACTAGAACCTTAGCTTGCTACTGGTATGGCCAACTTTCCCTCTAATTGCAGTTATCTTCTTGTCCTGATTTTTTTTTTGGAGTGCATTGGGGTCTTTTTTTTTTTTTTTTTTTTTTTTTCTTCCTTCCCTTGAACCTGTTGCATCCTTCTGATTTATGAAGGATTTCAGAGCGTTCTTTTGCAGTGCTGGCTGTGGTGTCAGTCATCTGCCTGACTTGGCAAAGAGCTCCTTAGTTTTTGCTTAGTATACTCTGATAATTTTCCTAACCCTCTCTGTCAGAAAATAATACTGTCTCTCTGAGGAAGATCCTAAATATTTTAGGCATCCTTACAAAAGATGTGCTTGTCAGTTTCTCTGCAAATGAGACTGGTTAATCACCGGGTGCAAGATGCTGCATATGGCTGTGGGACTCTTAACTGTTAATGAATCCTGAGAGACTCCTTATGGAGCCTAGAGATGTGATTACCAGTCTTCTGTCAGATGTGCAGTTTGCAGTCTGTATTGCCCTGTTATTTTAGGCTTCACTCCAAGATGTGGTATTGATGCTTTTGGATGACTTCATCATTCAGAGGACCCCTTGTACAGCAATGGACTAGGCAAGCCCCTTGCTCATTCAAGGATTCCAGTGGTGTTGCACTCACTTGACTTTCCTGCTGGAATGTGGAAAGTAATCTAACTGAACCTCTCTCATTCCTGCACAAGAGAGAGCAGGTGACCCAAGCAGGTGTTGCTATCTTGACAAGGCTATTCTTCAAACAGAGATTCTCTCAACAAACTCTGCTCTGTCACAGTTCTCCCTTGGTTGACATCTTCCTGTACCTCCCAGCTGCACCTTTACAAGTGAAATCAAAGAAACATTAATTCCACCACCATCCCCCAAATAGTCTTCTCCTTCCCCTTTGGTGGGCTGGAAAAGGTTAGTTGGAAACTAGCATAATGAATACACTGGACACTATATCTGAGCCATATGAAGATCTTAGCCACAGTAGCATCCCGAATCATTAAAAGAGAAAGTTCTTTTCCCTTAATGTTTGGATTACAGATGGCATTCTGTGTCATGCAGAAATAGCAAGATTTTCCAAGTCCTTTGTCTTAGAAATTGTCAGAAATAAGTTAAACTCTATCTTATCCCAGAATTCACTGGGAGACCATAGAATTATTTCTTTCTGAAGCTGTTCTTCAAGAGCATTTTACTCTCCTGAACATGGTTGGTTTTCATCTGGGCATACTGTCAGGATTCTTATCCTATAGCAACCTGTTCTTTTCTAAATTTTCATGCTAGGCTTTATCTTTTTTGAGATACTGAAGATTTGGGGTGGTGTTGGAGGATTTTATTTGTTTTCTCCCTGTAGCCTGTGAGCAGATGTGGCAGGAAATGCCTACCAGCCAAGTCCGCTATCCTTTCATATTGCAACCTGAGCTGTGTTTTTCACTAGAGAGAACATTTTCCTTCTTCCATGAGAAATTCTCTGCTTAATAACTGGAAAGGTACTACTAGGCTAAGTAGTTTGTTGGGTTTTGAGGTTTTGGTTGTTTGGTTTTTTGTTACGTTCAAGTGGTCAAGTGAATACAGCAGGTATCAAAATTTGTCATTATTTTCCTGGACTGAGGAGGACTAGTTTATCCATCACCTTAAAGTCTACCTGGCAGCAGTTTCCACTCATCATGTGAAATGTACTGTTGTTTTACTCCTCATCCATGATCCCTAGGTTTTTGTAGAATATGATTAAAACCTTTCTATTGCCTTAATGTTACAATTCCTGCTGGGATCAGAGAATATATTTAAACTTGGGACCACTGTATCTGCTCTGTTATCTTAGGGAGGTCTGCTGCTTGTCAGGGCCTCACGTTCGGGACACAGTGGAAAGACTGCCAAAGCTCATCTGTACCTCAGACATTTACCCCCGCTGCTCTTCTGTATTGGCATGAACGATACTGCTGGGGAGACCTGGACAGTATCAAGAGTGACTATATGGCTCTGGGAGTCATGGTCAAGGCCATGGGGCCCAGGTGGTTTTCTTAATCCTGCTGGTGAGGACTAGAGGGTTGGACTGGTCCTGCATGTCAACCATTGTTTGCGCAGCTGGTTTTATGGTCATGGAAACCTCTCTGAGGATTGAGGACTGCTTGGAAGAGATGGGATCCATCTAATTATGTCAAAAGCATCTTTGCCAGCAGCCTGGCCAGCCTGATTAGAAGAGCTGTAAGCCAGGAATGACAAGGAGGGGAGAGTATGACCAGTGATCAAGAAACGAATTAGTTGATTACGTTGGCAAGCAAGCAGTTTGGGGTGATGTGAACAGGTGAAATCTCATACTCAAGAAAATAGGGATGAAAGATATCCATCTCAAGCATATGCATGTAAGTAAGGAACTGTGTACATCACAGCATTGTAAGGAAAGCTTTCATACTGTTTCTGGGAAATCGGCATGACAGGGTGTCTTTCTGAAGTGCTTGTACGTGAATGCGTACCGCACAAGGAACAAAGAGGAGGAATTAGTGTGCAGTTGCACGGCAGTCTCATTGGTATGATGGGGAAGTGGTGGGATAGCTTATGCAACTGTAGTATAGCAAGGGGTAGGTACAGGCTGTTCAGGAAGGACAGTTCAGGAATGACAGGCCAGGAAGGTGAGGTGAGCATTTTGGTTTATGTGAGGGAACAGCTGGAATGCATGAAACCATGCAGTAACGGATGATGAGCCATTCAAGAGCTTATGGGCCAGGATCAGCAAGCAAACTAATGCGGGCAACATCATGGCGAGTATCTGCTACAGACTGCCTGATAAAGAAAAAGCGATAAGGCCTTCTTCAGACGGCTGGAGGGCTGGAGGAAACCCTGTGTTCACATTTCCTTGGCTTCATGGGGCCACCCTGATACCTGCTGGAGCAACGGTACAACAGGTCACAAGCACTCCTGAAGTTTTCTGGAGTGCTTTGAATGGCAACATCTTGACACAGCTTATCAAGGAGCCAACTAGGGAAGGGTGCTCTGCTGGACCTCATGCTTACAGAAGAGGAAGAACTGGTTGTCAATGTGGAGGTGAGGGGCAGCTTTGGCTGCAGTGACTGTCAGATGGTGGGGTTCAGCTCAAGATCCTGAGAAGTGGGAGCAAAGCAAAAAAGCAGAATCACAAGCCTGGACTTCAGGAGAACAGACTTTCACCTTTCAGATGTCTGCTTGGAACAATCCCATGGGATATGCTCCTGAAGAGAAGAGGGCCTCAGCAATGCCAGTTGAATCATACTTAACCTGCCTTGTAGCCTTCTGTGATGAGACTGGCTTGGTGGGTGAGGGGAGAGCACTTGGATGCCTTTTATCTTAATTTTATAAGGCTTTTGACACTGTCATAATGTCATCAGACAAACTGATGAAGTAGAGACTAGGTAAGTGGACAGTGGTGCATTTAAAACTGACTGAAATGACATGCTGAGGGGGTTGTGATCACAGTCACTAGTGGTGTCCCCTGGGGGGGGTGTCAGTATTGAGTTGAGTACCATTTAACATCCTCATTAAGGACCTAGATGGGACAGAGTTCATACACCCTTCGCAAGCTTACAGAAAATACAGAACTGGGAGGAAGGGCTGATACGACAGGTGGCTGTGCAGCTCTTCAGAGGGACCTGGCCAGGCTGGAGAATTGGACTGAGAGTAGTCTCGTGATGCTCACCAAGGGAACATGTGAAGTCCTGCATCTCAGGAGGAATAACGCCCCGCAGCAGTAGGTGCTGGGGGCCAGCCAGCTGGAAAGTAGCTTAGCCTGGAAGGACCTTGGGGTCCTAGTGGACAAGGAGGTGACTGTGAGCCAAGAACATGTCCTAGCGACAGAGAACGGCAGCGGCATCCTGGGCTGTGTTAGGAAGAACATTGTCAGCAGGTCAGGCAAAGTGCTCCTTCCCTTCCACTTGGCACCGGTAGAGGCCACACCTGCGATGCTGTGTCCAGGTCTGGGCTCCCCAGTACAAGGCAGACATGGACTTACTGGAGAAAGTCTAGCTAAGGGCCACATAGGTGACTAAAGGACTGGAGCATCTTTTGTATGAAGAGAGGCTGGGAGAGCTGGGACTGTTGAGCCCAGAGAAGAGAAGGCTCCGCAGAGTGTGGGGAGGAAATCTTGTCAGTGTGTGTAAATCCCTGGTGAGAGGGAACGAGGAAGAGGGAGCCAGACAGACTCCTCTCAGCAGTGCCCACTGACAGGGCAAGAGGCAGTGGGCACAAATGAAAAACCAGGAAGTTCAACCTGAAGGTGAGAAAACACTGAAACATTTATTTTAGTGTGAGGGTGATCTGTTCTAACCTGTTTCTCCGGTTCTGTGGGTTTGTCATCCCCGCCCCCCGCAAGTTGGCAGGAGTAAAGTAACAACTTCTTTTTGTTTTCCTAAACCTCATTCATCTGGAGTTGAGGTTTTATTGCTGCCTTCTAGAACTTAAGGGCTATGTTGCATTATATTTGAAAACCAAGGTCATTTCTGTTATCCCCAAAATTTTTTTTTTTTCCTCTGTTCATTTCTGAATTAATAGTTGTCCTCACTTAGGGAATAAAATGGATGCCAGTCCTGTTAGAGGCCATCGAGCAATCCACGTGAAGTGGTGGTTAGTTACTGGAGTATTTTTAAGCAACATAACTTTGGAGTTGCTTGTCTGTAGCTCTGTAGATCTCTTTGCCTAACATGCTGATACTACTAGAACATCTAGGGGCATCTGTGCTGCTCAGGGTTGTACTGAGCTCTTCATGTGAATAAACCCAAGATCCACTTTCAGACCATTGCTTATGTATAGGGCACAGCTTGGAATTGATTCAAACTTGCACAGAAGTGTGAACTGTCATTTGAGCATAGGTAGCAGTTACTAAACCAAGAATTCTTCAGGTGGAATAGTCCATGTGTAAGTTCATTTCATACCCTCTTTTCCTTTTCTCTCGGGTCTTACAACTCTCTCTAGAGATTGCAGGGTGAGAGGAACTGACAGGGTCTTGGCCAGCATTGGGAGGACTGGTGTACCTTTTCTTAGTATTGTCAGTTTCACAAATGACTCAAACATTTATGGGGAGAGGCCACTCAAATCTTGGTGTGGAATGTATATAGGTGGTTAGCCTAAACATCTTAAAACCTCTTTAACAAGTGAACAGCCACTTTTCTGCTACTTGGTTTTTGTCCTACGGAATTAATGATGATCTATGATTATACATAAAGCATGAGTGAAATAGTTAAAAAAATTGTATCAGAATATGAAAATTTCATGAGAAGGCTTTACTACAAATGCTGTTTCTAGTGGTAGTTGCATTTGTGCTTAAAAAAAAGAGAGGTGGTGGGACTCAACACCCACTGTACTTTCACAGGTGGATTGACCTTGACTGGCTGCCAGACTCCTACCCAGCCGCTCTCTCACTCCCCCTTCTCAACAAGACGGGGAGAAAACAAGGTGGAAAAGTTTGGGTCAAGATAAAGACAGGGAGATCACTTGGCGATTGCTGCCACGGGCAAAACAGGTTCAACTTGTGAAAAAGTAGTTTAATTTATTGCCAATTTAAAAATAGAGTAGGATGGTGCAGGACAAAGACAAAGCTAAAAACACCTTTCCCCCACACGCTCTTCCTTCTTCCTAAAGGCTCAACCTTACTCCTTCACCCCTGACTCTACCTCCTCACCTTCCCCACCCCTTCCCTCCCCCTGAACCCGAGTGGCACAGGGGGGATGGAGAATAATGGAGGTTGTGGTCAATTGGTAACACTTCATCTCTGCAGCTCCTTCCTCCTCACCCTTTTCCCCTGCTCAAGTGTGGAGTCCCTCCCACAGGATACCATCCTCCATGAACTGCTCCAGCATGGGCCCTCTCCATGGGTTGCAGTTCTTCAGGAATAGACCGATCCAGCGTGGGTCCCCAGCGGGCCACAGTTTCTGCCAGAAAACTTGCTCCTGCACAGACATCTCTCCAAGGGCTGCAGCTCCTGCTGGGAGCCTGCTCCAGCGTGGGCTCCCATGGGCTGTAGCTTCCTTCAGGGCATCTCCCTCTGCAGCAGTGCTCTGTGGGCTGCGGTGAGGATATCTGCTCCACCAGGGTCCTCCACAGGCTGCAGGGGGGCAACCTGCTTTCACCATGGTCTCTTCCATGGGCTGTGAGGAATCTCTGGAGCACCTCTTCCCCCTCTTCCTTCACTGACCTTGGTGTCTGCAGAGTTGTTTCTCTCACTTCCCCCGCCCCAGCAGCTGTGGAGCATTTTTTATCCTTTCTTATTATCACAGAGGCACCACCAGCATCAATTATGGGCTCAGCTTTGGCTCGCATTGGGTCTGTTGGAGCCAGGTGGAACCATCTGTGCCCAGCACGGAGCAGCTCCCAGCCTCATCTCACAGAGCCCACCCCTGCTGCCAGCACCTTACTCTGTAGACCTAATACAGTTGCCTTAGTAAGTCTAATCCAGTACCACTTCTAAGGTAACTGCACATGGCCCAGAACTGAAGTTTACTTTGACTCTGGTTATTTGGTGCACAAAAACCAGACATGGATGAAAATAGATTTGTGGTGTCTTTTGTATGATGGTAGCCAGGAGTCTCAGCTCTTAAGATAAGTTTGGCTGCATGTGTAAGAAATTTGGTTATGGTGGAGTAAGCATTCGTCTTTGTATTCTCAGCCCGTGCTGGTATCTGGTGTCCATAAGAAGTTGAAGTCAGAGCTTTGGAAACCAGAAGCTTTCAGCCTGGAATTTGGAGATCAAGATGTAGATTTGGTGAACTGCAGGAACTGTGCCATAATTTCAGACGTGAAAGTGCGTGACTTCTGGGATGGCTTTGAGATAATATCTAGTAAGTAATATCTATGGCTGACTAGTTTAACTGAGCAGTCTGTCTTGCTACCTTCCTCTTTTTCCACCTACTTTCTCAAAAAAAAAAAAAAAAAAATTTCCAAATAGCTATCAGTCTCATCCAAAGAAGCCATTGCTCCTTAGATGTAGCACACCCTAGAAAATACTTTATTGGTGAAGATTAAGGCAGGGCTGCCCAAGAAAACTTTGTCTCTGCTATAGCGTGTTGGTATGTGTTACTTTCATGTGACAAAAGATGATCCATTTCATGGGAAACTACTTTTTTTTTAGCTTTCCTCAGTGAAATTAATCATCAGTTACGGTTATTAAGACAGTAAGTAATTTGACTACTCTTATTCTCTTTCCAACCTCAACTTTTATTGTAAAGCTCAAGGGAACCTGCAGAGCTAAAACAGACTGAAGCTTTTGATGGTAAAACTCAGACTTGGTGGAATATATCAACTAAGTAAACTTGACATTGCAAATTATTTTTGTAGTAGATAATCTGTGAGTACAAATACAAGTTTAATATGTATTACGAATAGCAATGCTGTAAGTGTATCTCATGTGATAACACATTACTTAATACTCAAGTTCTTCTTCGAGAAGGCATTCTGTCAAGTGGGGATGTGAAAGATAACCAGTAAAAATTTATGGGGATATAACTGGTCAGATTAAAGAGGTTCTGAAAAGTAGAGTTCTCTATTTTAGATTGTATATACCTAGATCAGAGTGGTCTTATATTTATAAATGTTAAGTTGTGACAGTTCATTGTAATGTTGCTGATTTTAGTGTTGTGTATAAAACATTTTCTGTATTTACTGCGATGTGCACATAGCAGAAATGGTGAACTGTTAGATGACTTAATGGAATGTTTGTTCAACAGTGAACAAAATGTTGTATTTGTAGACTGAGAATATTCGCTTTCCTGGTCATTTTCCAATCAAAGAGCTCTCAACTTTTGACTTGTTTTTATATGGTTCCAAGTACAGTGTCTTGTATTTTATACTGATAAATTTCATACTATTTCTGCTATTACTCAGAAATAAATGGCCAAGAAGGCTATAATGGTGTGGTCTTTCTGTGTATTAACAGTAATTGGGAAACTTCACAAACTCTTCACTTCTGTGCTAGGGTCATTCATGAAAATAGTGAATTTGTGTAGGTCAAGTTATCTTTGAGAAATGTTATTTGTAGTTTGTCTCCAGACAGATACGCTACTTTCAGCAAAATCAGCTGCTGCCTTTCTTTTAGACAGTGCCTTTACCACACTTTATATGAGCACTGTTGGTGATACAGGTTGGAAAACCCGATCAGTTCTGCTAGTTTCTTTTAAATACATTTTATGTAGTGTTTTTCAGCCATGTGCACTCCCCAGCTTAGAAGAATATTATTTGCTGCTAGTCCAGAGATTTCACACACTAAGTCATGTGAAAACTGTGAATTGTATGATGCCTCTGACTTCTCTGCATTACATGAATTTTAGATGTCTCAAATATGTGGCTGGTCATCGCCACCCCCACTCCCCCTTAAGTTATTGAAGAGATGTAGAACAGCCACTGAATATGGAGATGGTATTGAGATAATCCCTTAATTATTCTATATGATAATTTAGTTAATTTTAATCTTGTGCTGTTGACTTTTAATATCTTTGAGTTGTGAATGGACTTTGGGCAGGTGTAACTTTTTGTTTTGATCCTTCTTAGACCTGCTTTTCTTTGCTGATCAGATGTTTTCTGACTTTTGTCCAGTTTCATGTAGTTTATCAGATCTGTGTGTTTTCCTCCAGGTAGCTCTTCACTCTGTCCTTTCTGAATAACCTTTCTACAAGTTCCTTCTCTTTGTTTGAACAGAGATCCTTGATGAGTTCAGAATCTTGAATACGGGAAGTTCTGAAACATCTTTAAATTCAAGTCCTTGAGCTTTTCAGTTCATTTGCCTTCCTAAAATCTGTAGCTTATCAAAATTTGTTTTCTTTACATCAGTCACTTTGGTTTACATATCTGCAGTTCTTAATTCCGTTTAATTTCAATAAAATTATTTTTTATATTGCAAACTAAGGCTGTCTTCTGTAGCCTGTTGATATATAACACAGCTGTGATTCACAGGTCTCCAAGTCCTAGTTTCATGGACATACTTTCTCTTGGTGCTGTCAGCAGCTCTGCTAGGTCTGGGTAAGGTTAGTTGCTTTTTGTTTGGCTGACAATCCTTGGTGAGGTAGGAAGTGGTGAAGGATGTTACCCTCTGGGGAAGAGGGGATGTGAAGGTGTCAGACTGCAGTACATCCTGGTTTCCAGCTGATGGCTTTATGTAGAATTGTGAAGAATTTGGTAGAAGAGTGAACTTTGTTTCTCTCTGAATGTCATGCTGAGTCTTCTAAGCTGCTCCATGTACCATTTCCAGATACACTCTCTTAGCCATTGTAACATCTGAGGCAAAACAGCAGTTGATGTGGTCAGTGCTGTCGTATCGTACATCCACCGTTGCATACATGATGTCATCTTTCTGTGCTACCAGCTTTCTCTGTTACCAGTCAGGACTCGCCTACAACTCTTGAAGTGACAAACGTTTGAATTTGGCACCTTGCTAATTTGAGTGTCTCCAGCAAAGAAGAATTTAAAAAATTAAAGGCTGTCTTCCTCAGTAATCACCTGCTGTTTAGCTTTTTTGAGTGTGGTGCACTGTGGTTTCTTGCTTTATACTGAGGTTAGGGTTGATTTCAGAGCATGAACCAGTAACTTGAATTTTATAGAAGCACCACTCCTCTTGAACTGAAAGACAAAACTTTAGACTTTGGTAAAAGTAGTGAGGGAGAATGCTTTGGAAAAGCTTGTTTCCGAAGCTGAATAAAAACTATTCTAAAATGTAGCAGCCGTGCAAGATCTGTCAAACTTCTGCTGTAGGTAATGAATATACATCTCTCTCTCATTCTCTCTCTCTCTCTCTCTCTCATATATACTATGATAATGCTTAGATACCCAAAGAAAAGTTTGGATCCATTTTTCTGTGCTATGCAAGAGGTCTTGGTACAAAAGACTTAGAGCTTAAACAAGGTAATGGGCTGTGGTAAAAAGATATTACATGAAGAAATTTTAATTTGTTTCTTGCAGAACGGCTCAGGTCAGATGATGGTCAGCCAATGGTACTAAAGTTAAAGGATTGGCCTCCAGGGGAGGACTTTAGAGATATGATGCCTACAAGGTAAGTAAACCTTAGCATCAATGCCTACAGGACTGCTGTAGGTGCTATAGGAGGAAAACATGCCCTTGTTCTCTTTTTGCTCTCTAGGTTTGAGGACTTGATGGAAAATCTTCCACTTCCTGAATATACCAAGAGGGATGGCAGACTGAATTTGGCTTCTAGGCTGCCAAGCTATTTTGTCCGTCCTGACTTGGGTCCCAAAATGTACAATGCCTATGGTATGTGAGAACAGTTCTGTAGATGTTGAGTTTTGTGACTGTTATACTTAGGGCATATGCAAGGCTGTGGCATTAATCAAAACTCAATGCTTATCCTAGAGCATGCTGTAATTTTTTTTTAATTGGTCCTGCGATCTATTCCTATGCTAGTCCTCTGTCAGATGTGCCCTTTTTTGCCTTGTGGTTTCCAAGAGATATACATATGATAAGTTTGCAAATAGTTATTATTTAATACATATAATAAGCACAATACTGATACAGGATTCAAGGAGAAGTTAATATCTTTTTGAGACCAGTTGATATATTTGAGAAGAAGATTAGCCAGCTTCTGGGCACTTTGATCTGTGTGGTCATGTTTCTGAGCAGGGGTTGTAATTTTCTTAATCCGTGTCTAACAACACAGACCACAGACAAAACATGCAAGACAGCTGCCACCATGTTCAGCTACCTGAATTGGGTAGTTTTGTCCTCTTAAGACTGCAATTATATAGTAGGTGAATAGCATACGAATGGAGAAAACCTTTGTCTGAACACATACGCTGCATGGGGCTGTGAAGCATTAATGTTTCAAATGATAGTCAGTATAGCAGAGTGTGGAGGATACATGAACAATTAATTCATGTTGTATCAACTTGAATTATTTCAGTTCTTGAATGTACTGGCCTTGAGGTCATGGCCAAAAGCAGCAGGTTTTGAAGACTTTTAATTTAAAACAAATGATTGTTAAAGTTCCAGGATACTTTTAAATAACAGATTGATTTGGAAGTAAGTACTTTTGCAACTTTAGAGTAAGATAAATGACATAAAGTGGTTGCTGTTTGTATTTACTGGAAAATGTCAAGTGATACTGATGAGAAAGTTGCAGCCGTCTTGCAAAGCAAGTATGTAGAAGCAAACTTACCTTAATGTAACTTCTGTAGTTCTCTTTGAATATTCATGAGACAGGGGTGCAGGGATTTTTAAGGTTTTGCATTCCGATTATCAATAATGCTATGGCAAACAATTCACCTGAGGATGTGAAAGATTTTTCGTTGTTTTGTCTTTTTTAAAAAAAGTTTTAGTTCAGTAACCAAATGTGTATTAGACTTAAGCTGTCAACCGACATATTGCAGTTCTGAGAAAGTGTTTGTGGGGTTAGTTTGCTTTTTTGAGTAGTATGACATCACAAATAATAGTTAAAAAAAAAAATAATAGGGGTTTGTGGCAAATTCAGCTTGTTCAGTATTTAACAGTGTTCAGCGTTTTGGTTTATGTATTACTTGACATGTAAGTTTGACAAGAAGGCTGTACACCAAAGAGCTTACAATGTAATCAAGCGTTATAGAGGAGTGTAGCAAGAAGCGAGGTGATCGGTGATAGCTAACGTGACTTTGTGTATTGCTAATTACTAGCAGTGGATTCATTTTGTTGAATTAATCTTAAATGTCAAAGTTTTCTTTTCCTTTGTTTCAGAGTTTGGGGAGGGAGTGTTGATGGCGTTTTTTTAGCATAGAATATAACCCTTTACTATTTGGTCCTTCTTAGAAATGTAGGTCTTGGTCCAAAGGCAGAAGGTATTACACTTTGTTTCTTTTCAAGTTAAAAGAAAAAATTTAGCTAGGCCTGTCTTCAAAACCAGTTTTGTGTCTTTTTACTCTTAGCTGCTTTACAGCCAAATTAAAGGGCAGGCCTAGATATAAACTCAATAATTCTGTCTGTGATGAATAAGAGTAACTTTTCTAGCCTATTAAATGTATTTTGGTTGTGAATATATGACTTTGTTTTCTGAGTATGTAGTGGAAAAAAGTTCTCAGTAGTGAGGTAAAGTCTTTCACGTGCTTAGCGTTTTAAAGCATTAAGATAGAAAAACCGTGACTGAGCCTTGATTCTTAAAGTGATATTCAGTTACCTAAACAGAAGGACTGTTTACAGATGTTAACCATGAAGCAATCTTTGTTTTCAGGCTTTGTTTTTAAAATGCTTGTTTTCTCGTGACTTGGGTGAACTGTATTTGCTATTTCTATTTCCT
This sequence comes from Ibycter americanus, assembly GCA_035590275.1. NCBI lineage: Eukaryota > Metazoa > Chordata > Aves > Falconiformes > Falconidae > Ibycter > Ibycter americanus. The sequence goes on along the minus strand of JAVJGI010000064.1, from coordinate 63,996,449 downwards.
GTAAAATAAAAATAGTAGTTATCAGTAAACTTTTTACTTATGCAACACATGACGTGAAAGTAACTGCTTCAGCTGCCCTTTGACACTGGTTTCTGCTCTTATGGCTGTGTAAAGTCAGCATTCTAGAAAGATCTTTCAGGCAGGTTATTTGTATAAGAGCTTAAATAGGATTTTATTTTACACTCTGTTATAGGTCTGATTACTGCAGAAGACAGGCGAGTTGGTACCACAAACCTGCACTTGGATGTGTCTGATGCTGTTAATGTCATGGTGTACGTTGGGATTCCCGTTGGGGAAGGGACTCATGATGACGGTAATGTTTGAGGAAAGCTGTTTTCTGTCCATCAAAAATCTATTGTATATGAGAGAAAGAAGACTACACCGTTTATTGTTTAAGCTTGTCATATCTATGATATATAACCCAAATATACAAAGCAGTTTGCTACTACTATTAAATACATCTGTAGCATGTGCTTGAAAGTGTGGTTCCTTGGTTCCCAGATGCGGAAGCAGTAGAGTTTTGCTAGAAATTAGATATCTGCCTCAAGAAAGGAGGAAAAATGGTGATAATTTACTCTTTATTCTCGTTGTAATTGAATAATTATAGTTAGTTCAGTCGGAATTCATGACTGAGCTTTGTGATTAACTGTCAGTTGACACATTTCCTGAATTTTGTTAAGATGAAGCCTGATGTGCTTAGAAAGTGCACTGTATGATGCAGCATTTGCAGTAGCAGTGTGACGGGATTTAGCTGCTCAAAATGCTCCTTCCTGTTCTGTATGTCAAAAATCGGAAGCCTTATAACCATACCGCTTTTGTGTGGATTCCCCTTTCAGAGGTTTTGAAAACAATTGATGAGGGAGATGCTGACGATGTAACAAAGCAGCGAATCCATGAAGGAAGAGAGAAACCTGGAGCATTGTGGCACATCTATGCTGCTAAGGATGCTGAAAAGATACGGGAACTTCTCCGGAAGGTATGTTTGCTACAAAAGGAGGCTTGAGCCTACAGGATTCCTTGACTAGCTTGCAGCAGCTGAATGATACAAATTGCTATCAACATCAAGTGCATAGGTACTCTAGTGCTGTCTTTGAGGACATTAGTATTTACCAGGTTCACAGGTTTACAGCCTGGTCTGGAATCTTCATACTAATGCACATGTCAGTAGTTAAGACGTAAATGAGCTTAATGAAAGTAATGTCCTACCTTGAAATAGTTTATTTGTTATGGGTTTTGGTACTGAACTTTTTGTAAGCCAGCAACATCAAGGTGCTGTCTTGTGGTTTCTCCCCCACCCCCTATCTTGGCCCTAGGTTGGAGAAGAACAAGGCCAAGAAAATCCCCCAGATCATGACCCCATTCACGACCAAAGTTGGTACTTGGACCAGACCTTACGTAAGCGACTCTACGATGAGTATGGTGTACAAGGCTGGGCAATAGTGCAGTTCCTTGGAGATGCTGTGTTCATTCCTGCAGGTGCTCCCCATCAGGTAAGTATGTCAACCGTAGGCCATATTGACAAATAACTGAATTTGAGGCACAACAGAACTGCGACTTCAAAATAACTGTTACTATCGCTGACTCTAGGTTCCTTTTTACTATGCATGCAGTTCTTACAGGAAGTATTTGAATTGTATCTTAGTCATTATATTAATACAATTTATATAAATACCTGAATGATGTGTACAGTACTGTGATGGAATGAAGAAAAAAAAAAAACTATCAGGGTGAACAGTGGCAAAACATTTCTGCGTAGTGAAACTTCAGCCAAGGGAACAGAATTCCAAAAACGTGTGGAGAACAGAGAACTTGCTTTAGGGAACACTAGTGCATGTGGGAGAAGAGGGAACATGTGAGATGGCGTGTATTTTGTTCTCATTTTACGATTAGACACAATTCTGTGTGAGGTCAGACAGGCTTCAGTTCCTGTTGGAGATAAGTAAATGTGGAAGAACCTAACATACCTAGTGGCGGGGTTTTGGAGGGTTTTGCATGGTTCATTCAGTCTCAATGTATCTATCATTTGATGTGGGGTTTTTTAGGTCCATAATTTGTACAGCTGCATTAAAGTGGCAGAAGATTTTGTATCTCCAGAACATGTGAAGCACTGCTTCCGTCTGACCCAGGAGTTCAGGCACCTGTCTAATACTCATACAAACCATGAGGATAAACTGCAGGTAACTATTTTATGACAGTAGTCGCTAAATACATTCTATGTTTTGCCAGCTTTGTTCAGTACTAGAAACGTGTGGGTAGTGATTTAGAGAAAAAGTAACAACTTTCCACAACTTTGGAGGCTGTAATTTGATAAGTATTTAAAAAATAATTAATGTATCTGTCTACAGTATTATCTAAACAAAAATTAGTAATAAACTTTGGGATTTTCAGAGAACTTCCCCCATTAGACTAGTGTATGTGTCAGTATTAATAAGTTTTTAAATGATTGAATCCGGAGTGATAGTGAAGTGTAGCAGAAAAAAATACCCTATTAAAAAGGAAAAAGCAGTGCTTTGTTTTGAAGAGAGATGTTTATTTGACCAAGGACACTTGTATTTGTTCCTTTATTGCCTAAAGGAAAATTGCTTTGAAAGTGAAGGCTTGCTTATTGCAGGGTTTTAGTGGTGGACTTGGTAGTGTTAAGCTTATGGTTGGACTCAATGATCTTAAAGGTCTTTTCCAACCTAAATGATTCTATGATTCTAAATTAGTCCCAAACAGGAAAATTAAATGTGTTTTGGCTTGAGGAAGTGGTTTGAGGACTGCTTAAAGTAATAATTATGCACAGAACATATTATGCACTGAAGTACTATATTGTATAGAAGACAGTAAGTTCTACAGAGAGAAGACCACAGGAGTTTTTTGGATTTCACCTATGTGTGCTTCTGACGAGTTACTATCTGTTTAGTTTGCAGATTTTGTTGTCAGCATTTTTTGTATCTTAGCATGTAAAATGAAGGAGGGGAGACATCTGCAGAATGGCTGTTCTTGCAAAAATGAGCAGTCAATATGTAGCCGTTCTCCAGTATGTCACCCAAGAATGTCAGAAGTTACGTTAATTCTCCCAAACAATTCAGTGGAAAGTTGCTGTAAATTTCGATATGGATTTGCACAGGATGTTAAACGAAAGCAGAAGTAGATCAGTTCCCATTGTGAGGATCCAGCTTCTAACGGAGTACCTCTTCAGCTGTGGTGGTACAGATGTGAAAGTGTTTCTGTAAATGAGTAGGTTGCAAATGAATAATGGTTCTTATTAAGGAAAGAAAAAAAATTAACTGCTAGCAAAGTGGAATTCAGTACTCCTGTGGAAAGGAATACTGGTTGTATTTGTGCCTCACAGCCAAATTTTACTGTTTTTCTTTGTCAGTTCTCATGTATATTTTAATAATATTTTTATATAAACATCTGTCTATATTTTTATACATATATATTACAAAAATATACAGAGACAATAATTGTCACACAAATGATACAAAAGATTGAGCTCATATGTACATCAGGAAAAAATGATGGTGCTTGGCAGTTAATTGAGCAAGTGCAATTAAGCTACTCAGAAGTGAAATTGTTCCATTCAGTACCTAGAAACTGAATTCAAATCAACTTAGATGAGAAAAATCAGAAACGAGATAGAGCTTTGATTGTTAAATAGCTAAGCGTGGAATGGATTGCTGTGAGTACTGGTGGATTTTTCATCTCTGATCTTGCTTGCCTTTCTGGAAGATGCACAAATCAGAAGAATTTCTAGCCTCCACACAAAGATAACAGGATGATTTGTTGCATCATCTTAATTTACATAGGGTTAAACTGTATGATTTTGTTGCTCCTTTTGGGTTTGATTCATGTGAATTTGTAAGTGATTCACTTCACAAAGACTTCGTTAAAACAAACTCACACACGTGACTTCATAGTGTACTTCCTCCTAGCTCTCATGAAAGAGAGACTATATCTTAAAATCACAGGAGTAAACAGATGTTTGCTGGGTGACCAGACAATGATTTCATAAATCAGTGCGGGTGTCTAAAATATTTGTCTTCTAACCCTGACAGTTAAAATTTGTGCTGTTAATATCCTGAAGCAGTGATTACCTATACTTTGTGTGTATACTTGCTGACTAATACGAATGTATGTATGAGTCTCCTTGTTAGTCTGTAGAAGTTGATTTTTTTTTTTTCTTGTTACAGGTGAAGAACATTATCTACCATGCAGTGAAAGATGCTGTTGGCACACTGAAAGCTCATGAATCCAAACTAGCTAGATCATAGGAATTGCTAATTCCAAATGCCCTGTGAAGTAAGCCTTTTGCTCACAGTATATACAGGGACTGCACATGACTGCCTCTGTAGGAGCAGAGGCTTCTCACTAAGAGCTGGTGTGGTCAGTATTACACACACTCTTCAGCCACTGTTTTCTACGCTGCCTCAACACTGAAGGTCTAATGGAAGGTCGCACTATTACATGCAGAATTCCAGATTCTAACGAAAGGTGCCATGTCCCTTTCCTGTGGCCTTTTGCAAATTGGAAGAACATGGAAACCACTTGGTGTTCCTGCATATTATGATTAGAAATGGTATAAAGAGTGTGGATGGTTTTTTTCCTCATGCCTAGTTAGTCTCCATGAAGTTAGAAGGAATGTGCTGGAGGTGGGTTGTCCTGCTGCAGTCTTAGTTGATAGCTGCTGAAGGAGTGTGACCAGCAGTAGCCCAACTGCAGAAATTTAAGCAAACTTCCCATGTGAGATACAGGCCAAGGAAAAGAATAAAGCTATTCTCTGCACTCCCCTTCATGTAGCCGTTTCTCTATACACTGTAGAGTTGCAGAAATAAAGGGAGAACCCACTTTTTTTCCCCAGGAGACTCCAGAAATAGGAGAATTGTGTATTTAGTGAAAAACTAGGTTTGTAGTGAAACAGTTAATATTTCATGAAAGTAGATATTTTTAGTATTTTTGAAGTACCACAACTGTTCCTGGATTTTCAAGGAAAGGCGCATTACATTTAGTCTTCCTTTCAATAAAATCAAGAAGTGATTTTTAGAAAGCAGTCCAAAATAGCACAAAAACAGCCAAAGGAGAGTGAATAGAAATTGACACCCCACCTTCTTTGCCCATATTCCTCACCCATCTTCCCCCCTCTCCCTACGCCACCCTGCTTCCTCAGAATGAGAAGTAAAAAGGAGTATAAACTCTGTTCTCATGTGGAGATGTTGTACATCTCTCCCTGCACTGGTGACTGCAGGCAATAGTTCACCCAATGCCAGTGCTAGCTGAAAACATCTATCCTTTCCAAAGTGAAGGAAAAGTTAACTTTCAGTGTCAACTTTGTCCAGAACTATTTTAAGTAAAATGTTCCTGCTTGATAGAACTGTATTCAGAATTTACTAATGTCAGCATTGATGCAATGGATTTCATTGTCCAGGTACATGGGGAAATGTATCTACCTTATATCCAGCTGTACTGTAGTGCCACCTGCAGGCCTGTTAATATGTTCACGGTTATTTCATTTTTTAAAAAATAAAAGTCATTTACTGTAACAGCGTGGGCAGCTTCTTTCAGACTTGTACACTGATCTTCCTGCTTTGAGTTTGTCCCAGCTTCTGTCTCTGGCAGTGCAGCTACCTGTTAGTTTCTCGCCCTGCATCTGACCGCAAAGCTTGCGTGTTTTACCCCTGGTGTCCCCAGTATGTGCTGGGAGCACGTGTTCCTGAATCTCTCAGATAGTTTAGGTAGAGGCTCTGTCTTGTCATAAACAACATCTCTGTGCTGTGCTCTCCACCTCTCACTGTCTTCCCAGGCTGGGGTTCAGAGCTGCCCTCTCCACTGGAGATACGGATGGGGTGGTGTAGGTTCCCTAGTTCTGACCTTGGAGGCTGTGATGGCACCAGCAGTTCTGCTCACTGACATGTGGCACCCTGGTGGCTTCTCAGGTTGGTTACTGGGTGCGAGCAGTTCACTCCCAGGCTTTTGCTGCCTTTGTATCCTTGCACCTGTCCTGTGGGTATGGGCCAATTCAGTCCGCTACAGACAACAAGGATTATCCCAGGCCCATGAACCATTCAACTTCCCTGTATTCCTATTGTGCAGAATTTCTTGTGCACTTCTGTGTACTCTGTGTGTACAACCCGTTCTGAATGGTTAATTATGTTAATATGATGTTTTCCTCGTGTGTGTGTATCCGCAATTAGAATTGGATAAAGATCAAAAAGACAGAAGACTTGGCTATGTATGTAATGCAGTAGCTTCGGTTATTTCCAATGCAGTGATCTACAGTAAGAGTTGTGCATCTCATGCTGAATCTCTGTTTGGTTTGAGTCTATCAAACGTTGTTTCTGTCTCTCGAATTTCCTCTTTTATTAATCGTAGAGTACCATCGGCCTAAAGCAGTGTTCAGCAAAACCAGATGAATGATTTGCACAAAAATTACAGATTAAAATTAAGAAATAGGTAGCAATCCAGATTTTAGACCAGATGAGGACAGGAAGAATTTATAAATTGATCTGGTGAATCCATTCCGGTAACTGACATTTGAAAACTTCTATCCTTTATCTGGATCGTATGCATCAGGTGACAGAGACTGCCACTTCTTTTGGCAAGTGTTTCCAAGTAGGTAATTTTTTAATGTGTGTCAACAGATTTGCATTTATGTAGATTCAGAATCCACTTACCAATTCTTGATTGTTTTCCACCAAAAGAAAGTCCTCAGTTGATTAGAAGCTGTAATCATCAGCTCCTAGAATTATGTTCAACTAATATAGCTGTTACTGTACAGCAATTCCAGAATTTCTGAAATAGAATTTTCATATATTGTGTCTGCAAACACATAGGTTTTTATATATTAATACTAACCAGATACACATGTATAGATCATATATAACATTCATTTATGGATGTACATATTAGACAATATATATTACACTCTGTGTGTGTGTGTATATATATCTCTCTCTAAAACCCACACAACTGCAGGGGTTTGTTTTGGGTTTGTTTTCTTTTAAACGTGCTTAGCTTCTGCTCTCTGCTGTAGCCTTACACAGTCGGGTATTTTATGGTGCTTGCAGTGAGCTTCACAGTCTCATTACAAGCCTATCATGTTGATGCCAGAAGTAACTGTATTTAGAGTTTCTACTACATCCTTTGACAGAGTGGCATGATTAATTATGCTTTGTTTGCAAGTATGTACCTTTGTTAGCTTAGTAATTTAACTGGGCTCCAGAGCGTTTTTTTCCCCAAGAAATGTTTGTCCTCTGTTTACCCCTTTGACCATTTTCATAGCTTCATAATGCTTTTATGTGCCGTTTCACTCCCCTGATGCATCAGTCTTCCACGATGAACAGTTTTGGACTGTAGAATCTTTGCACAGGACCTGCTCGGTGCCTCTGATTGTTCTTGCTCTCTCTTTTGTGCCTCCTTTTTGTGCAGCTACCCCATTTTTGAGGGAAGATGATTCAAGCTACGTGCAGGGTTTTAAAGTTTGTTCACCATGCATTTCTGTGGTGAGATAATGGTGTTCATTATTCATTTCTGAAACATTTCTGTTGCTGCATTTCTTACTAATGCTAAGCATTGGGAGATTTCCAGTAGTGATGACTGTACTGTCTTTCCTGAGTAGTAGTGACAGCTGCTGTGGGGCCTGTCACATACACATTCATACGTGGCTGGTTAGGGTGCTCTGAAGGGCACATGTTAGGGTGCTCTCTTAACAGGGTTTGTGTGATGGGTCAGTATAAGGGCTTGCCCTCCAGTGCCCAGTTCTATCATGCATACTTCATACAGAGCTTACAGCAAAAGTAGCCAGCCGAAGTGATTATAAAATTAAGATGTACGATCAGTAGTTTTTATCATAGTATTTTCTGGTTGCAAATATTAAGGGGCAGCTGATATGTTAACTGGATTGTAAGCAGATTAAAGAAGACGTTATAAATAAAAAATCTTGACCAGAGGGAAAAACCAGTTGCATGTCTTAAAATGTAGTTCACTGCAGTCATGACATTGGTTCTACTGAATGTGGTCTTGCCATTACTAAGTGGAGCTGCACAAGATAGTGGGCAGGCACCATTTTTGACTATTGGCTTTAAGCTCTGGCTCTCTTTTAGCCAACGTCCTATGGAACTACAGACAAGTGGAAGCAGGAATTCAGGATTATATGGCTCTTGGCCTGCCCAAGGGAATTTGGATTGCATTCACAATACTGATGCTTGGTGTGTGCTCAGCCATGCAAGGGCATACTCAGCACTGTCATTCAGCAGTTTCACAGAGCCTTCGAAACGTTACACAGGACACGTTCATCTTTTTCCCTCTGTCTCAGCTGAAGAGGAAGAAGTAACATCCCCAGTCTGAAGATTTCACTTCTTTTCAACCCAATTCCTTCCTTGTCTTGATGTTGTTTAAAAATGTAATAGTCTGCAAGGGTTACTTTTACAACACTTAAATCTTTTCTCTGTTTATAAACTGTACTCTAAGGCAACTGAACCAGGCAACATAAGTATGGGAAAAACTAGTATGTAATACATGAAAGGTTGTGATCGACTTGTTCCTCTGAAAGATTCTGAGACAGCCTCTTGTAGAACCTGAGGATGTGGAATCAAAATTGGAGCAGAGGAGTTACATGTCAAGCAGTAACTTGAACTTACCTGCAATACAAGTAAGATGAAAGAAGTTTTCAGGCATGGATATTCTTTAAAATTATTGCTCCTATGTACACATGACTTCCCTCTCCTTCCTCACTTTTGATAGCCCTTTGATAGTTCTCTGAACTTACACAGTTAAAGAGGTATTGGGTGAGCTGTGTAACATGACCTAGTGACTTATGAATGCAACAAGCATATCTTGTAAGTATTGCTTTGGTGGAGAAGGAGTGTGAGAAACTACACCACATGTGAGCGAAGCACACATAGCATGGAAGCACCTGCAGACAATGCATCTTACAGGCTCCGGTCACTTGTAAGTAATCTTACCTGCTGATGGTCAGCTTCAGTGTTCTCCCAAACTTAGCCCCTGTCTGTCTGGGATGCATAGACCTGCTTGTGGCCACTCTCTCCCAGTGCATCTCGGAATCTAAAATCAGCCCACAGCTTCCTTTCCTCTTAATGGGCACTGTCTTCAAGATCCCTGTTCTCAACCTTTGGAAAAAAGCTGCGTGCTCCCACCAGGCATTTGAAAAATAACCAGGCAGAACTCACCTTGCTTTTCTCTTATCCCCCTGCCTTACAGCAGCTTTTTATTTTTCTCTCTGCCTTTATCTAGGCTAATACAAAAATGTTAAAGTGAGTTTCAAGAGCTAGATAGAACAAAATGCAGCTGCTTCCCCTAGGAAGGTCTCTTCTAACTAAACAGCTTTCTATCACAAAGAAAAACAGGTGAAGAAGGGATATGTTCTCAGAATAATTCTAGGGCCTTACCTCCCACAATGTCAGTTCATATCGTCAGCTCACACTTCTGTATTTTCCTTATTCCTTTCAGTGCTTGATACTCTTCAATGACAATCTGCACCTTTAAGCTTCAGAGAGAGGGTTCCCGTTGCTGCCTTCTACCTCACCTTGCTTCCTAAGACCCTCACTTATTCCACTGAACTTTTCCCAAGGCACTCTTGTGTTCTTGAGCCCTGGCTAATTGCTGTTCCTCTTCATTACAGCAGCTTCTGCCTGAACCTCAGCTTCAGCGGGATCTCTGGGTCTGACCTGGCATTGTTCTAAATGTGGCTTTGCTTAAGCTGCTCTACTTGAGGAACAGTGAGGCTGATTGCACTGCCTTAGTCGTTCAGGCCCTAATAGTGGGTAGATATTTGGTCACCTATTTTAACCATTTGTAGAACACAAATTTGTCACGAGTTATTTCAGCAGTAGCTTATCTGCTAGAAAGCTATACAGCCTTAATTTGAAAACCATCGATGAATTGCTTTCCTGGGTAGGTCTTAGGATCCTAATTACACAGCACTATACAGTATTACTAATAACTTAATGAAAAGATTACTACTAATAAATCATTCTACTTTAATTTGACCTGCAGCTGGCTTTTTTTCCAAAAATAGCCCTTCAGTACCAGTAGTTTCTCCTTGTGGGAAGGTAAGTTAATGAATTAATTTCTCGTTCTTCTTTAAGGTGTGGAAAGAAATTGAGCTACTTATTGCTGACGGTAAATTGCTAGCTTAAAATACCTTTCCTGAAGTTGCTCTAAAGCTCGGTGTGCTGCTTAACAGTGAGCTGCCACCACATTCACAAGACCCCTGCTCTACTAATGCTGATGTTCATATTCTCTTGTTCCTGCCACCATTTATTTCTAACGCACTGCAAACCTTCACACCGCTCCTCAGCATACTAAATAGTCTGAAACACTAAGGCACATTTTATTTAGGTGCCACTTACCCATGCTGCAGTTATTTAGCACTCCCACACTCTTCCTATGTTGGACTTGGCAGGTCTCTGAATTTTCTCTCTTCTGTTTGCATCTCTCACTCACCTGAGCCCGACCGCCCGGTTCACGTACCGGAGCTGCTGCCGTGCTGGGCTCCGACAGGGCACTGCGGTAAGGAACAGCACGATGTTGGTGAAGGTTACGCGTGTTGGCGGTACTTGGGGGTGTGAGAGCAGATTCCTTTTACCCCGTTTGTAGGTCAGTTGTGCCATCCATGGTGTAAATTGTGCAGTCCCTTACGCAATCATTTGGTGGCCATTCATGCCCAAAAGCAGACTGACAAAACGTCCTTTGTCACCGTCTGTAGAGGCATTAGCAAATGTCCATTACGCGTAAGAGTTGAAAACACAAATGTTCTGTATTTTTCATCATTGCTCATTATACTGAAGTTCATGCATCCATGAGGGAATTCCTCCCCAGCAGCTCTTTGTTTCTGCCCTGACCCTTTGGTCTCTTGCTGTTCCGTAGCGGCCGTTCGGCGATGAACAAGGCGCTGCCGTCCCGCCAGCCTTGCTGGGGTTGGGGCTTGGGGTTGTGGTGTGAGGGTTGGTTTGTTGGGGTTTGTTTTTTTGTGTTAGGGTTTTGGGTATTTTTTTTTGTTAGCTGAAGAACCACAATAGTTTTCTAAAAAAAAATATTTTTTTTAATTAAGAAGTGGCTTATGGAATGGCCGTTTTGGTGCCAGCCAGAGATCTGGGCCTACTCAGCCCGCACCTGCCCGGGCGGTCCGGCCGGGGGGAGGCAGAAGGCCCCCGCGCTGCCCCGGGGGGCTCCGCACGGACGGGCTGTCACAGCCGGCCCCCCCGCAAGGCTG
>JAVJGI010000064.1:63939779-63984437 GCA_035590275.1 Ibycter americanus | reverse complement strand
TGAGCCGCCTGTTCTCCCGCAGGCTCATCTTCGGCACCCTCTACCCCGCCTACTCCTCCTACAAGGCCGTGAAGACGAAGAACGTGAAGGAATACGTGAGTAGGGGCTCGCCGCGGCCCCGGCCCCCCGCAGGTGCCGGGGGGGCACCCACCGACACGGGGGGTCGCATGTTCTCAGAGGTGCTGGGTGAGGGAGGGGAGCGGGGGCATGCTGCGGTCTGGAAGCATCTGAAAGTGCAGGACAAGTTCTTTCCTCTTAACTTTATCCTTACTCGGTGTTCGGGGGGGGGGCGGATTTTTTATTTCTTTTTCAGCATCGCTGCGGTTTCCTTACAAAGGGCTGAGTAACCTTGCGGGGTGCGTGTCTCCCTGTCGGCCTGGCTGCCGAGGTGCTGCCCGCCGGGCAGGGCTTCGTCCTCCCCTCCCGCCTGCGCCGCTTGCTGTGCCCGCAGCCCCAGGCGCCTCGCAGCCCCCCAGCCCTGCAGCCTGCCGTGCCTGGCGAGGGGTGTCCCCAGCTGGCTGTGCAGCCTGCCGTGCCTCCCAAGGGCTGTCCCCAGCCGGCCCTGCAGCCTGCCGTGCATGGCAAGGGGTGTCCCCAGCCAGCCATGCAGCCCTGCAGCCTGCCATTGCCTCGCAAGGGGTGTCCCCAGCTGGCCGGCCTTGCAGCCACGCAGCAGTGCAGCCTGCCATCCCTCACAAGGGGTATCCCCAGCCAGCCATGCAGCGATGCAGCCTGCCGTGCCTCACAAGGGATGTTTCCAGCTGGCCATGCAGTGGTGCAGCCTGCCATGCCTCACAAGGGGTGTCCCCAGCCAGCCATGCAGCCTGCCATCACCTCCCAAGGGGTGTCCCCAGCCACCCAGCCAGGCCAGCTGCTTGGCTCAGGGGGGGATGAGTTTCTGTCTACCTACAGCGAGGAATAACCTGACGGTTATAGTAACACGGGCGAGTAGGATGCTAGTTGTCAATATTGCACAGTGGTGCAGCCTGAGGCTCCTCGCCCCGCTGGCTCCCTTTGCTCCCTGCAGAATGACGTGCCAACAATAAACATTGCAGGGTACAGGCCGCCTTGTCCCGTGCTGCTTTAGTCCTCTAGAATTGCCCTGACCTTTCCTATGTGTTGGCTTAAAATTCCGCCTGCTGGGTTTGGAAGGAGGTGCCCAGCCAGGGCGAGGGTCTCGCTCGCAGCGTCACAGACCGCAGCGGTGGGCTGAGGGGTGGGGTGGGGTTGGCGTTTGGGGTTTTAATACTGGTCTCAGCAGAGAAGTCGAAATGCGAATGTTCAGGAGGTCTAGTCAGAAATGCGGTGGGCCTTACTAAAATTCTAAGTTTATTAGTAATAATGTTAGGAACTGAAAAGAAACTATCGGAATAATCACATGATCCGGTGATTTCATAGTTACCTTTGAAGTTCTATATGAAATAGTATTGTATCGCTGTTGCCTTCTCTGGCCTTCCTTTCCGCTTCCTCCCAGTTGTCTATGACCTTCATTTGTTGCATGAAATGCATATTTTTTTATCCAAAATTTTATTCTGGCTCATGAGCCTCTGTCACAGAAGGATTGTGTTCCAGTTACAAAATCTGTGTTAACTTTAAGACAGACTCAGATTTCAGAGCTTTAAATTGCTTTGTTGAGAACTTGAGGGGGGCAGGGGAAAACCCACGCCACCCTCGCTTTTTAAAACAGCCTGTAATGACCTGGTAAATGTGGAGCCTTCGAATCTGTAGGCATTCGTTACAGTGAAAACTTGCTTTTTTTTCCTGTGGGTAGGTTAGCTGTCGAGGTACATAAATACTGTGCTTCCTTGTAGAATGTAAACGTTGTATTGACCGGATTTTCTTTTGGTAGGTGTTACCTAAACCGCTGTAAGGCTTCCCTAGTCTGATGGTGAACAAGAAATGAGACATGGTACTTGAGTACCGTAAAGCTGTCTTAACGATAACATCAACTAATGACCTGGTTGTTAGCCCTGCAAGGGCTGATGTGGAGGAGCGTGGCGTGCATTTTGGGGTGTTGTTTAATGCTTCATTGATACAGTTTTCTTGCAGTAGATAGTTCCAGATTATTGCAGCAGAAAATTTCCTCTTGTTTCTAGTGTCAGTGGAAATACTGGAGTTAGTTCCAGAGAATGTATGTGAACTGCTGAAACTGATCTGCTGAATTCTTTCTCCTTGAGAGGGCTACGTCAGAAATAGGCGTTCAGGTGTTGGACTGCCATCCGCCTAACTCGTTCATCTTCGGGGCGCTTCTTCCTTCTCAACCAACACAAGTGGAAAGAGAGGGAAACCCCAGTGTTGTTAAACACAGGAAAGGATGCCAGTGGCTGTTCAAACTGCTCTTCATGTCAAAAGTCAGTGGAAAACTGGAATGCTGTGCTGCACGTTTTCAGAGCCAGCGGTGTCTGTGCACTGCTGCTGGCTCGTGGTGCTGGAGAGCCGACGTCGGTGGGGGAGAAGGGTCTTACAGGGGCATCTCTCGGTGCGTTGGAGGTTGAGTTGACACAGACGAAGCTACCACAAGCAGTCCGTCAATGGCATCAGCGTCCAGTGCAAACTTACTCTTCTCCCCCACCATGATATAAATTTATGACAAGTCCTCGAGCAGCTGTGACAAACCGCTTCTAGTAGGCCAGATTGTTTTAAAAGTAATTTCTTTCTTTTTACGTGTCACCTTCAGCTTTGGTCAAATCTACGTTCCAGTTGTGCTTTTGCATTTACTGACTTTATTTAGAGTTTTGTTGCAAGCTGGGGAGACTGTCGACGTGCAGTTGCTTGAAGTTGGTGGTCATCAGCTTGAGCAACGAAGACCTGGCTCCTTTTTAATGGATTGAAAAAAATACGGCTTGGTTTGACCCTGTTTTTGAAGGTGTTTGTAATCTGTGGATTACAAACGTCATAAGAAAAATCTGTGGTTACAAACATAATAAGAAAAAAATAATTAGTGATTCTTCCCCTCTGCTTTCTGCTGTTCTAGTTTCTGATCATCTGCACTTCAGGGACTTCTAGAGCTAGAAGCTGGATCCTTCTAGTTTATTTAAGAGCTAGGTTTCTTTTTGTCTTTGGCTGTAGAGCATAGGGTGAAGGGTGGCAGGGGGAGGCAGGGCAAGAGACACGTGTCCGGTATCAAAAATGTGAGCACGCAGCTTATTTAAACAGTTACAAAGCAGTGTTTTCTGTTCTTCTCAGTTCTTCTAATACTCCTGAGCATTCTTTTAGCAGAATGAAAAACTTTAACGAGCACTGAGTTTATGGCTTCATCAGGCTGGCTACAGTGACCGCTCCTGAGTGGCATGAGCTAATTTCTGTAACCACGGTAGTTTCACTAAGAAGCAGCAGACGCTGTAAGTTCATTGCTTTGTATTTAATGTGACCATGAATTCACGTCTAAATCCAGGCATGCTGAGCCATGTATGAGACGGTCAGCTGGAGATCAGTCAGCACAGATCACTTTCTGAATTCTTTAATCAACTCATTCCTAATCCCCTGGATAGAAAAGTACCTTCTGCACATTTTGTCATCTTATTATTCAGAGCCTTTTCCAGATCTTTCGTGAAGATGAGCAGCACAGATCTCGGCACTGAATCCTGTGGGATTCCACTGGTAACTTTCCTTATTGTGAAAAGTGGGCATTTATTTTTATCCTTCGTTTCCTCTCTTTTAAGCAGTTGTTAGTCCTCAAGAGTCTCTTTTTATCCTTGACAGTTTGAGTGTTTATTTAGGCCTGTTGGAAACTCTGTAGGAGCCCCGTGTACCCTGCTGTAAGGGAGGCACTGTAGCAAGAGCCTATGGAAACCACCTAAGAATTCTGCTGCATTTGTGAGATTTAATTTATTTCTGCAAAAAACATATGCCTCATTATGTGATATAGATAGCAATGTGTCTGCTAATTGCTTTTATTAATATTGCTTTAATTTTGCCTAATAATGAAGTAAGATTTACTGGTATGCAGCTTCTCTGAAGTCCCTCGCCCGCTGGGGTCCCTGTTTGCCCCCGTTGATTTGGCAGTAATCACACACGTTTTCATACAAGGGCTGATACGTGGTGCCGCATTGAAGAGTTCACCGTGCATTTCATAGAGCTGCTTTAGAAGTCAAGCGAATGACACCTGGTCCTGGTCCTGTCCAAATTGATGATATAAGGAGGAGAAAAAAAGAAAGGCAGGAGCACACCATAAAATACAAGTTTTGCTACTTTCTGTTGTGAAAAAATTGCACAATAAAGTGGAAATAATTTGGGCTACTAACCACAATCTTTAAAACCATCCGCTGTATTAGCGGGTTGGAGGAAGCATAATTTTATTGTTTGTTTAGAAAGTTTTGGAGGGTCTTTCAAGAACAGATCAGCAAATTTTCCAATACATGCAAGTTTGGGGAAGTACCTGCTTTTATAGCTTCGTTTGCTGTAACAAAGACTGTCACTAAACTGTTCATGTAATTTTAATGTATGGATTAATGTGCGGATTTAGTATGTGGAATTTCTTTGATTCAGTTTAGTTTTCCTTTCCCATTCTTGATGATGCTAAGAGTGTTAAGTTGCTTTTAGTAAAGGCTAAAAAAAAGCTTTTAGCAAAGACCTCTTCTTTCCATTTATCTGCCAGTTACATTTATTATTACTTCTTAACAGCATAGAAAACTGGCAATTTCCCGTATACGATATTGGCTCTTCGGCTTTTGGAAATTTTTGAGCAGCAGTTTTCATAATTCAACTGATTCCTCTTCAGGAATAATTGACTATAGTTGAGAGACTTGTTACTAAAACAGCAGTGTGTGTGTGTGAGGGGGGGATTATTTTGTTTGCTTTGACAGAAATACCTACTGCTGCAGAGAGAGGTGTGAGGATGGAGGGAGATGGACAATAGGGATACGGATGTGCCGTAGTAGCAAAAGTACGCTTTGTAAACTATACTCAGGACTGTAAACAAGGAGATCAGGTTCATGTGGCTTGTTCTTTGCTTTCTGACCTCTCATCCTCAGCCACTATTTAAAAAGAAGAGAAATGCTCATGTAATTTCTGGCAGTAATGATTAAGGCAAAGAATGCTTATTAATGAGTTAGAGCAAAATACTGTATCTGTTGATTTGTGGGTTTGGTGCCCTTTTTTTTTTTCCCCACCCCAAGAAAAATCTTTAAATCAAGAAAACATAGGGCTACAGTTGAAACTAAACTTTTGCATACATGTGTGTATAATATTTATTACAATAATCAGGATATGTGAAAGACTGTAACTTCAAGTGAACTGCTTACTCTTTTTAACTAGCTTATTTGGGACTTCAACACTGTTGCATCATGATATTGCTACAGGGTGTGCATTCATGCGTGTCTCTGTATGCATTTGTCTATTTGGAGCACATAATCCTGCATGTTTTCCCAAACTATAACATACTGCCTGGTATGTGACCCTCTTCGTTACCAGTTGATTATATATGCCTTCCTGTTGAATTCATCTTAATGTGTGGAGATGATGAGTCATTTTTACTGAGAAGGGATTTCACTCCCTTCCTGGGTTCTGGTGGCTGTCTGTTGAGTGACTGCTCTTTTGCAGGTGAAGTGGATGATGTACTGGATTGTGTTTGCCTTTTTCACCACGGCAGAAACGCTCACAGACATTGTTCTTTCTTGGTGAGTTCCTTGGCGACATTATTTGTTGGTTGGTTTGTTTTCTTTTTTTTTTTTTTTTTTTAAGAGGAGGGGAGTAGTGTTATGATGCTAAAAATAAACTCTCCTTTATGAGTGTTCAAACCCTATGA
The DNA here is from genome assembly GCA_035590275.1 of Ibycter americanus. NCBI lineage: Eukaryota > Metazoa > Chordata > Aves > Falconiformes > Falconidae > Ibycter > Ibycter americanus. The sequence continues at coordinate 63,978,691 of JAVJGI010000064.1, read as the reverse complement.
AGAGTCCGGAGATTTGTAGATATTGTGGGTAGTAGCTGCTGTCTTAACTGTGTCATCTCGTATACTTGCAAACTGTTAGGATAAATACACAATGTCTGTAAAAGGATCTTCATGAGACAAAATATTTTTGAGAAGCTGTTAATGTGAACTGGTAAAGTTTGAGAAATGGTCTAAAAGACACTTAAAAAAAAAAAAAACAAACCCAAAACTGGTGGAAGGAAGGGACCTGTTTTGCTTTGCCAGCCTGTGGTGTGGAGGAGCAGATCAGGTGTCTGTGCTCTGAGCGGTGTTTTGCTTGAGGAAATTCTCTTTCGCTGGGACTGGGGTGGGGTGGAGTTGGGGGAAGCAGGTTCTTAATCCTTTCAGTGCTGTGTGTCATGCTTGGCAATGTGGAGGCCTCCAAAAATGACAAGTCACCATTACGTGTGTTCAGCCAAACCTTTGGAACAGGGTATCTTCAGTTTCTTCGTTGCTTTAGTGTTTGAGCTTTGCATACATCTCTGAAAGAATACTAGCCGAGAGTTGCAATTTTAAAAGAAATACAACACGGCTACACGTGCCTTACAAAAGTGCTCGGCAGTGTTGCCTCTTCCTGCATAAAGTTCGAAAAGCAGATGGAGGTGTCAAAAGTACAAGAGCTTTGGCTTGTTCGCCCACTTCATGGACCATGGAAAACAGGAGCCTCCTGCTGCTAATAGAGACCGCAGGAAGTTTGCGTTGGGCTGTTTCAGTCTCTGCTGCTGCTTCCCAGAGACTTTCCTGAGTGAGGGTTAGAGATAAAGGACTTACACGCTGCCTCCTCTCTTGCATTTACACTGATCCTCCTCCCGTGTCCTGTCTGGGGAGCGTACCTGCGGGAGGTGTCAGAAACAGCCTTCAGCCTTAGCAGGGACTTGAGATTTGCTGAGATACGTAGTTGAAAACTTTGGAAAATGAGAGGGGAAACTAATGTCATATTAACATCCAGCGGGTACTCTCTAAACAAACTTCAGAATGACGAGAGTAGCTATCAGATTGTAATTTGGTGTGTTTGCAGGGCTGAGAGATGCCCTGTTTATGGAGTTTTCATGGCTATGGATGAAAGACTAAATGAGACTCGAAGAAGGTATGTCCTAGGATTCCAAAGAGGGTTTTGCTATTCTGACCTGATATATCGATTCTTTTGTTTCTGAGCCTTTATCTTGCCTTTGCTCTTTCTGCCTGTGCTGCTCCCTACCAGTTACCTCCATCTGTCTCTGTGCTGATCTTGATTCCAGTTCTCCATCTTTCTCTCCCTCCCTCTCTCTCTTTTTTTTTTTTCTTCCCTCTTTCTCTCAGGTTTCCCTTTTATTTCGAGCTGAAAATCGCATTTGTGATTTGGCTGCTCTCCCCTTACACCAAGGGCTCCAGTGTCCTCTACAGGAAGTTTGTGCACCCAACGCTCTCCAATAAGGAGAAGGTACTTGCTTGTTGTTCCAAGGTAGCGACCTGTCCGGGGGCTCGGGACGCGCCAGTCGTGCTGCTGCTGACGTGACTGGATGTCGAATGGTTCTGTCTCTGACCACGATGTCGTGCTGCAGCTTACTGAAGATTGTAACGTAGCCAGTAGTTTGCCTAATGCTTAGATAGCATGTTTGGCTAACCCAGCGTCATGAGCCCGTGTAGTCACTGTCAGTAGTTAAGCTCTTTGAATCACGATAGCAGCAGCATGTTCTGTAGCCGTGCTGGTTTTTTTCGCGTTGTCAGTATAAGCAACTGCATTGTTTCAGTCGTTGCGATTTGGACACAGCATACTTTAAGTAAGAGTTGCGTTTGCAAAGCTTTGTGTAAGTGACAGAGAAACTGCAGTTATATGATCAATGACAGCCTGGAAAAAAGCATCCAGGTGAGCTTTGGGTTTTTAAGGGTGGTGGTGGGGAGACTTTGATCGTGTTTGTTAATGAGGAGCTAAATGCCATATTCCACCTTGCCTTCCTAGGAAATTGATGAATACATTACTCAGGCTCGTGACAAGAGCTATGAAACCATGATGCGAGTTGGCAAGAGAGGGTTAAACTTTGCTGCCAATGCAGCGGTTACTGCAGCTGCTAAGGTAATGCAACACCTTTTGTAACTCCCTAGCAATTTAGTTTTGTGGGCCAGGCATCGGTGCAATGGGTCTGATAGGGACGCAGGTACTTGCTGGCACCAGTCTGCTTTTTCCTTTCCTCCAGTTTGCCCTGCACTTAGTCCCATCCCTTGACTTATGAAAAGTGGTGGGAGAGTGGAGTGGATTTTGCTTTAATCCCTTCCCTGTTGGTCTTGGGACCATACTTTTCTTTTTCCCTTCTGTTTTTTTCAGAGCACCCTAGTGGGGAATAGGGAACCTTTCCTCTTCTGAACGGTCCCACGTGAGATGATCTTGGTGGAGGCGAGATGCCCCTGACCCTCGTTTTTATGTCCTCTTAGGGCCAGGGAGTTTTGTCTGAGAAGCTGCGAAGTTTCAGCATGCAGGATCTCACTCTGATCCGGGATGAAGATGCGGTGCATATGCGAAGCCATGAGCCACCCGTGCACCCCTCTGGTGGGAGTCTTCTTGAAACCATTGAGGATTCAGGTACAGAACACCCTGCTGGGCCGTTGTCAGAGGCCTGATACAGTGAGCCAGGAGGGGAGGAAGGCTCCCCTGGGCTTCTCATGCATTGAGTCGCAGAAGGGCTGCAAGATTCCAAATTAGCTGGAAGAAGTTGCATTGCCTTCCCTCGTCCCTTCCCATCTACTAACACATCTCTGTACTTGGATTATCCTTCTTAAGGGTTGTTGACATCCCCCTTTCATGTGGTCCTTCAGGATGGGCTGTTTTAGACTTCACGTGATTTTTCAAAAGTATTTGCTAAAACTTTTTCTCTTACTCCTTAGCTTCTTGTTACTCCTCAGGAGAGGAGAGCAGTGTGGCACAGAGGTCTAATGGAACCCCGTCGGAGACCAGGACAGACCCGTCAGATGAAGATGCAGGAGACAAGCTTCCTAAACGTACCCAGAGTCTCAAAGCTCCTAAGAAGGTGGTGAAAGCTGAGGTGAGCTGGTGTGTAGATTATTCCCAGCACAAACACTGATATGCGAGCTTTGGTGGAAGGCTCTGGCTTCATAGTCGCGGTGCGTTTAAAATCTGTCCGTACAAACTGTGTTGGACAAAGTCTTTGCTAGTTGAGCCCTATGTCGGACGACTTGCCGTGTACTTGCTGTACTAGTCTCTAGCGTTTGTACTTTTATCATGCCTGTGAGACCCTGTCAGAAGTCAGGACCCAGCTTTGCTTTGGTGCAGGTTTTGTGTTGAAGGGTGGAGCATCAGACACTTCTAACATGTTTTGTTGGCTCTGTCCTCAGACTGTAACAGACAGGCAAGAATATATAACACTGCTGTGACATTTACCCCTGGGACAACTGCTTTGCCCTCATTTAAAACGCAGTGGTTCTGTACCCTCCTACATTCTTCCTGGAATTTCTGCATATTAGTTACAGGGAAAATGTAATTTCCTCCTCCGCACCACTCCCCGTTCCCCCTTGCCCCAGGGTTTTGTGTTAAAGTTTGGGTGACTGGTCGTTGTTGAGCTGTCCCCTCCATGTGTCCATGGGATGATCCAGGATATTTACAGACATTCAGATGGGAGGCAAGCTGCCTTTATTCTTATTGTTTAAAGAAACCATACACGGAAATAAATGCAGCTGTGTCCAAGAGCCAAGTTTTAGCTTAACAGTGGGTTTTTTTCAGCTGTTCGTGTGTTTCGTAGAAATGTGCTTTTTGAGGTGCTGCTTTCCAGGTTTTTACTCTTACTTAAATGTTTCTTGTGGTTTGATTTGTACATGTAAAATGCTTCTCCCGTTTTGGGAAGTTGGGGTCCTATTTGCTTGATTCAGCTTGGACTCCTAATTTTATTTTTAATTTTTCTTTAAGATAGAGTGCTCTATGACTGACTCACCTTGCGGAGCCTTTCAGGCTAAATATTAAATTGGAGGAAAGTAATTGCTTAGACCATCACTTCAAGTCGTACCGTTAACCTGATTTTGCCGCGTCCAGGACAGCTTTGCGTGTGATGAAGCACTGCGTGTAACAACCGTGGTGGAGCTGAGGGGGGGGACACCTCTGGAGGTCACCTGGTCCGACCCCACGGCTCAAGCGAGGCTGTCTGGAGTCGGTTTCCCGGGTCCAAGCCCAAATGGCTTTTGAATATCTCCAGGGCGTGTATGTCTAAAGATGCATTTAAAATCAGCCTGGATCTTTTTTAAATGCCCAAGGCTGACTTCTGAGCTGACCTCCTCTGCTTTCTTCCCTACCGTATTAGACAGCAGCCAGGAAATGAGGGACAAAATTTGATTCCAAGCTTCCTAGTGAGCAATTTTTAAAGTGAAATTGTGAGAAGACAGTAACGCCTCTTGTGTGCTGTTTATTGTGAATATAGAAATTCTGATAAAGCCCTTTGCAGGCATGTTGGGTTTTATGCTCCATCTGTTTGGATCTTCGGTTCAGATGTAGGAATTGTAGGAGGTCTTTGACTGAGATCTCTGAGACTGCCCAGAAGGGCTGAATGCATCGTAGATCATAAATGCACTCCTCTTGCTGATATCTAGAATGAAAGGCACTGGAGCGAAGCGTGCAAACTAGTTCAAGACGTTTCCACGTCTTTCAGAGAACAGCGTTTGGAATGGCACTCAAGAAGCAGAAGAGTTTTAGTAGTGAGGTGTTATGTGAACGCTACCAGTTGGAAATATCGCTGTGTCTAATCTTTTGTCGAGACACGTGATTTTATTTTATTTTGTTATTATATAACAATATTATATATTGATTTTATTATCACACTTGTCCTGTTCTAGAACGTCTTCCGCTCCTGGTTGCTATTTGATGGATATGCTCAGGTGGTTTGTTTACTAACCAAAACCAGACGGAATGGTTAAATAGCCTTTTGGAAACAACAGATGACATGGAGAGGGACGTCATTGCCTTGTAGTTGTTCTGCCCTGTTTTCGCTCTGCATTCTTGTGTCTTTCTGTTAGATATTTAGGTGTTAAAGTAACCTAAGATGCCTCTTTTTCTTTCTCCTCAGCTTCCAGTAAGAGGCGTGAAAGCCCGCCCTAAGAAGAAAGCTGCAGGCTCTCTTGCTTCTGGCGAGTCATCCTAAGGAGACCTCCCCCTCCCCAGCACCTGTCTCTGTCCCGGGATTTGCCTGTCACTTTCGAGGGGAAACTCCCCAAAGGAAGGGAGCTGAGATTCATGTACATAACAGATATACTGCTTTGTAGAGCTCATTCCAAGGCAAGGGGGAGGCTGGGATTCAGAAAATGGAGGAGAGGATACACATCCTCAGGAATTTTCTCCTTTTCATCTGTCTGTTGGAGGGGAGGCTGATATGTCTGTACATAGCCTGTTGCTTTGGAATTCCCACTGCATAACCCTAGTTGGGGAGAATCTTTGCTGGAAGAACTGACTAGGGTTAGAGACATCCATTGCACAGAAGCTGGAAAAATATTAGACACTGGAGTTCCACAGGGGTGGGTGGCTCCCTAAAATGTCTTATCTTGCTCTGGGTATTCTTCTGCAGCTGCGTGTTGTTGAGAGGTGCCCACCACGATTCATCCTCCCTAATGGACTGTACTCGTGTCCATCCCCTTTGAGAAGGTGACCGAAATGATGTATGCCGAGCGCTTTTGAACATAAAGGACTAGCTCATGGGAGGAGTGTGTTAGATTCCCGTTACTAGTACTGGAAGATGAAGAGATTGTTCTTTATTTTCTTTTTTCTGGAAGGTGAAGTGAGGAATTGAAAAGCTGAGTAATTAAGAAAATGTGCTGTTGTATGCACATGAGATGGAGTAGATACAGGTATCTGTAAGAGTTAACTACTGAGAAGGAAGGTTGGGCACCTGTAAGATTCTGGCTTTTTTGGAAGCTGCTTGAATTTTATTTCAGGTTCTGTTGTTCACTTTGGTTCCTGTGAGAGCATCAGTGAGGCAGGTCCCATGCAGTGGGAAGAGCTGGCCGGGAGACTGTTGCTTTGCCATTTAGCGGTTGAACTCCACGTTATCCTGATGCTTGTTACTATGGACAAATTCTTCCATTCGGCCAGGTGACCGGGGAAGATCCAGGTCAATATAGACTGCAGGCATGCCTGAGAATTTCGGAAGCCCTTGTCTCTCAGCTTTAGGAGATCCAGTTCTCAGGGCATGAGAACTGATAAATAGCTGATGTATGAATTTTGCTAATTCCAGGATTCCGTTTATGGTGGGGGATAAACAGCAGGGAGTGGGGCACAGTACTGTGACTGATCAGTCCACTTGCTTGATCCTGCTGCAGCCCTTGCATAAATTTTCTGTCTGACCATGTGCCATGTTTATCAATGTCCTGAGACTTGAGCAACCTGTAACACTTGGGACAGAGCTACGCTGAATGTAGAATATGGATTGTGGGAGTGAAATTGCAGTGCTACAGAGAAAATTCCCGTTGTGCCAAGCCATACTGGATTCTAATCTGTTGAACATTGTTAAGGGGAGCTCCCCGTCCCGTACTCACGCGAACAGGGTCAGTGGGAATTTATGAGGTGAGGGTTCCTGTTGCTGATACCTGTAACGAGGGAGCACCATTACATGGGTGTCTGAATGAATACTGCATGGTCTTAATCTTTACTGAAAGTATTTATCAAAGGAACCTGGCTCCTCCGCCCCTGCTGAAGACCGTTCTTAGCTCTAGGTGCAGGCATCTGTGTTTGCCCACATCTTTTGCTGTCACATTTCTGACATTATGGTGGATTCTTCAGAGAGCCCAGTGTTGTACCGCTGGCAGTGTATAGAAGCACTTCTGCAAGTAGCGTTCCACAAGTATTTCTGTCCTAAAGAACAGCCCTTCAAAAGTTTGTGAAGTTGAGGATTAGGACTGAATTTTTTCTTGTTTTGCATTCTCTTGGTGGCACATTTTTATGAATTGACCGGTTATTTTAGGAAACCAACGAAGTTGGGTTTACCTTTATTTGTAGCTTTTAAAAACTGAAGTCTTGAAAGACCATGTCAGAAACTTGCATCTTGTCAGAAATACTCATCCAAAATTATCCGCAAGGCCTTATCCAGAAGCCAGGAGAAAATCCTTGCTTTGGCTTTGAGTTTCACAAAAAAATCCAAGTATTTTCTCCTTTGTAGTTTGTTGGCAAACATTGAATACGTATCTCACTAGTACATGCAAAGGCGTGTCCTGAAGCAGGAGTTCTTTCTGTTTCAAAGGAAATTCCTCTCTCTATATGAGGGATAAAAATCTTTACTGATCATGTGGAAGATGGATTTGTGAGGAATTGCTGTGCTAGATTTTACTGTACTGAGCAAGAGAGAACCATTATTCTCTGTATACCAAATATCTATGACCATATTTCTTGAAGTATTTTTTTTAAACTAAAAACTTCCATAGCAAATTATTTATGTAAATCATTGTGAAGGACTTGATTTGGCAGCCAAGGATTGGGTGGTCCCCTTACGCTGATCTTCGTGCCCTTTCCTTGTGCGTGCGTTGTGATAGTCTCGGAGCGCTCGGGTTTCGTACCAGTGACTTTCCAGAATGTTTTCTAGGATCGGTTCATTTGTAGTAACTCTTCCTGCTTTGAAGCATAGGAAGAATTTCTGAAGACTCGGTTTCGGCGTTTGGATTTACCTTTGTCTTCCTGAGCTAGGTCCTGTGCCGGGTATCTTTCACTTAGCACTGATGCTCGATGTCGTTAGCCTGCGGGTAAGTATGGGTCAGGCTTACTCTGGCTTTTGTTGTACAGGGGAATTAAATTACTTCTGGCTGTAAGAGAGAGTCTGGGGTAGAGTCAGGGACTACTATCGAGTGTGCGATACGAAGCTGGTGATGTCAAGCAGCAGAACTTACCCAGAGCAAGAACAGTGTCTTAGCATGGACACAATTTTCTTCTTCCAGTACAAACGTGACTGCTAGATTGTGCTCTGCTTGATCAAAGCCTCTGCAGATCTGCCACCACCCACGTGACCTCTTAGTGAGTTTCTAGATATAGTTCTGCATTGGATGGCATGGTCTTGCATAGAAATTCTCTTGTTAATGAGAACGCTGAATGTGCTGTTTTGATAAAATGCTTTTATCAGCTGTTGTTCAGTGTTTTCAGCAGGAAATGCTGGAATGTAGTTTCTCTTCAGTGTCATCTGTGGGCTTCATTGTGCAATTAAGCAAATGGTTAAATCTTCACCTAGCAGTAGAACCCCTTGTGTTCAGTAAGTGTTTATAACCCTTCTCTAATATGTCTGGGCACAGAGGGAAACGCAGTAAGAGAAAATGATGCCTGAAGGTGGGGGTGGAGGGGATGGTGTGTTTGTGTCAAACTTTGTGTGCCTACAAATTATCCTAAAATACCTATACCATGAGATACAACGTGAAGCCATGACTGCCTTTTGGAAAGAAATGTTGTACCTCCATGCTTCATAATACTACGAGTCAGAGTTCTGCTGTTGGAAAAGAAAAGGGTGAAATGTGGTTTCCCTTCTAGAGAAACTTAACGATTTGCTGCATGAAAGGGGAAAATGTTTTCGTGCTTGGCACCATCCTCCGTGGTGGGTAAGAAATAGGAAAATATAGGGGAAACTGCTGACAGGTTTTAAACCTTACGCTTCAACTAAACATCTTAATTTCTTACTGTTCTTCATCAGGTTTGTGATTCTCCAGCCTTACGTTTCCAAGGCTGGGGACTGGTTGCTTTTAGACTGGAGTAACTTCCTTGGTGGGCAGAGGGTGTATGAGAGAGGGTGATGCTGGTGTTCTTAAAAGTTGCAAAGCTTGTTCCGGGGAAGCTGCGCCTTCCCCCATTGTAGTGCATTGTGTTCCATTCATTGTCCTTTTGCAGTGCTGGGCTTTCTTTTCTTATACATCCCTCTTGGAAGTATGACTCCCTCACAGTATATGGCCAAGTAATTTCTGCCTTGAAAAGCAAGATTTCTACAGAACCCCAACTTTCCAGAAATTGTTGTTTGTTTTTTGACATCTTAATCAGCAGGAAATATAGTGCCTTAGGAGGAAGGTGGAATAACTGTGGAATGCTGTGCTGGTTCTCTGATCTGCACATTGCATTGTGCCAAGGAGGCTTGCACGTTAGCTGTGAAGTGTCGTCGTACGCTTGAGAGCAGCTGTGGGATTGAGCTGAGTTTTCCTCTCTGTCTTCCAGGCTCACATATAACGCTGGAAAGTGTGGCTTACTGCCTGAGGGAGAAATCGGGGCGGGGTGGGGTGGGAAAGCGATTTTCTTATCCTTCTTTCTGATGGGGAGAGTGTATTGTCACGTTGCTGTGCCTCTTGCTGGGGAGATGATGAATCACATCTCTCTGTGTGATCCGGTACTGCAGCTTTTCTTGCTTTACCCACTAAGAATCTGCTGTGTGCTGCCCGGCTGGAGTGCACTGTGGTGCTGCTTTCTGAGTCGCCCGGTAAAGTCAGGTACCTGGAAAACCAGCAAGGAATTCTGAAGCTGTATGAGCTCTTAGAATCATTGAGTCCTCAGAGCTGGATCACTCTGGAGGTGATCTCGTTCAGCCTCTCTGCTCGAGCAGGGTCACCTAGAGCCAGTTGCCCAGCAGTTCCTGGGTGCTGTTTGTGGTCTGGAGCCTGCCAAATTTAATGTTGCAGACCTGGAATGTGCAGAAATGCATACGCTGCGAGGGGTGTGTGTGCGTGTGCTTTAGTGCTACCGAGGAGAAAGGATTCCTGGTCACCTTACATCTGGAATTTGGCACTGTTACAAGGCACTGTAAACATAACTCGGTCATGTTATTTATAGGAGGTGTTAAGAAGCCTAGAGGCTTCAGAAGAGATCTTAAGAGGTGTGCGGGGTAACTTGTGGAACGGTTGGTTCGGGCAGTAAATGAAGACCACAACCCTGCAGAGCAGCTGGGAACCTGTGCTGTGCGATAGAGTGGAAAATGGGCTGTGTGCCGGAGAGCTGCCCAGGAAACGCTGCTGGCTCTCTGATCCTCAAGCAATGCTTAAACTCTGCGCCCTACAGATTACAACCTGATTTCTCTCTTGCAGCACCTCTCTCCGCGTATTACCTTTCTGAGCTGGGCTTGAGCTACATGCGTGAAGATGCTTGAACCTTTCATCACTTCAGAACAATAAAATTTCAGTGTTACCTCAGCAGGCAGCTGATGTGCAGGGAGGACCAGGTGAACATCGAGTATCCCACATCACTTTGTAGTAGATACGTTATGGTGGCGAAGCGCCAGCAGGGAGCTCCAGAGGATGCATTCGTCTGGGAAGTTACCCCACCACGCACAAAACCTGTGGGTTTGGATGCACCAAGTGCTGGGCTTTGCTACGCTTACGTACACAGCTCTCAGTGCAATCCCAGGATTCAGTGTCAGAACTGCCAGTGCTCTATTTCTGATGCAAACTGGAATCAAAATGATATAAAGTGAAAAGAAACAGTGGTGAAGCGGTGGGGTTTTTCTGCAGTTTGGCAGGTAAATCTAGGTCTTTGCTGCTTCTTTGCCTGAAACCTTTCCGTCAGCCCCTTGCAAGCAAGCGGTTAGTTCCTTGCTCTGTTCTTCAGCTCCTATCCTTTGATGGCCCAGTTATGTTTCGTATGTGTTCTCTTACTAGGCAAGGGACTACTTCCATTTTGCTGACTGTGGAGACATGAAAAATGCTGTCTTCTAGAGCCGAAATTTAGCCTTTTCCCACTATTTAGTGCTATGATCTAGAATCATCGTGTGCGTTGTACAGCAAGGGCTGAGGCTGGCCGCCCAGGTGGGACCTGAGCAGCTGTTGCCAGCAGCGGTTTGATGCGTTTCCCTCGTGCGGTGGGTCTGGCTGGGCTGTGCTGACCGCGGAGCCCCTGGGCAGCGGCGCTCTGGCTGCGTTCAGCCAGGTAGGGTTAGAAGTTATGTTTGTGGGAAGAATGCAAGGAAGAGCGAACTGTAAAGGAGCAAGAGTTCAAGTCTTCTGTAATGTGTAAGTGTCTGAGATGAAAGGATTTGCGGCAGCAGCAGAAGCGCATTGCTGTGCTGCCTTACCGGGGGTGGGTGTGCAGGCATGTTCTTTGCAGCAGGTCGGGGGGAGAGTCGGGCTGGATGGCAAGCAGGTAAAACTGTTACATGCAAGGGAGCTGAGTTTTTATCCTAAGCAATGCTTAGTAACTTACGAAAAAGAAAGTTGAAAAATTTCGGTGGCTTTATAAAATAGGAGGTAAGTTATCCTCATCCTCAAACATAGCATTGAATACAAACCTTGGCTGTTGGTGCTGCTGCCTGCTGGGGAGAGCACTGAGCTGGTGGGCTCTCACTGTGGCTGCTCCATTAGACTGTTTGTCAAATGTTGTGAACATCACAGAGATACAGAACAGTTTTATTTTGACACGTTACCATGAATTCTCAGGCAGGCTGAGCCATGTGTGAGGCAAGTGTTGGTTGAGTGAAAGCCCGATAAGAAAACAGAGAGATGGAGACAGCTCTGGCCGGGCGAGGGTGGCTGAAGGACCTTCCTTGAAGTGCAGAGATTGGAGACTGTGCAGCGACACTTGGTTTTCGTTCCGCGTTTTCCTGACAAAGTTCCCGTTAGCGCAGTGCTGATCTGAAGGCACAGGGAGGGTTGTGAATTGCTTTTTGTCCACCAGAGGGTACAGGCATAACATAACATAACATAACATAGCATAACGTAACGTAAGGTACCGTCACTGAAAGCGAGAGAGCAGAGACTTCTCCGCTAACAGATGAATTACGAGAGGTTGAATGTCAGTATTCCCTGTGCATGAGGGCGAAGGTCCCGCTTGGGGGTGGGGGGTACACACAGCAGCCGGGGCTGCGATGGGGGGAGATGAGCTAATGCTGCCGGTCAGCCCTGGCTGAAGATGCTGGTGGAGCCTGCCAGCCTTTCCAGTCCAGCTGCTTCCCAGCCCGGCTTGCCGAGGCAGCACCCTGTGCGGGCGGCTGGCCTCACACCCCTTTGGTGGCCACCCAAACCATTTCCTAGCCACAGGAGGTCGCTCTGGAAATGGCAGTTCCCAATCCTGTTTGCAATTAACCCGTTTCTGCGTGTTTGTGTGTTCAGTGGTGTTGCCCTAATTGATACTCTGAATTTTGTGGTATTTCCTGGTAAGAATGAGTAGTTTCTTTCAGTTAGGTCTATATGCTGTGAAAATAGAAGCAGTTTTAATCTAAAAATACAGATGTCTCTAATGGTTCCTATGGTAATTTGTGACCATGGCAACAGAGAGTCAGCATTCTGAAGAACAGGCAGGTTTGGTTGTTCCCCCCCCCCCCCCCCCCCCCCCCCCCCCCCTTTGTCAACAATGTAATGAGCAGTGCAAGTATGGCAGGAGAAAACACTGACTTTATTTCTTAACTGTACAAGATCATGTGGGTGCTGGGGATTTCGGTACTGCCGCGGGTGAGGTTTGTATGGATGCTGATGCAGTGTGGGCTGGGGGGGCGGGGGGAGATAAAATGCTGGCTGAGCAGCCGGGCGCAGGGGTGGCAGCCCGGGAAGCCGGGTGGGGGCCAGCAGTCAGCAGCTACCCCGGGGCTCCCCGCTGGCTCTGGTCCTGCTCAGCACCTTCGTTAATGACCTGGGTGATGGGGCAGAGGCACCCCCCCAAGGCTGCTGGTAACCGGGAGGGGTGGCCGGTATGCCAGGAGGTGATGCGGGAAGCAGTGGGAGGAACATGGAGTATCTGACCTTGCATCTCAAAATACATGGGAAGCCTGACGGGAGCATAATGAGACAGTCTGAGATGCTTTCTGATGTTGAGAAAGGAGATCTTTTATCTGCAACGTCATAGATGGAGACTTACAGGCTGAAGGAAGGTCCAGGACATGCCAGAGAGGTTAGTGTAGGAAAGAGAACTAGAATTTAGAATGGGGCTGAGGATTTTTTATTGTCAGGCTTCGTATTAAAAAAAACCAACCAACAACTGATACATTTCTGTCCTATATTTCCATCATATGGTCAGGGTTAAATAACAGCACTTTCAGGCAGGTGCTAAATTTCAACTAAAAGTTTTGGGTTGCCCTGAAGTAGCTGAGACCCCAAGAGCATGTATTGCATTATAGAAAACATTTAGTAATGATTTAAAGAGTTATATTTATGAGAAATTAATATATAATTGAGGGAGGTAGGAATGAGCTCTCATGACCAATCCTCGTATTTAGTGACCGCCTCTCTCTGCCAGCATGGAGCTAACGTAAAGGCTCTCCGCTAGCAACACTCTGTGTCAGTTTTATAAGGAAAAGTGCTGGATGTAAGTTTAGCCAAAGCCAAATCAAATTACAGAATTTTCCAAGCTTTCTCTTTTTCCTGGGCCCTGCTGGGGAATCCAGCAACTGAATGGAAACTGCAGCATTGCTGCTGCCGCTTGCTGGTTTGGGCCAATGCATATCTTGAATTAAATAGAACCTAAACTGCATTGAAAAGCCAGGTTTTGTAGAACCAGCTGTTGGGACCATTCTGTGTTTACCACAGGAATACCGTAACTGATCGGTGGAGCCCCTGTAGTGCAGAGGGGCTGTTACCCCAGAAGGGGAACATGGAGAAAGCCCAAGCAGAACGGGTTGGGCTCTGCAGCCCCCTGTCCCCGCTGCTCCGGCTGCTTGGTGGCAGCCTGGACTTCACACACACTGGAAAAGCCTCTTCCTGATGCTGTCACTGGTTTACCCGTGCTCTGAAGCATGGTGGTGTGAAATGACTGAGTTACTGGGGATGTTGTGGGGAGAGAGGGAGTTGTTTGAAGTCTCACTAGTTTTTGGTACAGTCGTTTGGAGTTTGGTCGCTTGCTGCAGGATGAAGAGTTAAATGCTTGAACCCTAAGGCATCCCGAGCTCTTGTTGCGCTTGCTTCATTACCCAGACTCTTTCTAGGTATGTTTTTTACATTCTCTTTTGCGAAGGCCATTAAAGAATATGATGTATTATCTCTTTGATATCTGGCTCTTCTGCTCTCATTTATTTTCTCCTATCTCAAGGGACCCGTTGTTTTTCTTCCATTCCTTCCCAGAGTACGATACGAGAGGCTCTATCGATGCAGATGTGCTCTCATTCCACAGGGTGGCAGCTGATCCTTATTTCCCTTCTTGGTTATTTAGACATTTCTGCTAAAAGCAGCTTTCCTGGCCAAGTTCTCCTCCGAAGCGTAAGGGTCATGAACCTGTAAATACAGCCCTTCTGTCGGGGTTGAAGAGTATTTGGGAAAGCGTATTGCGTTGTGTCTGCTCGGGCTGTATCAACTTGCTGAAGATTGTAGCAACTGACAAGATGAAAACAAAAAGCATCATTCAAGGACTAAATTTTGCATATTACATATTGCTGCTGGTTTGTGGGGGTCCCTCTTGTAAGCGCTGCTGCCGGCACAACCCAACAGGAGCATCTGGTGGCCCCTCCAGGCAGAAGCGGCTCTGCTGCAGAGGCTGTTACTGATGGGGTGGGGGAGAGAGGGTCTGGAAGTTATTCATTCACTTTTTACTTCCAGTTTATTTTGACAGATAAATGTCTCGGATAATTTTAATTGACATTTCTCTATGTCATTGTAATAGGTTTATGAGTTGCAGGTGTGGCTGTTTGTTCTTTGCTGTTGAGTTTACATGGTTTCCTCCCACCCTGCCCCAGTTTCTTATTATTGATGCCTGTGAATATTTTTCGTTAAAAGGCTGCTGTTTTGTTATCTTCTCAAACTGTGCTCCTAAACTGTTTTAATTTATCTCCATATCTTTCTTATGTGTTTAGTCTTCCGCCTTTCCCCCTCTCCATTGTTGAATAAAGATATGAAAATTAACAGAGAGTCCTGCTGTTTCTGCCGTGTGAAAACAAAGGCAAGTTTTGAGAATCTGGTGTGTCCTGGCCTGGTTTTCTCATTTAATGTTGCCTCTCGTTAGGCTGTGTCCGCTTCCCAGCTGTGAACTGAGGACGTGGGCTCATATCACAAGTGTCTGTAAGTGCCGTTTTCGCGGCTGCAGCCCCAGATCAGCGGGGGATCGGGTACGGATGCTGCCCCGCGCCTGGAGCCCTGCCTGTGCTGCAACGGCAGGTGACCCCTGGGGAGGGAAGGGTGGGAGGGATTTGTACGTGCAGAGCTGGAGAATGGTGGATACCTGTTCCTGGGTGCCTGTGCAGAAGCACGCGTTGCAGTCAGTACTGCGTAGCTGCGGTACCCGGGCACAAGGTGTTCATGGGTGAGGACATGACAGGGCAGGTAGCAGGAGCTCGGCTTGCTCACTGAGAAGCCAATGGTGCTGGCAGCAGGCACAGAGTGGGTGTAAAAAATGGGCAGCGAGGAGAATTTTCTGTGGTTGTCATGGGCAGTTGGTCCTCCACCAGCCCTGCTGGGGAGTGAAGCGGGTGGTCAGGGCCAGCGGTTGTAGTGAGGGAGTAAGGGAGGAGTTCAGCCGGCATCGCTTCCTACTTGGTGCTGGGGCTAGATTTGGCTGATGGACTGTGGCCTCCAGCTGGAACTTAGTAACAGCAGCAATGGACCGAGTCTCTGTTTTTGATTGAGTCAAAATCCTTTTTGACTGTGAAATTCAGCCCAGCTTTTTTTTTCTTTATTTTTTTCACCTGCAAGTGTAGTTTTCCTTTGGGACTGTCATGTAGGTGGAGCCTTTCTCTTCCCCCCATCCCTTGCTGTCGGTTTTTCCTGCCAATGCTGTGGATGTCAAGCCTGCCAGCCTGCCGCCTCCGTGGATGTCCTCATGAAGGAAGCAGATTTGCTGCTGCTTCTGTTTCAGTCAGCTCAGAGTTGACATTCCCAACCCCAGCAGTCAGAATTTGAAATGTTTATGTAGTAAATAGAAAGTGTTTGTATTTCTGGGCATATGCAAAAAATATTACATGGCTGTTTTGCCCTCTGTATACGTCTGTGACATTTCCTATCCCCGCTTTTCCCAGAGGACAAGTGTATATTCATGTATTGTTGTATGCTCAGAAGTGGTACAACAGCACTTGACCTGTGCAGAGTGATTACAGGAGCAGTTAATGAGTTGCACAGGTTTGGACTTTGAGTTTGCTTGTTTGTTAGAACACTGGCAACTCCTGAATTCCAACCTCTCCTCCTCCTCCTGGGCCAGCAGGCTCAAGTGTAAAGTACCACTGAATTTGTGAGTTGTAGGTATTAGGTTAGAGATGATTGGCAAGCAGCTTAGTCTGCTAGCATGGTGATGGAGATAATCCTTTGGGATCCCAGAGATTATTATCTGGTCAGGAGCATTCGTCGTGGTTTATGATGCGGACTCACTAGAGCTGTCATTATTTAATAACGTGGGTAACTGCGAGGCTTCGGAGCCATTCCCTGCATTTGGTAGGAGATCTGTGCAATTCCCAGCCTGGCTTCCCGTGGAATGGGAGTACAATTACCTGTCCTCAGCTGGAGTGCTTTTTTTTCTACCAGTCGGAGGGGGGACGAGTTGTGTTCTTCCTAGCATATAGAAACCATTAGAATTGTTTGTAAATGAAATGCCATTTGGATACATAAGACAGGGATCGAAATGAAAACAAGGCTACAAAGCAATGAGGTGTCTTACGATGCATTTGTGCTTCTGCCTTTGATTTGACGTGTGAAACCAAGCCCTCACCTTCCTTGTAACGGGCCGTGCTGCAGGCGGGGACCAGTGAAACGCCAGGTTGCATTTGAAGAGCTGGCTAGTGGCAGTATCGGGGGTACGATGGTATATCCATGGTGTTCTGGTTTTAGCCTTAAACATGTGTATTAAATGTTGTATTTCGTATAATTCATATATTTCATATAATTGTGCCCAGCCATTTGGTCGCTTTTTACCTAATCTGGTTTGGTTTGCTTGTGTGTGTGACTTACGAGTAGCTTTTCCTGGACAGTGTTAAGTGGGTGAAGACCCTTCTGAAATGGGTGTACGTAAAGAAAAGGACCAGAGATACTGTGAGAGGAGTGAAGAATTATTTCAGGGAATGTCTGTTTAAACCTTCCAATCATCTTTTGCACAATTTTTTATATTAGTGAAATTACAGGTGAAGGAAGCCAAACCTTCCAGTTCATTAGCACCGAAGAAATATTGTCACTCCAAACTCTGAGAAAGCTGGAACAGTGAAACCTGTGCTGATTATGGACAAACAGACACAGCCTTTTAGTTAAAACTTTTATTCTCTTAATCAGAATAAATTCTTCAGCACACAAGCTAAATAACTGTGATTATACATACCAAAACAGTTTTCCTGATGGAACAGGAGCAATGTGGTTCCAGCAGGAATGCAAACACGCTGTTGCTATGGAGCTTCTGCCATCATCATAGGGAAAGTCGCTGCAAGTGCTGCCGCACTCAGCTTGCAGAAAAAGCGGTCACAACCTCAACGGATTTTTACAGAATTCATTAATTACATGTTCTAGCAGTGAAATGGGAGAAACAGTCCCACCAAAGCAATTTGGAGCCTTTTCAGAAAGTGAGCTAACTCGTGTGCCAGGATTTACGATACATTTCCATGCAGCGAGAAAGCAAAAGCCAGAAGCAGGGCAAGAAGAGCTGCTCAGTCAGCACGTAGGTACAGCAAAGCCAGTGACCAAGAAGAACATATATCAGTTGAATGAAGTCCCTGTACGCAGATGTCCACATCTGTGGTAGAAGAAAACACCCACCCTGAAGAAGTGACTTGAAGGAAGATGTTAAACAATTAGAACTGTGAAGTCTGGAAAATCCTGGCCTGTTTGGAACTACTCAGAAGAAGAAAGAAGTAATTGAATACATTGTTTAAAGTTACTCATTTAATTCTAATTTGACACTGTCATTCCTACAGTCCCCACATCTCAGCCATGCATCTCAGATGGATTTGTGGACACAGAAGATGGTATTTTACTAAACTTTACATACCTAAACCTTTAAATGTCGTCTTGTAAAATACACTCTGATTTGAATTTTGTGCATTTTGCCCGAATCCTTTTTTTGTGCAGAAGTGTTCGGTATGGAACACAGACTCCTTAAAAGTAGAATGACCTTCTCCTCGCATGTGGGGTTATGCACATGAAAATCGCATACAGCGATCTCTTCTTGCTGCCATAATGCATATCAAATATTGACCAGAGTTCTTTCCAGGTGATTAAAGATGGTATTTCTTGGAAGGTGGTTCTGTCACGTTGCTTTTCTCTTTTCCCCTGTTTGTTTTTTTATTTATTTATTGCCATTATTTTCCTTTAAAGCTCTAATGATGTTGTCCTGTACCCCTGAAATCAAAAGGAATTTAGCTGTTAGATACTGTAGGTTCCTTTGGTTTTCATATCCGTGTTCAGCAGCTTTTACAATGCATCTTAACTTGCGTTATTTGTAGATTTAATACATGATTTACTAATTACTCTTTAGTGTATCAGGTTTGAACGTATTAGTTCCTTTTCAACAACACTTGTTACCTTTGTAGGTCTTTTCTCAACATAATTGCCTCTGAAAATTAGAAATCTGGATATATAATTAAATGTGGCGACAGTTCTTAATAAAATTGCTCTGGTCCTTTCCTTCTGAAATTGCCTGAGAGAGCTTAAGGTGTATAATGTTATGTGGTGTATAATATGCATGTAGCGCGCTTATCCCAGCATTCCCAGAAATCATTTTCTTTCATGTAGCGGGTGCTTATTATGTGACTAAAGCTTAAAAGTCGGTGTCATGTCTTCCTCCGTGTCTGTGAGTGTGCTGCTGGCCGCTCCCGTGGTGCATTCTGCCAGGTTTGTTCGTATTTGCTCCTACCGAATGCAGAGGGCTGCGAGTCCCCCACGCTTCTTACTGTCCTAAGTATGTCTGTATGTGTAAAGTACGTTGACAAAGCAATAGCTCAGGTGGGAAGAATGTCTGTAGGGTCCTTGACTGCTCCTTACCAGCGGATCCCGTGATTTCCTTTCTCCTGGCCCCGTCCTGTTGTTCCATGCCCCACGGGCTGGCGGGGGGCCGGCGGCTGCCGCTGCGGGGGGGCTTGTGCCGTCCTGCCCGCGGGGCGGGCGCCGGGCTCCGAGGGGCGTGGGGAGGCGTTCCTTTCCTTGAAATGGGTCTTTTCCATTGAATCCCATTTAATTTGCAGTGAGGCTGGTCCCTAAACTCTGCAGTGTTGTGAAACCCGAAATTGGTCAGTGGCTGTACGCTGGTTTGGAGACTTCCAGTTCTTTCGTTTGCCTGGTTTGCCAGTTACTAGCCCCGTTCAAACACAGCTTTTCCCGTTATCTCTTTCGTGGAGCTGGGACAAGCAAGGAACAAATTTCATCAAACTGACCTTACAGGGACCGTTACTGCCTACTCCCTTAGCCTGAGTGTTGGTCACTACGCACCTTAAAATTTGCCTTTTTTTTTTTTTTTTTTTCTAACTGCAGAAAATTAAACATGGGAGATCCATTTCACGCTGCTCTTGAAAATGCCGCTTCCTCTTTCCAGTGAGCTGCCTGGTACGTTGTGCTGTGAAATTTCCATCCTTCCCCTTGTTATTGCACACAAAGCAATTATTTTTAGTGTAGCTTGACAGGCTGGTAAAAGGAAGCCATTTGAGAAGTGAGGAGGGCTGAAGTTTTGCAGAAATTCCAAGCAGCTCTGCACTGAATCATCAGTCCCAAGAGCATGGAGACATTCCGTAGAAATGTCACACAGACCTTCTGGCATATTAATGAGGAAGCAGCAAGGAGCTTTCAGTCAGGTTGATTTCGGAGCTCCTGCGGTTTGCCATGAGAACTCTCGGCGTTCGCTGACCGAGCGGTTTGAGCCAAGCCAGGGTCGGCGTGAGCACCCAGAGCAGGGGGGGCTGTGCCAGCCGGGGGGGCCGGGCAGCCTCCCCCCGGTGCCGGCTCTCTGCCGCGCTTGAGCTTCGTTACCATCCCGCTGCTTTCCTCAGCTTCTACAAGCTGGACCTCGCCAAACCTGTAACTCTACCGCTATTCTACCTGTGAGACTTCTCCTACCAGGAGACTAATTTTTAACTTAGTTAAGCATTGGTCCATCTTTTAATATTCTAAAGTCATTTTTGCCTTCACGTTTTCTTTGGAGCAAGACTTGTGCTTTAGTTTGGAACTTCTGGCACAGATCAACCTTGAGAAATTAACAAAATAATACACGTACAGGAGCAATAACCTGCTGAGACGTAGGGCAGGAGATTAGCTGGCTAAAACCTCTGTAACGTTTATTTTTCAAAGTGCTTAAAATGTTGTTGAACACAAAACCCCTCCTCTTTGTGTACCGCTGAAGTTGAATATCTAAAAATAAAAGTCAGGAAATGCAAATGGGAAGGTTAACGGAGCGAGTGCAATACAGCCACATTGTGTTTCCTCCTGTTCTGCTGCTTAAAAAGTACGGGAGGAGGTATTGTTAAATTCTTATATAATATGAAAATGAATTCCTTGGGCTTACTCTGGGAATAAGAAAAAGTGAATTTAGCTCCTTTCATTGCAACAACTTAAGGTTTGTCTGTAATACACGGGAGTTTTTAACATTATAATTGCTAAACTGCAGAATTCAGATTTCATTTAAAATAGTTAATTTGTTTTATAGCATATATGATAAATCAAAGTTTAAAACATTATGGCAAATGATAAAGAAGAAAAAAAAAATATCCCAGGAATCAACAACTAGTGCTGTTCCCTCCCTTCCCCACCCGCCTGCCGAGGGCAGGAATTGCAGAAGCGCCGTCGACCGGAGCGGGCACAGACCAGCTGCAGCGTGTGTGTAGTGCTCCACGGATGCATAACTGTGTATTTGTGCTCTACGAATACGTAACCCAGCATTTGCCCTACGGCACTTGTCATAGAAGGATTTAGGTTGGAAGGGATGTTGAAGACCATCCAGCTCCAACCCCCTGCCACGGGCAGGGACACCGGCCACCAGCCCAGGTTGCCCCCAGCCCCGTCCAGCCTGGCCCTGGGCACTGCCAGGGATGGGGCACCCACAGCTGCTCTGGGCAGCCCCTGCCCGCGCCGCGCCGCCCTCACGGGGGAGAATTTCTCCCTGATATCTGATGTGAACGTGCCCTCTCTCAGCTTAAAGCCGTTCCCCCTTGTCCTGTCACTACAGGCCCTGGTAAAAAGTCTCTCTCCATCTTTCTTAATGATCCCCCTTTATATATTGAAAGGCCACAACAAGGTCTCCCCGGGGCCGCCCCTTCTCCAGGCTGACCCACACCAACTGTCCCAGCTTTCTGCACAGGAGAGGTGTTCCAGCCCTCTCAGCATTGTCGCGTCCCTCCTCCGGACCCGCTCGAACAGGTCCGTGTCTGTCTTGTACTGGGCACCCCAGAGCGGGATGCAGGACTCCAGGAGGGATGGAGCAGAGCAGAGGGGGAGAATCGCCTCTCTCCACCTGCTGCCCGCGCTTCCTTTGATGCAGCCCAGGATTTGATACGGCTTTCTGGGCTGCGAGCGCACGGTACCGGCTCACGTCCCGTTTTTCATCTGCTGGTATCCCCAAGTCCTTTTCTGCAGGGCTGCTCTCGATCCATTCATCCCCCAGCCTGTGCTGATGTCAGGGAATGTCCCAGCCCAGGACCTTGCACTTGGCCTTGTTGAACTTCGTGAGGTTCACGTGGGCCCACTCCTCCAGCCTGTCCAGGTCCCTCTGGATAGCATCTCTTCCCTCCAGCGTATCAGCTGCTCAGCACAGCTCAGCTTGGTGTCACCACAAGCGCCTGAGGGCACACTCCATCCCACTGCCTCCGTCATTAATAGAGGTATTGAGGAGTACTGGTCCCCGTGTGGAGCCCTGAGGGACACCACTGGTCACTGGTCTCCATCTGGGCATGGAGCCGTTGACTGCAACTCTGAAGCGCGGCCATCCAGCCAGTTCCTTATCCATTGCACAGTCCATCCGTTACGCCCGTATCTCTCCAACATAGAGACAAGGATGTTGCGTGGAATTGTATCAAGGGTCTCGAGAAGGAGCAGGTGCAGCAACGCCGTAGGGTGGCACCGGTATCAGCGCGGGACTGCGCCCAGGGCTGGTGCCCCATGGGGTGCTCTGTGCCGCGGCCACCCAGGAGCCAGAAACAGCGCAGTGCTGGCCGGGCTGGGCAGGCACCTCGGGGCAGAGCCGAGCTGGGTTTACACGGTGTAGAGACGCTCCAGTGTCATACGCTGTGGCCCGTTCCTGCCTCAGGTGATGCCAACTACGGAATAAGCTGCTACAGAGGGAGAGCGCCATGAATCACCCCTGAATCACCACCTTTGCAACTGCCGTGGGCAAGGACAGGGCTACCCAGGCCTTATTTACCAAAGAAAGCCCAAATCTAACATCAGTCGAATGTCAAACTCCTGACTTCTTGCTTGCCTGCCAGGCTGCACGGCTGCAGTCCTCTTGTTGCTCGGGTGCCTGGATCTCTGGGTTGTCTGTTGCGGTTTGGCCTTTAGTTGTGGAAGAAACTGAAGCGGAGTCAAAGGACGAATGTACATGAATAGAAGAGACCTTCTAGTTACCTTTTTTTCCAGGTAACTTGTCACGTAGGACTTGAAAAAAAGTGCAAAGCCGCTCTGTTTGCATTTACATACGGCTTGCTAGAAGACAGACAAACTCTGATGTCAAATGTAAGCTTGAACAAAACCCAAAGGTAAGAGAAAGATTAATTTAATTTTCCCCATTTCTTTTGCTGCATACTGAGAAAATGGCCCGTTTTTGTTAGCAATTAGGTCTTGCAATTTGTTTTATTTTTCTTACAGCATAGAAGTGTTCAAATCTAATTTCCTTTTCACAGTGACACTACGTGCAGGCTCTAGCTCTTTGAACATAAATAAATAAATACAGTAATCTCTTTGCACTAAGAAATTAAGTCTGTTTATTTGGTGCTTTGAGTGTGTGTCAACAACAAAATTAATTTGGAGTTCTCAGGGCAAATATAATCAATCCATTTGTCCATACCGTGATTTGTGTATATAATAGGAAAGAGAGAATATGTTCAGGTTTTAACTGCAAGATCATATTAATCTAATAAAGCACTGGGTAATGTAATAAATCCTCTATGCTACTGAGAAGTACAGACATGAACTCTTTCTGTACAACTGAAAAACTTAGCAGTAGGCAGTAATAGCCACATCATTATATATCGGAGACAGATGTTGCATCTGTTCTTCTCTGAAAGTTACCCAAAGCAGTGAATAGATGAACTGAAAAGTCACGTGCTACCCAGGAGTAATATGTTGCTATCTGGAGAGACAAGAAAGATTATATGACAGCTTATATGTTAATCCCTTAGAATTAATTTAATTCAACCATACCGAATTTAAAGTGAAGCATATCTGATTAGCAAGAAGCAGCTTTTGGGAATGTTTAGTAAGTTAATTTTTTATAATTTAAAATATGTGGAGAATTTAGAATATGCTACAAGCAGAGGTACCGGTTGCCTCTGGAAGCTAGCAATAACTTTTAGGACTGCTGCAGGTTCCAATCCAGCTCAAGGCAGCCGTGCTCGAAAGCAGGCACCTGTTCCGGATCCAAGCAGCGAGCTGGAGCTAACCGACCGGGTGTTTACATTGCCAAGTGCAAATACGCAAAGACAGGTATGTTTTAGAGATGCGCAAGAAAAACTGGGAAATAAATGTCAGTTAAATGTCACATATAATTAAATGTATGATCAAATATGATTAAATATATGAAACCATTGCTAAAGGTGTTTTAAAATCTTCCTGAAAGACAGGAAAACATTTCCATTGCCCATGAATTTGTGGCGTTGTTTTTGTTAATTGTATTCATGTACTCCATTTTTCTCTTTTATATAGATCAGCCGAATCTTCACCAAGCAAAACTGCCAAACTAAAAATAACAGCAGTACAGAAAGAACTGAAAGGGCAAGGCAGGGGGCTGACTGCTTCCCTCGAGCCGGGGGGGGAAATGTGCTGCATTTCCACAGTTTTAGTTGCTGAGTATCGATGCACTTCTGCAACCTCTAAACCCTGTAGTTTAAATATTTTTCTCAACAAGAAATGGAAGCTGCTGGTTTTAATCTGATTTTTCTTTTTTTTTTTACGATCACCGTTCATTCGGTGCAAGGATGGATGGGAGTAAACTTTTCAGTCTAATGAAAGAAGGAAAATACTGGTACGTGTATTCTGAAATGCTTACTGTGTCCTAGACTTATTTATAAAGGAAATCTGAGGACCTACTCGAAACTTGACAAACCTACTTGGATTACTAGTATTATCCCTAACAAAAGTATTCTTTATAAGACACCAGAGCTGACCTGTTCTGGATTTCCTTCTCTAAAGGGCTGCACCATTCCCTGCATTAGCAGAAAAGTCTATTCCCAAAAAACAATTCCCCATGCAAAAGTTCTCCCCTCCTTCCCTATCTCCAGTGAATTAAATTCTGATTAAGTTGCCCTTCAGGAAATCCACAAAAGCAGAAACAGAGATACCGTGCTTCATAGACTGGAAAAATATGATTTTTCTCACTTCGGTGACTTTTGTGGAGTTGTGTAGTGGAGAAAACGTGTTTACAAGCAGCAGAAAATTGGTAGCGCTGTTCTTGCTGCTTTTGGGAGACACTGAATCATCCTGGGTTCTTTCTCCACTGTAGGTCCCAAAGATTCTTTACCAAACCCACGCAAAATACTGGAAAGAGTAGATGTTTGATTCTTCAGAAAAGAAGGATGAATATGAGACTAAGAAACGCCTGCCAAGATAGCATTTCATTCGGTAAAGGGGGAGGGAGGGGAGGGAATTGGTTACATTGAGACGTGGGTCTCCGTGCTGGATTAGTGGCCGGGGAATCACTGGGTGCCCTGTCCCATTCCTGGTGTTGCTCCCTTTGGTGTAGCAAATGCCATGTTCACTTACAGCATTGCAAACAGAGAGAAAAACAAGCTGGGAGGGGGGGCGTGGGGGGAGAAGCTATCTGCAGTGGTACAGAGGAAAGCTTACGTAGCTTTGGTAGGGCTGCTGCGTTACACCTTGCTAACCACAACATCGCCCAGCAAAAGCAGATCATTGCCCCGTGTGCCTGGCTACGGTGGGAGCTGCTCGAAGGTTGTAGAGAAGGAAAAAATTACAACCTGGAGAGGCAAAACAGGAGGAGGCGGGTTGAAGCCCCAAGATTGTTTATAGAAGATGTGAAGGGCAGAAGGAGCTTCACCGACGGCGTTGCCTGACCTGCCAGACCGATGCAGGTACACGGAGCGCCTGAACAGCCGGCGCTGGAGCTGGTGCAGACCTTTCTGAGAGACACCGAGTTTTGTTTTCTTAAGGACAGCAAAGCAGGGCGAATGCATGTGGAAACGGGGACGGGGGGGTGGCAATACCTACTTTATGTACAAGAACTGTAACTGCTTGGGGAAACGAGCCCGGCGCGATGCCATGTGTAGCGCGTAGCAGCAGTAAGAGTTTCTCATTAGCTTTTCCGATTTGAAGATACTGGTTTGAAAGTTCTGTCATAAAGGAGCAGAATTGTCTTTTTTGCTTCTTCTCAAGGCCCTCACATAAAAATGAGGGACTAAGTTACCCTTTGAACTGAAACACACCGAATTTCCATTTCCTGTTGTTCCTATGGCAAACCAAACCCTTCCCAAAGAGCCTCAGGCCAGCACTGCTGAGTGCCTCAGGGACACGGTCCGGCCAAGCCAGGCTCACGTCTGCTGGCACCGAGTGATGCCCAGGTAGGTGACTGCGAGCAACGTTAACTGCCGTGACCTGGTCAATGGTTCTGCCGTTCACTAGTGAGCAAGGTTTAATTTGGATTGTGCTGTGAAGGAGCAGTGGTGGTGGGAGAGGGAAGGGTCTCTCTTGAGAATAAATCCAGGTTGAAGCATGTTAACCAGATGTAGTGCTCGATGTTTTCTGCATCTGCTGAATGTATGTCTCCGTGGCATTTCGTGACAGTTCCATGGGTTAGGTACTGTGCAAAATTGTATTTCCTTTTTGTTTCATGGTGTTCCTGCTCTTATATTCTGAGAGATTATATATTCAGCCCTTCTTTTTTTTTCCCCTCATAGTTGTGTTGCATCTTAATTGTTCCTTTTGTAAAAGCAAGACTTTTGAACTTTCTGAGAATTTTACTGTACTTTATTGCGCTTTGCCTTTGGAAAAACTGACGGACCGGGTCTCCGTAGCCCATCTAATTCTTGGCTGTGCATTTCCAGTAGCGGATGCTGGTAATACATAACAAACAAAGCAAGCAC
Source organism: Ibycter americanus (assembly GCA_035590275.1). NCBI lineage: Eukaryota > Metazoa > Chordata > Aves > Falconiformes > Falconidae > Ibycter > Ibycter americanus. The sequence continues at coordinate 63,952,637 of JAVJGI010000064.1, read as the reverse complement.
AGAGTGATTTTTCTTTCTCTTGCCCCCACTGTCCAATATACCATTAGGTGATTCCTGAGCCAGAGGGTCTGCTTGACGTGATGTTTAATAGCCACCAGCAGATCTATCCTTCATTAGTTTATGTATCCCGCTTGGTAACCGTCCATACTTAAGGCCAGCACAGCACCATCCAGTACTGAGCTCCCTCGTGCATTACTACGGAAAAGTCCTTGTGCTTAGTTCCAGACTTGCTGCCTCGCTGCTTGAGTGCGTTCGCCCTTTCGTTCTAAGCGCACACCAAACTGTATTTGCGAGCTTCACCTTTTTTTTTAAGGTTCTTTTTGAAGTCCCAGTAGCCTGATCTGAGTAAAGACAGACAGAAGAGGCTGTATAATGAAGTTGTATTATTTTCATTAACGGTTTCTGCCAGCACTTTCTTAGAGTAAAACAGCTGGTATTCTTTTTGCAGCTGAACGTACAGCAGGTGTTTTCACCGAGCTGTTCCCTTGTCCCAGGACTTTAGATTCACGGCGCCTGATGGTCTTTATTGACGTGAGGAGAGAGAGGAAGGACGCACAGGTGAGCTGGTGCTTTTACAGTGGGAGAGGAGGAACACAGAAGGTCTGGCTTTGCTGTGCTGGGGAGTAGGTGCTCGCCTGCGGAGTTCTCTTCTCCCTGGAAGTCTGCATTTGCCTAACGGGCAGAATTTGAATCCCTGGATGCTAAAGAGTCTGACGCTGGGAAACTGCAGCCTGAGGCTGAGGAGCGGTTAATCACAGATGGGGTTTCTCAGTCCGGGTGGTGAGTAACAGTATATATAGCACAACATGTAATTTGTAAACCCAGCTAGAAGGGAAAATTATATCCCTTAAGAATACCAGTGTCCTGGCACCCCAGTACAGTCTCTCACTGGTATTTCTTCTAAGCGTTTGTAACATGTCTTGAGTTGCCACTAAGCCAGTTCAAAACGTTACTTGCACTTTTCCCCTGCCTGCATTCACCAGTCAGAGAAAACTGTGCTGCTTAGCTTTGCGCATGAATCCAAAACTGTCATGTAGCCGGTACATGCAGCTTTTGCACTACCTGGGATTACGGCTCGAGACCAGTCGGCTTCTTCTCATAAACTGCCAGCGTTTGAGATGTAACAGGGCAACACAGCACAACCTTTTGGATCTAACCCAAGGACTGTACGATCAGTCTGTGCTGACATCCCTGCCACCTTTGCAGCCATAACGCTCCTTGAACAGCCCCCATCTGTGGGAGGGACTATATCTCAGTAGTGCAAACTGGAGATGGAGAAGGGCTCTTGTCTGAAGGACACCGGCTAGCACAAGAAATTAGCCTTTCCTGGCTCACAGACAAAATACAGGAGACTCCAAACAAAACTCCTCCCCTGGGCACAAGACACTAAACGTCAGCTCAGGCAGCATCCCTGGCGTTTAATGAGATCCAGCTCCTCAGATAGTAGTGAGATCCTCTGCTGACATCAAGATGTAGTTGTCATGGTTACAAAAGGACCAGCTGCTAAATATAAAGTATCAGAAAGATGAAAACGGAGAAAATCAATGTCCAAGCACAAAATACTTGTAGTATTTTGTGATGATTTGTAATCATCTAGATTTGGTAGATAAGATGATTTGGAGGTCAGGGAGAAGTAAAGTGAACCGGGACAGCGATGAGGGTACTAAGCAGGAGATAAATGCAAGAGGAAAGTTAGTTCAAAGGTAGGTATCCAGAGACGGGTGATCCAGGAGCAGACCCCGTGGGAGATTGGCATGCTTATGTTTGTAATTAATGAAAAGCCTTCAAAGAGAAGTCTGGAAACAATATTCCTTAGCAAGTCCCAAAAGGGGCTTCCCTTTTGGCTTCTTCTCTTTGAAGCTTTGCACGTTGTAGTGTAGGACAGAATGAGCTGCAGTAGAGGGAGGTTCTGATACTGACGGGTGGTGGATGGTGAGTTTTCCCCCCGAGGTAATCCAGCTAGTGGCAGAGGTGAAAAATAGAGCCGAGTACATGACGCAGGAAAGGAGATTTGCATAGAGCACTCCCGACTGTGCGCCATCTCCTGTTGTTGACATTTTGGCCAAGCTCCATTTGAAATCACTGTTTTCCGAGATATGCCCTAGTTTTGAGGAGGGGAAGATTTAGATGGTCTCTTTTTGTTCCGTTGGTGAGAGCTAATTCAACCTTTTGTTCTGATAAAAAGTAATGGAAAGCGCATCTGAGATAACAAAATGAGCCTGATAGCCTGATGTGAATTAATATCATAGTGGTTCCCTGAGCAAGTGGGTTGGGATCTTCAATTAATTCCTGCGGCAGGATGGGAAATCGGGTTTCCATGGATACTGAGCCAGAAGCAGCACTGACAGTCACAGGAACTACAGCTTGCTTCCTAAGGCGGGCTCTCCCCCCACCGCCCCCCCAGCGCGCTCTGTGCTGTTTTTAAGGGAAAAGCAGAAAATGGGCATTTGAGGATGGGTGGAGAAAAAAAAAAATACTATCCGCTTACCTAGGAAGCAGCGTACAAGAAATGCAAGGCATTTGCACCATGGTAAGCTACAATTACAAATAAAACAAGGGATATATATACATACATATATATACAATTAGAAATAAAACCCAGGGAGGAAAAAGGCTGTAGCATAGTGAGCTTCTGACAGTCACTGAGGCAGCCTCTGGGAGGACGGGTGTATAACTGAGGATGTAGTAAGAGCAGAGTACCTACTCTAGTGCAGGGCTGTAGGTGGCTTCACCATAGGTGTTGTTCACCCATGTGATTGCAGCAGTGTGTGTATTAGCACTCGTGAAAGCAAACTGGGAAAAAAGTGTTATATCTGCCAACTAAAAATACAGAGAAGCCGAATGGTAGTTCTGACGCGGAAGTTAACTGCCAGATATAGTGATAGGTGGTGGCCTCTCATTAAAAACGTGTAAGATAAGTGAAAGGAAGAATGATATTTGGCAACGATGTGCATTTTTAAATCCCTTTTGATTCAAGGTCATAGCTAGCACTGTATTTTTAATTGCTGTAGAATAGAAATATGGGATTACTCACCACCTTATTTACTCTGTGTACCAGTCCGTCAAATACAGGATGAACACTGGTAACATCCATGAAGAAAGGCAGCGTAACTGAGAATGTTTCTGAACAACATGGTTTTCAGTACTCGATCTGTGACCTGTTGCTCCTACTGTAAAACGTGTGCTCTTATTGATCTTAATTTAAACTCCCATTAACCTCTCACACTGACTTATTTTAAATGGTATTTATACATCCTGGCCAGCCCCATAGGCAAACAACAGACGAAAAACCATATTTTTTTTAAGAAGTGCCAAAAATGAAGAAAAAAGTACAGTTTTTAGGAATTGAAAGTGACTATTCTCTAAGTGACAGACTTAATCTCTTAGGAAATGCATCCAGGAACTTTAAATGGATTAAAAAAATTATTCTTCCTCTTCGCTTTTTAGATATTACAAAAAAGACGTAGTACTTCAGTATGGTGAAGAGTCGTTAGCTGGGCGCTGCGCTTGGCACGGCCCGCGGCTGTCCGCGCTGGGCTGCTGCTTGCCCTCCAGGGCGGGCAGGGCTCGGGGGTGACAGCCCAGGGACCCGTCCCCGTGGCAGCCCGGACAAGCCCACCGTGCTGCCTTTAGCGGGAGAGCAGCGGGCGGAGGGGGAAGGCGCACGTACGTGTGCCAAGCGCCGTGCCACGCGCTCGCCAGGGAGGAGAGGCGCCTTGGCTTTCTTTGCCACAGCACTGTGGCTGTTGCGGTCACCGCACGGTGTCCTGCAGTTTTCTGCTGCCCTTTGCCACCACAGACCGGGTAGGCTGGAGGTCTGCCTTTGAATTGTTGATGCAGTTTGGCTATGTTTAGTCAATTAAAAAAAAAAAAATAATAAAAATATATATATACACTATATTGCTATACTGTGGTGTATGTATGTGTGTGTGTGTGACTGCAGTTCAAACGCTTGAGCAGGTGCTGGTGTGACATAGGAAGGTGACTCACGGCCAAGGGTCGGTACCTGTGCACAAGTACAAGCAAGAGGCCGGTGTCCAACACAAGCGCCCGTGCGAGGGTGCTGCGCCTGCGGCGTGGAGGGTGCTGGCATGAAGCAGAATCAATTAATCGCCTCTGCAGAAGGAGGTAGGATCTCCCTTTGGTACTGTGATGTGGTTATCAGCCATTGTCACCCAAGAAGAAACTCCCACCTCCTGAGTTCTTGCTGCAGGCTGGAGAGGATGTGAGATAGATGGCTGTAATAACACAGTCTTTTTTTTTTTAAGCTGCTTCCTATCCAGCACTGCAGTGAGAGTGGGGAAAAAAACCCCAACCCATAGGGTCTGAGATTTGTAAGACAAATCATCAGAACGATAAGCTGCCATCCTTGCTATAACATCCTGAGCATGCAGCAGCAGATTGGTTTTGTGCTGTTAGTGAGCCATCATAGCAAGGGGGACGGTATTCTCCATAGATGTTCCAGGTTAAGCAGAAAAACAGTGTAGTAAAAAGCTCATAGGTATTTCCGTGATGAATTCCTAGTGTTCTGCTGTCTAACTCCCAAACCTTTTGCTGTCGGGCTGGTTTGCCTCTGTGTTCTGGTGATGTGCTGTAAATAAGCACAACCTGTAGCGCTGTTGGTGCTACAGAAAGTAGGAAGTGGCATTTAAAACTGCACTGTCAATTCACTAGATTTGCCGGCTGGAGTAGGGAAGCCCATGGAAGAGCAAGGTCAGGTGTGCTCTTCTCTTGTTGTCCCTTTACCTTCAGGCTGCAAATTTTTACTGCCCATGTGCCGCCGTTCAGCAGAGACACTTAGTGCGGAAGAGGAAGAGTCCACAGAGAGCACTTAGTTAAAACCACCAGGTAACGCAGGGTCTTACGTTAATTAAGTCCTTCTTAAGCAATATAAGTAGTGAGGTCTTCTGTCTTAGGGCTTTGTGTCTTGGCTGAATCTTGGTTCTTCGGTGTTTGCATGACGGTGATTGTCCTCGTGCAGCTCCCCTTTGCCCTGCTGCTGTGTTAGGAGGAGGGACACCAGCAGCTGCCTCGGCACTCGCGGCTGCAGTGTCGGGCCCCGGGGTCTGACGTGTGTCCTGCACAAGTGCTCTCTGCTCCGGTCCTCCTCCACCACGGGGTAAGTCCTTCTTGCTCTAGACTTTTCCTCTGGTCTCAAGGTTCCAACAGCTGAGCGTGAACAGTTCCCTATTGAGATTAGTCTTCTAATAAGCAAGTCCTGGTTTAAAAAAAAAAAATAATAAAATAAATTGTAAGAGCAACTCCTCGTGCTGGTGATGGTGGCTGACATCAGCGTGAGGGTACGCTGCTGGCAGAAACCTTGGCTCTCTTTGTCCTCCAGAAGAATCCCGGCCGGCCTCTTGCGCCTGGCTTGGCCGCGCAGGTGTTCACCCTTTTCCGTACAGAAGATGCTCTGGAAGCCTGCCCAGCAGTCCGCCCGTATTTTTCGCTTGCATACACGCGTTGCCAGAAGCAGTGGGAAGCCACCAGGAACAGACACAGAGGCGCAGAGGACTTCCCGCTCCTCGTCAAAGTACCTAAGGCGTGCAGGATGGCTTCTTCTGGGGCTCGTTTTCTGTCTTCCATGTCAGCTCCATGGCTTTATGATCCACAGACAGTTTGTTTGCAGCAAATGCTCTACGAAGCAGCGAATCTAGACCATTCATCTACATAAAAGTGTGAAATGTGCTGCTAGAGTCCAGATGTCTTAGCAGGCTGAGTGTGGCCAATATTTCATTCTGTTACATGTCTTGAGACACTAACAGATCTTAAATTGCTTAGGATTTTTATTTTTGGAGTCTACAGCATCATCTGAGGGAGAGTCCTGTATCCTGGCTGTTCCCAACACTTGTGCCTTGATCAGCACTGCTGGCTGCCAGCCTTCAGCAAGGTGGAGATGCTATGAGTAAGTTCAAAATTTAAAAAGAGACCAGAAGCCCTCCTATGTAAACACAGGAGTGTGGCACAGCGTATCCGTGTTATTTTGGAAAGGGAGAATTGCCATTCTCCAAGGGAGATAGTCTGGGCCCCTGCATACAAGCACGCACCAGCGTGGCGTGTCTTTCGGGAGCACGGGAGATGCTCCGCAGAGTCAGCCGGTATCCCCTGCCAGACACCCCGGAGCCGCAGCAGCAAGCGGGAGTTGCACTGCCAAAGCCGAAAGGAGTCGTCGGGGCACACACGGGCAAACAAGACGTGTGTGGACAGAGATGCCGCATCAGGTTTGGGTTAACCAAGGTAATACCGGTGTGAGCGCTGCCGCACGCATCAGGCCACCGTTCCGAGTACGCGGCAGCGTATGAAAGATTCATTGCCAGCGAAGGAGTGGGCTGGGTGACGTTAAGCACCTGGGTGCAAAGAAGGTGGGATATGGCCGTGCAGGTACCTGCTGTCTGGATAGCTTGGAGACAGCCCCTTGGGCACCGGCGTAGCGTCTGAAGGGGTATGTGGCAGCTCCACGATGCTGAATATGTTTCTGCCAAAAAATGTTTTGGGGCATAATGGACAATAACATTTTGTGTTGTGCACCACACAGACAGGTCAGTCTATGTAGTTTCATGGTCTTTTCTAGTACTGTGCTATGAACGTACAATGAAATTGCTCTTTCACAATATTTTCCAGCCATCACTAGCAGCAGCCCAGCTTCCCCTACACAAACCAAGGCATGCATCAGAGGCCGGTTGCATCTGGGCGGTAGTTGTTAATGCTGGGGTACGGTAACCTGGGCAATCCATCCAACCCCACTAATCCAGAATGGCTCAGAGTCAAAGGAGGACTCCCTGCCTATTAGTTTCCCTGAAAATCAATCTCCTCCATCATTAAAGCTATGAGGAATTTAAGTGTCGCATGCCTTGATATCAGCTATCCTAGGTGACAGCCTGATGCAGGCAACAAATCTTAAGAAAAGGCACCAATGCTTTTGCTGATGTTCTTGTTCCCTTGCTTCCACAGAATATCTCCAGGGTTTTCGTACATCCCTTACATTGCATTCAGTTAATCTTTACAGTGCAGCTCATATTCATGTATAAAGTTTACATTTCGTATCTAAGCCCTGAACAGAGATCTCTGGCCACAGGTATACACAGGGTCTGATTACGGGATCATAACAGACTGTCCAACCTGCTTTGAAGTCAATGTTGGGGTTTTTTCTTTTTGCTTTATTGTTTTTTTTCCTCACTAAGTCAAACTACAGAGTCAGGATTCATTCAGAAAGTAACTGTAATGTCTCTGGAAGTTGTTCATAGTCCTGCTGAGTAATAAAATCCCTGTGGTCTTTTCTTTCACGTGAACAGCAATTCCACATACATGTTTGTCCAGGGTGCTATGGTGCAGATGTTGATGGTCTTGCTAGGCTTCGGTCTTCTCTGGCCAGACAATTCCTGATTGTAACGTGTATTCCCCTCCCCAAATGGAACGTTAATCTAATGTCAGAAGCTTTCCCTTAGCTTTAGTGCGCTGAGCCTGCCTGGCATCTTGAACAGCCCTTCATCGCTAAAGATACGTATGCATACAGTAGGTGGCATCGGTGATTTTTGTCTGAAGAAGAATGTGAACGTGTGAAATTATTACCGCTGGTGGAGGAAGGTGCGTCTTGTGCTGCACCAGCAGCGAGAGCCCAGCGCGGGCAGAGGCATCCGCCGCCTTCCTTCGCTGGTAACACCGGCGGAACGCTCGCAGCTGCCGCCTGCTTTGCCCGTCTTCCACTCCTTACCTCCACCTTTCTAATATTTCTCATACAATAATTCTGCAGGGACAATCGAGGACAGCCTTATATACATACGGTCGATCATCTTACGCATCCCGATGCCATAGGAGACCTAATCCGGTTTGTCACAGGGCTAACGGTGGACCAAGGTGAGGACTGTCTCTTAGCAACTGCAGCCAAATCATCCAGGCTGGAGATGAGAGCTCACCAGAGCAGGGATGCTCTTAGGCACTAGGGGAAAGGTTGGAATGCTTCAGCTAGTGTATAACAACTCTTTCTTTTTTCTGCAATGGCACAACCTTTGCAGGCTTCTGAAGTCTTATTAAGTCACACATCCCAAATGAACTATTTTTAAAGGATTTTTTTAACTCGCAGCGTGAAAGCCTGAGGGGAAAATCCTCAGCCGCCTTGGATGTATGAGGAAAATCGGTGACGTCACCTTTCTGCTGCACATCTCTAATGTCTGAGATCAAGGAAAAAACCCAAACAAGCCGCCTGATTCTTACACAACCCATGCTCTATTTAATTTTTGTAGACCACGCCCAGCTCCTGAAGTAATCACAGGGAAGACTTCCCTCTCGTGGTTAGAGAACACCCCTACAAAGGATGAGTGCCACGCGTGCCAGCCTGGCCACCGAGCCAAGAGACCCCGCGTGGGTCACGTACTCACCAGGAGCTTTGCAGCAAACACGGGGATGTCCATCCCAGTTGTCAGAGCAAAACCGTGCGTTCAGAAAGTGCTGGTAAAAATCTGTCTCTCGTTCCTCATAGGCCTGAAGAGGCTGCTTAAATTTAAGTATTTTTTTCATTTTGAATTATGTGTGCATTTGTATCCATTCACTCTGTGCCCCCATCTAAAAGCGACAGTCTTACTGTAACGAACGTAACTGCACAGAAAGCAGAATTAATGATAAGTAAGTTTAAAATATCTATAGAATGTCCTTAAGTACAATACATATAAATGTGAGCTTTTTAAATCCGATGGCTTGGTTCTGGGGAGGGGAGGGGAGATGGAAGAAACAACTCCACATCGTTTCTTTAAAAAGCTGGAACACGCCCTCTTGTTTCTGACTCTTCAGGCTTACAGAATAATGCAACACAATAAATAGAGAAGGATAAAATTAGAGAATAATAAAACTTTTTAAAGGGGTATCTATGCAAACTTCTTTTACAGTCTGGAATATTAAAAACAGTACCCCGGGGAAACAGAGGAGGGAACAGAGTGAGGTAATGGGAGGTTTGGGATAAAGGCAGTGGAAGGCACGTGTGCTGAGCAGCTAGTGAGGCACCGAGACACGTTATAATTGCTGCTGTTGTTCTTATATGCACAGGCAAAAGCAACACCGCTGCAAGAAAATGACTGCGTTTTGCCAAAAGTCAGTGGGCATTCCAGATGCAAGGGAACTGTGCTTCTGGATAAAGCAAAAGTGCATCTAATTACAACAAAATTTATATTAGAACACGAGACAGGTTACAAAGATAGGAAAGTTGGTTAATTTTTCTTGCCTCCAGAGCTGGACTCGGTTATACCCAGTGCCAACAGTAACAGTGACCATGGTACTTTTCGTCACGGTACAGGTTGGCAAGAGCTGAAAGTCAGCTACAGTTGTGGAAGCAGGAGATATGAAAAAAACCCGAGAGACACAAAGCTGCAATTGTGTGGAAACATATCTTGTAAACTCACCGTGACGTTTTTACTAGCACAATAACATAACAAATTGGTTTGAATGAAAAAAACAGTTTAAAAATTTGAACATTGGAAGTTATACTGGAGCTGAATATGAAATAGTTTGTATCAGCTTCTACTAAGAAAGCAAGCAAAACAAAACCCAGATGCATCTCAGCTAATTTTTAACTGTCAAAAAGATTACATATGGGTGCAGAAAAAACTATGCAGAATCTTACTGTAGCCATCTGTGAGACACGTCTGCAGAGAGGGATCCGGCTCGTTCAGGGCAGGGATACAAACGCGGCGGGGTGAACTGGCTGCTGCAGGTCCTGCCCTGCTCTGCTGACAACAGTGAGGACCTCAGACACTCAGATGACTTGCTCAAGATGTCTAATTGTCAGCCAGGTGAACTCAGATCATGTGACCCCACACACGCTTTCTGCCCACCTTCTAGCAGAATAAGTAAACAAGCTTTCTTTTCCCCCCTCTTTTTTCCCTTCTGTCAGGCACAAGATGAACCAGTGTTGAAATTCCTTAATAACAGAACTGACTAAGCACAGCTATCTACTGAACTGTAATTTTCTTCCCGCTTTCAGCCCTGTGTACCACTGTTAATGGAGATGCTCTTCCTGTAGCTTAAGAAAGCTGAGCTCACAAGTACCGCTCATCCAGGAGGAGCAATGTGGATGCCAGAGTTGGATCCCAAAGTGTTCAGCCCATCAAAGAGAGTCAGCGCTACCACTTCCTTGTCGTAGCACGACTGGTAACTCATGGGAATGATCCTGAATGCTTGTGGATTAGCGTGGTACGCAGTAAAGACCAGGGCAAGGTAACAACAGCGTGCAAGGGCTACTACGGGCAACTGTGCCAAAGGAAAGGGAAGGAACTGTTCGTCGGCCTCGCACCGGTGGGGAATGGACATTTGTGCGCTCATGGACGGTGCAGCTGTGACGTGCCCTCAGGTCGGTGCTGCGCATCACACGGCGATGGGCGCTGTGCTTGGGGTGGTAGCGATCCTGGGCGGAAAAGTCACAGCTCGTTTGGTGTCTGTTCAATCCGCAACTGAGCCCAGTGCAGGAGGGCTCATGCTGCCAGTACTTAAAACTACTAAAAGTTAAAGCTGTGACTGTTTTTTTTTTGGTTTGTTTGTTTATTTCAAGATAAAAGATAATGTACTTTGTAGGTGAGTGGCCCTGTTGTGCCAAGGGGAGGCCAGTAATTTAGCTGCAGGAGCTGGGCTTTCATGGTTACTTAGGGATCGTGACCTGATTACGGCTGGTATGAGCAAGCAGAAATCAGATATATTCAGCAATATGACTGCAGCCTCAAAAAACAGGAATAATTTCTTGACACTGAAGAAAATAGTTCGTAAAATTTAAGGGGAAGGCAAAGTTTAGCTGAAGAAAAGTGAATGAAAATTAAGTTATTTCAAAAATGGTTACCAGATAACAAAAAGTAATCCATGATATAAAAGGGCTACTGTGGCTAAAAGCTCATCCCACTTAAGAAATGAAATTAAACCATTATTAAGAATAAAAAGAAAAGCAGTAAAAAAGAATATTTAAAGCCTACCAACAGGTTTCTGTTAGAAGAAAAAAATTAAAACTAGACAAACTCACTCTGTGGCTGGAGAGTGACTTAGGAAGACACATTTAAATACACCAGTGCAAAAGACATCCTAATCATGGGATGGGTCCATCACTAACTGAAGCTAATAAATAATTAATACAATGCGGAAAAGGCATAAAAGCCCAGTGAAGATGTTTGCTGTGAATTTGCAAAGGCACGTTCAAGTTGTTCCTCAAAGCATGATATAATGCTTCCTAGATTATTAGGACATATGAAAGATGATAGAGAACATCTCTTACGAATAGGAATTTTTAAGCAAACTGTCACAGGTAACTTGCATGCAAGAATCTTAAAACTATTGGCTAATGCATATGCCGATATACATTCTAGTGTGAAAGACGGAAGAAGTGTTTGAAGAAATATGTAGAAAAAAACGAGCCATTCAATAAAACTGGCATTTTCCAGTGACTTGAGATGGGTGGTTTATTTGTGGAGGTTGATACCCCATTCTCTCTTCTCTTTCCCTCTCCCCGCAGCATTCTTCACTCCGTGCCCTTGGAACAGCATTCCTCTCACTGAAACGTATTGAGATACAAGAAGTACATTTGATGGCAATGGACTTCCAAGGAGACCCAGTGTGTTGCACGTGTTTATTCATTAGACAATCCCAACCAAAATTTATTAAACTTTCAAATAAAATTGTGACTGATCCAGCGGCGAAGTCTTACACTTCTGTGCTTTCACTAGAAGCATGAAACGTTGCAAATTTATTAAAATACTGCCATTTTGGAAAGACAGTCTTTTTAAAATACTGATCTGTAGTAGCAAATTCTTTGGCCGTTCAAATTATGCCACCTAGAAAACAAACCACAGATATTATCTTCCCCCAGTAGCTAGAGGCGCCGCTTACTACAAAAGCTTTCATTGACATCTTCCAGTCCGACCAAACCTCCCTCCGTCTAACAAGCGGCTGGCTGCCTGAGCTGAACAGGTCTTGGGTTTCAGTAGTAAAAAACTCCTGTACTGTAGTTCCTCCAGACCGAATGTTGTGCTCGGAAAAAGTAAATGAAACACGGAACGCGAGTTTGGGAAACCAGCAGACATTGCCTGTCCTCAGCACGGGAATGACAGCAGGCGATGTCCCAGCTGGGTGCCGGGGCCGTAAGTCACCTGGGGCCGCCCAGCACCTTGCTGAGGCCAGGGAGCCTCACCGGGACGGTGGAGGACGGGCTGCAGAACAGCCTCTAGCACTGTACTTGACGTGCAGCTCAAGCTAGTTACGCTGCTGCGCCTGCCCCTCGGAAGCAGGTCTCTTGCGTTCTCTTCTGTGAATTGTTAGATTAGAATTACGTTGATAGAAATGAAGGTAAGTGAAAAGAAAGCAAGCAATAGATTTTCTGTCTCTTTGCAATTTCAGATTTTGGGGAGAAACAGCAACAAAAGCTTTTCTGAATAATGTACCTCAGTTAAAAAGGAGTATCGGGCCTAACACACGCAGGGGGTGCGAGTGAAATTCTCTGGGGATCAGGCAGTAGTTGAAATAAAATTCCTCTGGTTTTGATAGGGAAAAGAGGAAGAGCGAACGGAGGATGCAATGGCTTCTGTGATGTCAGTCAGATGCTCAGGAGCCAGAACTACAGCCTCTGCAGAAAAAGCCACGTTCTGCCGCTTCGCCTTTTCCAAGAGGGCTGTGACCGCGGCCGGCTGGTGGAGAGGGGAGGCTGGCTGTGGGCACTGCGTGCGGGACTGCTCAAGACAGTGCAGCAGGTACCTGAATTTGTTGAAAAACAGGAGAAGCACGGGATCCCACCTTCACCCCCCGCAGGGATCCCACCTTGACCCCCCACAGGATCCCGCTTCACCCCCCGCAGGGATCCCACCTTCGCCCCCCGCAGGATCCCGCCATGGCCCCCCG
>JAVJGI010000064.1:63911557-63925055 GCA_035590275.1 Ibycter americanus | reverse complement strand
CCAGGCTGGATGGGGCTGGGAGCAGCCTGGGCTGGTGGGAGGTGTCCCTGCCCGTGGCAGGGGGTTGGAACGAGGTGATCCCTAAGGTCCCTTCCAACCCAAACCATCCTATGGTTCTATGAATACCTACTGATGACATAAAACATTGCAGTTACTCATTTGACTGCCCTTGAACAGCTGAGACAGTTCTTGTAAGGAATATGATACCTTTTCCTTCAAGCCTATTCTGAACTTTGAACCAAGTTCCCCTGAGTTAAATAAAACAGACTTTTTTTGACTTTGCAATGTGTGGTGGTTTGACTGTGGCTGAATGCCAAGTGCCCACCAAAGCTGCTCTATCACTGCCCTCCTCAAGCAGACAGGGGAGAGAAAATGCAACGAACGGCTCGTGGGTCGAGAGAAGGATGGGGCCATCGCTCAGCAGTTATGGTCCTGGGCAAAACAAACCTGACTTGGAGAAAATGAGTTTAATTTATTATCAATCAAGTCAGGAAAAACGCCTTTCCCTCACGGCTCCCTCGTTCCCGCGCCCAACCTGCCCCCAGTGTCTCTCCCCCTGCCCACAGCGGCGCAGGGGCCGGGAGCGGGGCCGCGGGCCTCTCCCCGCGGCTGAGGCAGCGCCTTCCCCGCAGGCAGCACGCCGCTGGGCTGCTACGGGAAGCTGGTGGAGTACTGCCGGAACGGGGACCTCTCCTTCAAGTACGTGAAAACCTTCAACATGGACGAGTACGTGGGTGAGTGCCCGCACACAAGAAACGTTTGGTTTTGGTTGTTCATTTTGCGCGAGTGGCTGCTGTGCCCCCGCGGCCGGGCAGGCTTGGGGGCACGGTGGGGGTGGCACATCCCACCTGCAAAAGGGCAAGGTAGGGGGGGTAAAATCTGCATTAGCCAAGGGAGTGAACAGGGGCCGGTTTGAAAGCACGTACAAGAAGTATTAAAGGCTGTCGGGGCTTGCCCGGTATTGCATGCAGCAGGCACTGCTGTATTTTTACCTGAACTTAGGTATCGACCAGCTAAGGGCTCACCTTACCATTGCAAGCTGAGAGAGCATGCAAGATCAACCACCACCTTTGCTCTGGGATTATAAAGGTCACTTGAGCTTCAGATCTCTTACAAAGACTGATGTGTTACCCGTCCAAGTGCCCTTCTGTAACCAACGTGCGCTCCTGCTAAGATAGCAGAGGACTGTTTCATTTATGAAGCTGTGGTGAAATAGCCTTCTCAGAAGAAAGGGTACAGAGAGATTAGTGGGCAAGCCTAAAGCTCCAAAGGTGAAAAACATACAAGCTAAGTATTTGCTAATGCTGATTTTACTCTAGTCAAGAATTGTTTTCTGTGAAAAATCCTTATCAAGCAGCATTAGGCAATAGGCAGTCCAGTGGGGATTTATAGCATGTAAGGGTGGGGAAAAATGGACAAAGTTATTTTCCAGGTTTCTGCAGAGTTTTTTAATCATTCTTCCTAATATGAACTGGAAGGAAGGCTGGAAGGTTAGTAACAGATGAGGCACAGTGCGTGCCTGCTTTTCCGGAACATCTGTTGCATGTTAATATGAGCACATCTTACAGGAGCTATTGTGATTGATTGTAATTTTGCTATTCAGGGAAATAAAAACAACTCACGGAAGTTGAGGGAGTCACAAATGACAGACAGAGAAAGCCATGCTCTATTAGCAAAGCCACTGCAGGGGCATATAGGTGTTTGTTACAGGGTGAGAACTCTTTCAGTTGGTCTTAGTCCTGTGCATGCTCGGTTACCAGGTCTCCCGAGGGATCATCCAGAAAGTTACCATTCCTTCATGTGGAATAACTTCTTTAAGCATATTGACATCTCGGCAGAAAACGTTCACATTTTGGATGGAAACGCACCTGATCTACAAGCAGAGTGTGACGCGTTTGAGGATAAAATCAAAGCCGCTGGAGGAATTGAACTCTTTGTTGGAGGTGAAAACCCAAAGGACTAGCCATTTCTGAATACTGGCAGGCAGCACTGCCTGTCCTTCACCAGCTATCTCACTTACTGTCAGGAGAGTTTATTTTCAATGCAGTCCATTGGATTTGCAGTGAAAGCCACCCCATATTCTGTCACCCTGGGCACTCATGGGTGCGGCAACCTTGTCTTTCACTGTACCGCTCCTCCAGTTTTAAGTATTTCAATCCAGTAAGTGAATTGTTCAGGAAACAATTAGTAGGAGAAACAGGCTGGGCTAGAATTGTACCAAATACAAAACGTATTACAATTGCCAGTGCAAAGAGGAAGCTGCTAGGAGCAGAGTCCTCTGAGCCAAGAGGAGCTTAATGCAAGCTTTTCCCATCAGCTTGCCTTAAGATTCTGCTGTCTACTTTGCTTTATTGTTGTCCCAGCACAGTTAGGGAAGAGTCTCTGTTGGCCTCAGAGGGGGCTTTTGCTATCATTACTACCAGAAGAAAATTTGAGCTTGAGCAGAAAAATTGCAAGTGTTTTTCTCCGATCTGTATCGGTTCCTGGAAGCATTGAATGCCCTTCATATTCTCCTGAATAGGAGTGCTGTTGGCTCTGCTTCCTACAATAACTGTTACAGCCAGACCTTCTCAAACTGTCTCTGTCACAGGTATCGGCCCAGACGGTCACATTGCCTTCAACGAGCCTGGATCAAGCTTGGTATCCAGGACGCGAGTGAAGACCTTGGCTATGGACACTATCTTGGCTAACGCCAGGTTCTTTGATGGTGACCTCTCCAAAGTCCCCACAATGGCTTTGACAGTTGGAGTAGGCACTGTCATGGATGCCAGAGAGGTTAGGAGAAAAGCAGTGACTTCATACAGTAGCTCCTGAGCAGGGCTTCCTGGAGTACCTAAGATTATCCAGTCCTGGAGCAGCAATGCACCCTGCTGGCACAGGCCAGCTTATGCTTTTCCTGCCACAGGCGGCTGAACTGAATACCCGATCCTCCTGTTCTCTTGCATCCTGCAACACTGTGGAAAGGCTCTTGCTCTGTCTTCCATTTCCGCTCTGCTAACACTTGCATTTGCATAACCCTGCAGTACAGCTGTTATCCACAGGGAGCTAGAAAGATCTGGGAGGATGTCTTCGGTAAAGAATTTCATCTGGGGAAAATGTATGGGATAGCTTTTAACTGAGTCTATACCTTGATTTACCTTGTTAAGTCTCAGCATATAGGTGCCTAACAGGGGAGCTAAAAGGATCTGAAACATTACAATGACCCATCAGGCTATGATTTAATTGACAAATAAAATACAGACAGAATTGTGATACAGTGAAGCGCCTCTGCGGCGGATACAGAGATCTCCCCCTGTTAAGCACTGGGGCAGCCCACTCTTGGTTCAGCAGGGTGTGGGTATGCTCGCTCTGAACACATTTTCTAGACCCTAACTGCTATCCTCTGTCTCTCGGAGTCCAGGTGATGATTCTTATCACAGGAGCCCACAAAGCCTTTGCTTTGTACAAAGCCATTGAGGAAGGTGTCAACCACATGTGGACAGTATCTGCTTTCCAGAAGCACCCCAACACTGTGTTTGTGTGCGATGAGGATGCCACGCTGGAACTCAGAGTTAAGACAGTGAAATACTTCAAAGGTGAGTGTTTGACCAGGCCAAGCAGCTGTTTTTAAGTGGCGCAAGCCAGGCTTTCCATTAGATGTTTCTGTTTGATCAACTCCCAAAGAGTACGTTCCTTAAATAATAACAGCTGAGGTGTACAGCAATAATAAAAGTGCAAAGGTAAATGCTTAACTGCATGGGTATGGGAGCAAGAGCTGTAGCAATGTCTAGTGTCATTAGCATCCAATGAATGAGAATTGTGCTTTATTATCTATTTAAGTCATCTTTTTACTTTGTACATCAGGTTTAATGCTGGTTCACAACAAGCTTGTGGAACCCTTATACAGCATGAAGGAGAGGGGAGCAGAAAGGAGCCAGTCCAAGAAGCCGTACAGCGATTAATCTCGCTGTTCAGAGTAGTGCTGAACCAGCTTTTCTGTTGAAAACCAGCTGTGAAAAAAGGGAACTGCTGCAGAAACTCATATTTGTTCTTAAATTAGCAAAATGATTGTGTGCTTGCTTCTCTCCATTAAAAAGACAGATGCCAAACACCTGCCTTAATTACCCAAATGAGGATGGGATCCAGCATACTTGCGTTCCACTAACTTACTCTCTGAAGGTAAAGTTAATGGAGAATGAGTTCTTTAATCTGTGAGTGGACTGAAGGCCACAAAACTTAAATATGAGGATACAGGAAAGTACAATGTTGCAGAAACCAAATGGGTATCACTTTGGGATGTATTCCTTGCGGTTAGGACAAGTACCTTGTGTGTCATTCCCCCTCGCAAAACCCTCTTGCATTACAGTCATTTAAAATGGGAACTGAGCTTGCTCAGCCTCAGTGTGACCTAACAGCAGCATGCTTCACAGCTGTGAGGAGGTCATCAAGAAGACGAAGCCAGGCTCTCCTGGGCAGTGCATAGGGGGAAGATGAGAAGAGGCAATGGGGCTGGAGTTGAGACAAGACGCTTAGACTGGATGTAAGGAAAAAACCTCCCCATGGGGACAGTCAAGCAGTGGGGCAGGCTCCCCAGAGAGGCTGTGCAGTCTGTCCTTAGGAGGTTTTCAAGACCTGACTGGATAAAGCCCTGTCTGAACCCTGCGTTGAGCTCTACCAGCAAGAGAGAGGCTACAGGCAGCATTCACCAGTGCTGTAATGATAATGCATTTTATGTATCGGTATGCTTTTGTTTGTTGTCACACAGGAGCCTTACATGTTCAGTTTTGGGGTATAATTTTTTATGCCCTGGTGCTTTATGACGTACTACAGGAGGGTAGATTTGTTCAGATTAAACCTAAGTGATTTCTCCCTGCGCTGCTCAGCACTCTCTTCATTTGTGTCACTGCAGAGCCTGAAGCAGTTCTCTCTCCCCTCCACATCCCCCCCTTCCCCGCCCAGTGCTTTATATTGCTACAAGGAGATGCCAGATAACCCTCAAAGGAAACACCCTGTTCCCTCTGGCTTCAGCCTGTGTTAATTACAGAAGTCCCACACAAGTGGACAACAGCCTGTACTGGCAAAACCCCACCAGTTCTGAAACTCGATTCCCAAGTTTCCTATCAAATGCAGTCACATGAGTAGCAAGACAAACAGGGCTGCATTTATTTATGCAGAAATTTTGTAAGCTGTTGATCTGTAATGTAACTTTCTACACTAAATGTCTTAATTATTTTTTTTTCCTAAATGGTCACATTGACTGTACCATTTGTGGCTGAACAGGAAGGACTCGGAATACCGTCTTTGAACAGAACACCACAACCTTCAGAGCATGAGAAAGACCTCTTAGTTTGCACAAGGTTTCTCTGTTGCCTAGATGCAAAGCTGTATTGAAAGCAGTTTGGTAGACGTAGCTGCTGCTGCTCCCTGCTTTGTCCAGTGTCTGCTGGCACATTTCCACCAAACACCTGCTATGGTTCTGTCCTGCCAGGCAGCAGCCATTTAAAAAAGTAAAAAAGTGGGGATCCTTGAAGGAGAAAGGAGGGGGTGACAGCTCTCTACCTAGTACCACAGTGTCTGCAAATAATCTAATGCTCCTGTGCACGCACAGAAATGGAAAAAGCGAGGTCTGCAAGAGGGGTGAAAAAGCCAAACCCTGAAGAAACTCTGCACCACGTTACCAGTTGCCCACCTTGCCCTCTGACTGTAAAGACAGGTTCTGATTTTAGCTGTCCTACCTTTGCAACACCAGCTGATTGTCCCTTCCTCAGAGGGTCTGTCCCCCTCTGCCTCACTGCAGAATGTGGGAGCTCCAGCCCAGGGGTCCCTGAGTGCCCAGAGTTCACAGACACAGTGGTGACTACATCACCGTTCCTTCTCTCTCCACACAAAGTTCTTGAAAAGCAGAGGCAGTTCACTGCAACATCTTCAAATACTTCACTGTACCACTCATGCTCTGGCAGACGTCCCCAGCCACGGCTTTTCATCCCAACATACCCTCTGGCATCCGGGCCCTGCCCTCAGCCCACCTGTGTCCTGGCAGAAGGACCTGCCCAGCCTCCTGGAGGGTTAAGAGCTCCATCTCCTCCACCCAGGCAGGACAACGGGGTTTAAGCACACGCTTCTTGTCACAGATGTTCCCCATCTGCCCACGTACGCAGTTTAGCAGGAAGAAAGCTCCTTCTGAAAGCAGGCAGCTTTTGGATTCAGCCCGTAGAGTTAAAAATTGTGGCCAGAGTGGAAACGACTGGGGATTGCAGCTCAGAGCTGGCTACAACCAATGCAGTGACCACAGAGCAGTGTCAACAACAGCACCATGTAGCAGTTAGGGGCTTGCACCTCCAAAAGGAAACAAGGGCTCTTGGGTCCGAGGGCACTTTGCATACATAAATGTCCAAACACCTTTCAGTTGAACACGTCCTCTGCCAGCTTCACTTGAGAGCTTTGTGCAAGCCAGGTCTGGTCTACATCATTCTATGGACGACCATGTGCGCGAGCACCTCGGCCCTGCAGCAGATGAGGGCTAGAAGTGATCATCACCCAGACACAAAGCAGAGCTGTCCCACACATGACCTGTGCTGCCATATACATGCCATAATGAAGACAAAATGGGGAGACAACTATGTTTACTGTCTTAAAGTGAATTTAGTGCATGTGAAAGGTGCAGGAAATACAATTCAAACCATACACAATGTAAACTTTCCCTACACGCTGTCTTATAGCCTAAACTGAGACAAGAGATCCACTCTTTATCATCTCATCTTTTTAATCACTGCCAATTCTAATAGCACAGACTTTCATCCTCTGTGAAGGGAACTAAATCAGCACTCATTTTGGCCAGATTATCTGAGTATAAATTTATTTACTATCAGTCAAAACTGAGTGAGAGGTGTTTACCTTGAGTTTCTGAAGAGTATTTCAGCTCCTGAGCTATCCATCCGGACCCTGCTATTTTTTCTGAACACAGCACATGCAGTTTTCATTTCAAAACAAATTTTTAGACCATTCCGCAAGTGGAAAAACTTCTAAAAAATTAGTGGCTCCCTCCAGTAATTACTTTCATGATCACAAAACTACTTACTGAGCTTTTCGGGTAAACAACTTGGGTTTTGAGATAATTTCAAGGGCAATAACAGTGGAAAGAAGGCATCAAGTCCAGAAGCAAAACTATCAACTAATCAAATTTCTCATATGAAGAGTTAGTAAAAAATAAATTACTTCACCATCTGAGAAGACAAGGTAATTTTCAGTATCTTGAAGAATTCAAGTTAATATCAACTATGTATCCATAAAAATGTGTTTCAGTATCTGACACCGTTTTCACCCTCTCACTGGCCACATACTCAGTTCATCGCCTTAGCACTCACCACTGTCAAAATAAGGAGAGGCAATGCGAGTGAACAGAACAGCAACGCTGAGACGAGTCAAACTGATTCAAATTTGTGGAAATGGTTGTCAGTCATTTTCTGCCAAAGCATTTAGTAATGCAAAGGCCCAGGCACTAGAGCCAGTAAGAACAGGGTTAGGGATAATCAACTTTAGCATCATTAGGAAGTATCAGTGACAGAGCTGCTTTTCAGAGAAATGGGTCAGGAAATGCTATAGAAGCAACAAGCTCAGCTGCTAAATACGGAAAAAAATTTCTGTATTGTATCAGAAAACTTTCCCTGTCCAAGCAGCATCAGCTCCAGAAAGAGCACTACAGCCGTAATAAAAGTGCCCTAAAACTCACAATGGATATAAGCCAAGATCCTAGAAAGGTCAGCCTCCCTAAAGGGAACTCCCAAATACTTCTGTGATGTGGGACTTCAGTTTTGTTTGTTTGCTTTTGAAAAAGGGGCACCTCTTAGTACGTATTTTCATAGTAATTTTCCAACTTCTGACTGGTTGTATTTGTCTTTAACAATCGATATGATTATTGGGGCCTTCCATGGTGATCCTGACCACAGGATGGGTAAAATGGTCTCCTTTGGTTTTGGCAACAGCCTCTGAAATGTGACTATCCTGCAGTGCAAGGTAGCTACTCTTCTATCATGTAATGGAAGTGAAAAGCAAACAAACTTGACACAAAAATGGAAAGCATCCGTCTCTGGTTTGTTCTGCTTTTGTTGCCATAGAAAGCTACTGGTCTTCATCTTCAACTTCCCAGAACTCACCATCAATATGCATGGCTTGAAACAATCTGAAAGAAAGCAAATAATTTGCATCAGGATGTTAAAAAAGTAAAATATGTACAAAAAAAAAAATCAATCTAAATGTGACAAAAAATACAAAAGCAGAAAGTTTCACTATTTTTTTCCAGTATCATAAACGCCTCATGCTGCTGTCCTCAAAGTTGATTAAAATAAGCCACTCTGCACTTCTACAGCACATTACACCGGAAGGTTTTGCAGTACCTCACAAACATGTCGTCTCAAGAAATCCCTGAAAATTATTACCAATCCGAAATGCATGAGAAGATACCTAGCTCACTAGTTCCTAGTTGGTCTTTAGGCAGCTATATTCAAGCAGGCCAAGGCTGCCTGCTCCAAAGAGCTTACAATCTAATCGGACAACACAGAGCTGGGCAAACAGCTGTAACATATAAACAGCGGGGCACCCAAGAGGCAAGAAAATGTTTCAGTAGGCAGAGATTAAGGTAAATGGACAGAAAAAAGAACACCAGAACAAAAATAGAAAGGAAAACAGGGTAGAAAATGAAAAAATTCCTGTTGGGAGAAGGAATGGTGAAAAAGAAGGGCCAAGAAGAAAAAAGTAACACCTGTCAGGCACATCTATTACGGCAGAATAGACAGTGGAGGACTGAGTGAACTACTGGTATTTTGACTTCTGTATCCAGGCACTACATATCACCGCAGTGGGCACAGAACCCAACGGAATACACACAAATGCAGAGGCTGCCGTTACGACACCTCTGTGACCTGCCTGCCCTTTTGTTCGTGCTGATAGCAGCGGCGTCCTTTGTCTCTGGATACATCCCTAACAGTGATGACATAACGCAAGTTTGCAGCTTTTTAGAAGCAGCTCTTACTCAAAACCTTGTGCTGCCCCTGAGCATCTGCAAGGAAACTTCACTACAGGCTGTCTCTCAGTCACAGGCAGCAAACTAAGCATCAGGAACAGGCCCAGAAGACTTCTCCAGAACTTATAAACCAAAAGTGCTTAAAAAGCAAAACCATATCCTGAATGACTCTTGTTTTTTATTGTTAGTGTCGAGTCCTTGTCAGTGTAAATGTTTGAGAGAAGGAACTGTGTAACTACAGATTTCAAGGTAAGAATAATCTGCGAGAGACTGTAAGAAGAAGTAGGAAAATAAGTGGTACGGCACTAGAAGGGACACATCAATACGTACCTATTAAAGCATGGGGAAGATGGATCATTGAAGTGCCGGTATGGGTTCACCCTTGACAGAGAACCCATACAAAGCCAGCAGAAATACTGCATGCAGCCAGTGCACGTCATTTTGTTACAACCATCTAGTTTCTGAGGGGAAGAAAACAAGAAACAGCAATAACAAAATCAGTCAGCCTTCTGGCCTGTCTCTATGTGGTAACAGTTCTCAAAAACAGCTCATGAATACATTTTATACCAACTCTATCGTAACACTGATATTTTCTCACCCTTCAAAAGAACTAGGGGCTAGAATCAGAGAATTGTAAATTGGCTATAACACTAGTAATACTGGAAAGTGATATTTTTCTGAAGCTAGTTTTATCTCCTGGCTGTAGCCTGAAACAGCAGTAGCCTGAAACACAGGGAGAACAAAAAGGATTCATATGGATCCATAGTCAGCCTGGATCTTTTTAGTACTGCAGTCTGAACAATACCAGTTGCTATATTTACTCAAGTCCCTGAGCTCCAGAAACATCACCTCCTTTTCTACAGAACACAGACAGAAATGGAAAGTTCTCGTACCGTTTCCTAGAAATTTACCTACCCTGGTGAACTTGGAGGCTACAAACAAATCTCTGTTCCAGCCTAAATAAGAACTGACTTGATTTATGTTAGTAACTCACAACAGTAACTGATTCTTCAGCCTTTCCCCCCCCCATGCTTACCTCTATAGGAGTCCCACAGCAAGGGCAAGACTTTGAGTTCTTTTCTAGCCATTCTTTACTCTCCATCTCCTCAAGGGCTTTCTGAATCACCCGTTTGCCATAGCGTTGTTCCAAAAATCTTTTACTTGCCTCATCTGCTTCTAAATACTCATTTCGCAATTCCATTAATTTCTCTGGGGAATAAAATAAAACAAAACAGCTTTTGTAATATATTATATAAAGAAGTCCAGCTAATAACAGCACGAAGTATTCTTGAAGGAAACTAACATCATTAATTAAAAAGCAAATGCAACATTAGAATGCATACGAGACTATTAAAACCCCTCTACCCCAAAATTCAACAGTTTTACACCACTTCATTATAGTAAGAGACCAGTCAATGGAATTAGAACAAGTCTACAATGTAAAATTTATGGAAGAATGGAAATATTTTTTCTGAACATACATTTAATGAAACTTTGTCACTGCATTTTGAGGCCAAACAGGCAGAGTAGCATCCACCTGATTCCAGTATCAACTCTATGACAACAGAAAGTAGTGGATTCATAAGAAAGGGTAAAAAAACCCACATATAAAATTATTCTTCCCCTGCTACGGCCCCTCAGCATTTGGCAATCAGCAGTTTAGGGACCTCCTGAGCTGTGGCATGTCAAAGGAACAATTTTCAATCGTCAGCAACAGACCTACTCCAAATGAATCTGCCTGATCTTTTAGAAAGCTCACACAGTGATGAGTTTCCTTGCTTCATTTCTGACTTCCAGTCTTTTTCACACGAGACTTAACTGCTTCTCGATGCACTTCTGAAATACGATGACTCACCTGCAGTGACTTTACACGGAGAGACCCCATGGTAAGTCATCCTGCAGAGGGTACAAAAAGCATAGTTGCAACAGGAACACATGCCCATGGTGCAACCTGGTTCCTGCATGACTGGTGTCTGGCAGCCCGGGCGAGGGCAATACACTACATCCGCCATCAGGTCCAAGCTAGACTGCAGGAGCAGGCGGTCGTAACGCGCAAACAGCTGCTCTCCAACCAACTCTTTCACCTAAACGAAGATCAAAGACAGATTGTGTGCATCTGAAATTCTGAGCCAGCTAGCTGCAGCAAAAAGCAGCAAGTCAATGAAAAAGTACCTACAGCTGGTATGAATCCACTTTATAGTCTCCCATGGGTCATGAAAATACTCCTAGAAATGCTATTTTAATAACAATTAATTGAACAAAAAGCATGCAGTGTTGAATCCAATGGGACATTAATTCAGGCCTCTGACC
The DNA here is from genome assembly GCA_035590275.1 of Ibycter americanus. Classification (NCBI taxonomy): domain Eukaryota; kingdom Metazoa; phylum Chordata; class Aves; order Falconiformes; family Falconidae; genus Ibycter; species Ibycter americanus. The sequence continues at coordinate 63,913,747 of JAVJGI010000064.1, read as the reverse complement.
AATGCCAGCACTAATAAAGCAGGCAAAAGTGATCCGGTTTGAACTGCGATGCCTCTGTGTGGCTCAGAGCATGAACAAAAATTTCCCCGGGGATATTCACTGACAATGCTCACCATGAGAAGCCACACCTTGTCTTCTGCAATTATTGGTAAGTTAGCAGAACGCTACCGTCACTGCTTGCACACTTCTATTACCTGGCCAGGAGTAGCGACAGAAGAACACTTCGGTTCTGGGCAGTTGAGACAGCGGACCTGACCATCCCTGATCTGTATTTCAAAGTAGTCCTTCAGGCAGGCTTTGCAGTACACGTGGCTGCACTCGATGAAGTACATACACTCACTGCCCAGCTTCTCACAGAAGCAGATATTGCACAAGTACATCTTACTATTAAAGCACTTCCTCCTCTGAGCCTGATCAAAGTCTAAGATTTCCCTAATCAGACTCGACAACGATTCCACATCCTGTACAGCTCTTGCATCGATGACTTCTTCTTCGGCTGCGGCACAGCCTGCTGCACCACCACTATCCTTCTCGCTGTCAAGAGGGACCAAAGGTGTCCTGCTCTGCCCACTCCCTTGACGGCACATTTTTAGCTCATATGGGGAGGAAATATTCAGGTAATTCAGCGTTTCTTCCTTCAGAAACTGCATCCAGGCAAATAAGACCACACAGCCTCGGTTCTCTTCCCATACGTTATCCAAGTGTTTGCAAAGAGCACTGAGCTAGGGAAGAAAAAACCATTCCAGATTTCAGTAAGTTTTGACGACTTGTTACCATCTTCCTCTCCTCCCACAGCCAGCCTTAGTGCACACTTCAGATTTCAGATTCTGAAGGGTTTAATATATACATAAAATACACATAAAAATAATGCTCACAGATGCAAGCTGTCATTCCTCAGAACGGTGACCAAATACACACGAGTAGGAAACGAAAGAAGAGCCAACTGAAAGAGTAACTGTAATTGTGCCTTAATTTTCTTTTCATGTACTACATTAACATCCCCCAGAGCACTGTTAATTACGAACTTGCTCATGAACACAAAAGCTCTGCTAAAATGTTAAAACCATTGTGCAAACCTGGGCTTGGGAGAGCCATTTCCCACTGAGGGTGAACACCGGCGGGGAGGTTGACGGGTAGTCTGGTGGGAGCTCAAAATTCAGCACAAGGGGAGGCAGAAAGCAGACGGTGTATTCAAACCCACTGCTCTGCAGGTTCTCCGGGGAATTGTCTGAACCAAAGACAATTGAGACAGTTTGAGAAATAACAGGAAAACAAAAACTAAGGAACCGTACCTGTTTATGACAGCACCCAATGTATGTCTTTTCATTTGATAGATTTCTGGGTTTAAAATCATTTATCCAACCATAAATAACAAAAACTTCTCAGTGCAGTAAAATTTCACGGGGTTGTATCTATACGATTAAAACAGCAAACCCCAGTACTGTGAAATACAAGATCCTGCACAAACCAAGAACCTGGAAAGACATATCCTCAAGGGGAAAAAAAACCCCAAAACTTAATTATTCCAAAGACATACTATTACTCATCTTTTAATTTTAAAGCTCAATAAAGAGATTATATGTATGGTGAAACCACCTACTCGGGTATAAACGCCAACAGCACGAGCACAGCACAGGGTCAGGCCTGGCGTTGGCTGGTGGGTGCTCCTACACGTCGCCAAAGCAGCGACCACCGTGCGTGTACCAGACAATCAGCTTGGTAAAACCTGGTGTTGGGATAACGCAGAACATCTCAACTCACCGCTCACAAAAACTTTGAAGTTTTGGGGTAACTCCAGACAAATTCTTGTTTCTCCTCCTTGGGCAGACTCGGCTCTCTTGAACTCATCTTCATCATATATGCTAGCCAAAGCCAGCAGCTCGTCCTCCTGAGCTTCTTTGTCTTCTGAAGACATTTAAATTTTCTGTGGAGTTAACACCACTCTACATTAACTGAGTTAACATATCCTATTCGAATTATTAATTTGGGTAGCTATTTTATACTACTATAAGACTTAGAAATCCAAGTAAGTGATATAAAACAAAGTAAAATATAATGAAGTTTTTTTTTACAGGTTGAAAAAATATCGATAGCTTTATAAAATAAAAAAAGCACCTTAACATTGGAAAGTCAAAAAGCAAACTGTGTTAGTGGCTGAGGACCGCGGTAAGGGGGGGAAACAGTGAAAAG
>JAVJGI010000064.1:63898809-63911457 GCA_035590275.1 Ibycter americanus | reverse complement strand
CCCCCGCCGGGCTCTGCCGGGAAAGGGCTGGCGCTGCCGGTGGGATTCGGCCCCTCACCGAGCGTCGCGGCACGGCTCCGGTTTTTGGAAGCGGTGATGCCGGGGTGTGAGGGGATGGGGGTCCTCGCCCCGGTTGGGGTCGGCCCTTGGGGTCCTCGATGGGACCCCCCGGGATGGGCTGGGGGGCAGCTCTGCCCTCCCAGGGGGGTGAAAGGGGGTCGGATCCTGCCCACCGCGGTGCATGGAGCTGCACAGCCCGCTGGGGGTGCTGGGCTGTCCCAGGGGGGGTCTGTCCCGGGTCCCCTTCCCTGCGGGGGTCCATTGAGGGCCCCCAGACCCTTCCCCCGCGGGGGGGTCTGCAGTGGGACCCCCAGACCCCGCTTCCCTGGGGGCGATGGTCCATACCGCACCCTCGGTACATGGGCTCTGCAGTGGGCCCGGTCGCCGTCCCGGGGCGCGCGGCGGGCGGGGCGGGGGCTCCGGCCTCCCCGCTCCCGCCGGTGCGGGAAGTTGTTTTACGCGCATGGTCTTGTAAGAAATGGAGAAAAATGCGATAAAGTCAGAACTTGGCAGCACTGTAAGGGGCTGCGTGTTATTTTCGTTTGCGGGTGAGGCTTTGAGGAGGCGCCCGTGGCTCTCGGCGCAAACAGAAGGGCCGTTTTATTTAAACTTTTGGGTTTTCCCTGTGGTGTAATGACCTGATTATAACAGACCGGGCCCGAAGGAAAACAGATTTTTTTTTTTTTTTTTAAGTTACAATTTCTGTAAACACAGATTTAGCAGAAAAGAACCTAAAAAAAAAATCACAATTTCTGGAAACACAGGTTTTGCAGAAAAAGACCTAAAAGGAAAAAAAAAATGACAATTTCTGGAAACAGGTTTTGCAGCAAAGGACCTCAGCGTCCCCCGAGTGATTCTGTTTTGCTGTTAGCATATTGTCATTTTGTGTCATCCCAGTTCAGGAGGACCACGCAGGTGATTCTACATTGACCCTCCCAAAATTTCAATGAAATCTCTGCCACCCTTCTCTATTTTAACGCGTGGAATCCTTGTGGGAGTGGAACCCGTGTCGATATTCCACCGCCTGCTGAAGGGTGTGCTGATCGCCCCGGCACAGCATCCACCCGTAGGGCACCGGCTCCCTTCTACAGCAACGACCAGGTAAACTCTCGGTTTTTTTCCTAGACCTCCTCTGCAACACCAAGCAGAAGGTGCAGGGATATAAACACCACATCAAAGTATTTAGTCCTCATTAAATCTCTCTCCATGTGGGAATTCTCAGGTAAAACACGGGAGACCTCCATGGTTCAGACGCGGCTGGGCCAAGTGACTGGAGCCGTGTTCTGTTGGGTTCTGAGCTGCAGAAGAAAACCCAGTGCTGGGTTCGAGGTTTCATACTTGGAGAACGTGGTTAAAAGACAGTTTGGTCCCAGCTACGCCACCAATAAAATTTAGCATATGATTGCTTTATATCCAGTGGGGTTTGCAGGACAGTTGCTCTCTAATCAACACATAAAAACTAATATTTTAATTAAAGTATTAACATTAATTAATTTCATATTAATGGTAATGAATTAATATTAATATTTTAATTAAAATATTAACATTAATTTCATATTAATGTTAATGAATTAATATTATATCTAATCTTCAGGGATTGGGCTGCTATCACTATAGTCTGTATTTTTATAGCTCAATCATGTTTTCCAGGGCAGCATTTAGCCACCAAGCGCTTTGTGAGTGTGCTGGAGAAAAGTCCTCTTTAGGGATCAGGAATCCCTAAATGTAGGGATCAGGAATCCCCAAAAAGCCAAAATTAAAAAAAAATATATTTTTATATATATTAATAATAATACTCCCTGAAAGTTTCAGCACATTCCATAGTCCCAGTGGTGGTGGGAGCGGGTTGAGGGCAGACAGGGTGACGGACCCCCTGCCCACCTGGGACCCCAGCAGCCGCCCTGCTTCTGCCAGCAGCGAGGAGGTGCAGGAGAGCTCTGCTGAGGCGAGCTTTTTGGGAAGAAAGTCCACGGGAACCTAACACAAACCTAATTCGGATACTTATTTTAACGTTCATGGATTTTGTGAAATGTAATGCTTGGGAATGCTTTTAATTGCGAGATAAAGGATGCCTAAAATACAGCACTGTGTTATAATCAGTACGTTTCCAAATTCCCAGCTCTATATTTACATCACTCCTCCTTGCTCTAATGATACAGAAAACACATGGAAGAGAAATTCAATATTTAAAGCAGGAAGGACTCTTGCCCCAGAGGCTGTTGAGCAGCCCCAGCCCTGCGCGTTTGCGATTCCTGGCAGCGTGCTGAGTGACGCCGCTCTGGCAGCTGTCGGTGGGCTGGGAATTGCATCACGGTGCTAATGACAGAATAATAATGAAGTGTTTAACCTCAGACGTCCTTGAGTGTAGAGTGAGGTGCCAAGGAATGAAACCAGCCCGCTGCTTTGTGCGCAGAATATTGTACAACACGTACCCATAGCACAATGAATGGCGAGAAAGAACATCACCCAGTTTCCTCTTTTTTAGTTGTTTTTTCCACTTTCATTTTCAAAAGGAGAGACCCTGCCAGCGGCAGGGCCAGGGAGCAGAGAGCCAGGCTCTGTGTCGGAGTGCCTGGAGCCCCAGAGCCCCGACAGGCTCCCACCAGGCATGTGTGACTGCTGACCCTGGGCTAGGACACGGTCCTGGGACCCAGCCAGGGATACTGCCCATGGGGACAGGAAGGAGGTGGGAGAGAGGGGCCCCACCAGCCCAAACGGGCAGTTCTGGTCACCACACGCAGCCCCCTGGCTGGGGGAAAAATAAACTAACTCAAAATCTGAGGTGTCATGATGTAGCCATCTGAGGTGGAACAGATTCCATGATTCTCCCCACTCTCCTCTATTTTCTGAATGTTTTTTCTTATAGAAAGTGAGACTTCTAATGTATAAAACATGAAAAGACTGTAACAAATATTTCTAAGAAATAATTAGGACTTGATGACAGCAGAAAGACACACAGCTTATCCTGAACTCTTGTAATATGCTTTTAGTGGAAATGTACAACTAGGAGAAATGTCTCAGTACATTAAGAAAATATCAAGGCAAAATTCAGCTGTGAGGTAACATAGCACCTTGCCACATTAATTTAAGGAAGCAATTTAATTTCGTGTATCAAGGTAGACTGTCTTCTTCCAAGAAGTAAATTGTCTTTCTCTTATGCTCTTAAATACATACTCTGTGAATCCCTATCAGACATAAATATTCCTTATTTGAACCTACTGCGTTTGTCATTTGGAATGTATTGGCTATGTTGCTACTTAGTTGCTTATCAGTAAAGTGATAAATAGCTGAATACTTTTTGTTCTCTTTCGTTATCACAACAACCAGTAATTTTATTTTAAATTAAGAACCCAGAAGAAGAATCACCAAAAAAGGGCTGTAGAAGATGCAGCTTGCCTCTTTTAAAATAGATACAAAATGTCTCAGAAATTCTTAGCCTTTTGAAGATAATGTAAACAAAACAGCAAAAGCATTAAAGTTTCATAATCGCATCATATGCTCAAGACTTTCCAAATTCAGTTATATATTTGATCAACTACAGCTATATATAAGAAAATATGACTCAGAGAATGTATTCAAAATGTAATGATAACATGGCCAAAAATTCATGGCTACTTTGTAAAGAAGGAATAATTTGCTGTTGATATACTTGATACCATCCACTGCTCTGAGCTGCAAATGGGTCTTTTGTAGCATGGCAGGCATTACAAATGTCTAATCCTCAAAAACCTCGGGTATAAACAAAATGGGGAAAAAACTGATGCATCGCTGTTGATTTGTATGCTATGGGTGATTTGTCTGTTCTTCAAAGTGTCCTCATTGTGCTTTCATTCAGTGGTTTACTCTATCTGTGCCCTTGTCACTCCTGATCTCAGTCTGCAGCCTCTAGACCTTCCCAAAACTTACTCTTCTGGGGAGCTTCACAGATAAATCCTTGCCTGGCAGATTAAGCATCCTGCTTTTTCTATTATCTGTACGCGAAATAGATGTATGATTTCAGTAGAAGTGCTTACATACTGCAAATCTGCCACGCTGGTGTATCTCAGCATACACCCAGTATCTTCAGGCTGTTTACAGTGGCATATCTTGCCATTCATTAATGCCAGCCAAACACGAAAATGAATATGGGTTTAAAATACATCCTAGCTGGTATCTGTCACAGGCTATTCTTTGGGCTGCTGTAAATAGTCATTGCATGTCATCTAATGTATGGTTCATAGTGCTATTCTGGGATATTCAAATAGAAATGGGCTTTGCGATCTCCTCAGCTGAGGGTATCTGGAGTATCGTGTTGCCCCGAACTCTGATATGAATCATACCACATATAACAGTTCTCAGAAAATCTTGCCTCTCTGTGCTGTGAAAGGTTACTTGGGCGCCGTTTTCGCCAGTTCAGTTACCTCAGGAATTTGCAGTGAAACAAATGTTGAAAAGATAAATTTCCCTCTTATTCTGGTTTCCACAGTTTTCCATCAAACTTGAGAGATAATTGGACTTCATGTGTTTACAAATTAAGCCATCACAGCTACCGAAGTATTGGGGCTGGGCAACTGCCCACCAAACAAAACCCAAAACAACCAACAGAGGAAAAAAGAGGGAAAACAGATACAAGAAACACAATATCGGAAAGTGATGGGCACTACAGCAACAAATGTTTAAGTCTAAGGAATATACCAATGTTTCCTGAAACAATTATTTGCTCCTGGATGTTGTGTATTATGCATACATCATATCTGGATAATTAAGGCTAGTTCATAGTTTTGCATATACTTCCTAACACTGGAAATTAATGCCTTGGGGCAGCCTGTCTGCATGAATGGATTTTAAACATGTGAGATGCTTTTCAGTGTGTTGGTCCGTGAAACATGGCAGCAAAATGTGAGAGGCTTTATTCGGACCAGTTGTAGTTCCTGTCTCAGCCTCCCCACCGAACTCTGGAGGCACTGAACCGAGCTGCAAGTCCAGCAGACAGAATTTTTAACGTATTGATAAAGTAAGGATGGTGTCATATGATTTCAAAATATGAAACGGTGGCTATGTTAAAGAAAAAAAAATAATTATACATGCTACTTGCAAGTGTACATTCCTTCGCAGAATGCAAGGCTTTAGGAGAGAAATTTTTAGACTGTGATAAAGTTTTTTGATGCAATATAAAATTAGGAGGCATTATGAATGAAAAACTACATGATCCTGATGACTGGAGTAGTAAGACTGAAATGAAATTCAATGGTACAAAGATTAAGGTCATGCACGCATGAACTAAGAGCAACAAAAATCTGTTGGAAACTGGAAGCATATCAGTAGGAAACAACGGCAGAGGAGAATGATTTGCATCTAACCTGGCTGATCAGAGGATGGCTGTGGGAGGGAAGTATCGTGTGAACATGAAGAAAAAGTATCTTAAGATGCATGAAGTGTCTCCAACTGAGATGGGACAGTGTTAGTGCCATTTGTATGTGGAATAATACTATGCTTAATTCTTGTCACACACATTCATAAGCATTGAGGAGACTCCTAGAAAGGACGCTGTGATGGTCAGGGGAATGGACAGTCGGTATTACAGGAGATTGCCCTCATATGAGTGAAATGAATACAAGATGGGATGCAATCACTGCCTGTAAACATGGTGGGGATGGGAAGAAGTACTTCAAGAACAGCTGACCTGAACAAATGGATAAACTGATCAATAAATTAATTCAGAAATCAGGGGGATCCTGGCACAATTGGAGCAATCAAGCTTTGGAAAGCCTGCTAAAGAGGGCTGGGAGAAAGAAAACAGACAGCTTTAAAGACGAATCAGCATAAGTGTCGAGATGGGATTCTGTGAAATGGTTCCTGTGATAACTTGGAGCAGCAGCGGTAGCCAGTGGGTAGCTTTGAACCTTGTAAACAGAAAGCACGCAAGTCCTAACAGACTGAGGATTGAGGCTACAGTCACACCCTGTCATGCCCTTCCCATGGCACCTGTACTCGTACTGTTCACAGGTCCAGGAGTTCAGGCTTGTGAGCCCATCTTGGAAGGGCAAAGGGCTGTGGCTGGGCACCAGAGGGGAGCTCAGCCCCTATTGTCTCCATCCAGGCTATCCACAAACCTCCAGTTTTGTGGATACTCAAAGTACTTTGGAACTACTCCAAAGTTCCAGTATTTTGTGTGATGTGCACACACGTTTGGTGCTGGTGACAGCCTTCCCCTCTCATCCCGCTCAGGGTGGGACTGCCAGCCAGGCATCACGGCTGCACCGTCCTGCATCCAGCCGCCAGCCCTGAGCCCCTCTGCCCGCCGCTGAGGCTCCTTTGTACACTACGGTCTGCTGGCTGGCAGCCCAGGAAAGAAAAACATCTGAATTTATTCTAAATCGATGTAATACATTCCAGTGACATATTTAATGATGTCAGCTTCCACAAACCACACACACAAATGACGTCCCTGCTACGTCGGCGTGCTTTACGCTCCACGGGGAGACGTTTGGGATCTGTTGACACACAGAGATACTTAGCGTTCACTGAAATGTGAGCTGAGGATCTAAAAATAGGGCAGAGTTTTCTAGGCTGGAGCAGAGAACAGTTACCCAGCAGGCACCCACTGAAGGTACGGTCGGAATGACACCACAGTCCCATAGCAACACTACACCCATGCTACCCCCTCCAGAAAAGTGTTTGTCTCAACTTCACAGATGATAAATGAAGATCATTTAAATGCATTCTAATAACAAAGCCTATTTTTTACTTTTTATTTCACCAGGAACTGTGGTTGAGCATCCATATAGATTACAGATTTTTGGGGTGCGTTACCCCTGTCAATGTTTTTTTACAACAGCTGACCTCATGAAGACTAACGTGATTTGAGGCTCAAGAAGCTTCCTTCATGTAAATGTCAAGTTCAAACACGTTCAAAGTGGCATTTCTATCTTTCTTCTTACAGCTTTCTGTACTATCCTCTAATTGTCTGTTTATATGGTGGATACCAAAGGAGTCTGGTATTATGCAAGCCTGGAATTCTAATACATACAGCCAGGGTCTGCTCTTAGTTACTGATATAAATATTGAGTATCTGCATCGATTTTTCTAGAACAGACCTACATCCATACTGGTATTAAATGTGTATATATATATTATAAATACTTTTTATTTTTGCCAGATTTTCCATTACCTGTTAAGTAGTTGAAACAAATACTTTTTGTGACTCTCCTAGAAGAGGACACCCCTTTCACAATGCAAATATCACATCATAATATGTTCAGCGATTTATACTGCAAGGAAAATGTACAGAAGAGGGAACATGGGAAGTTACGACAGAGAGAAACCTAACTGAAAGATTTTGAGCTTATGTTGCTAGGAATGGATTTCCATATTTCTGCTTCTCACAAGCAAGTCATCTGAAATACCACAACAGATGGGATCTCACCTGGAGTCCCCTACCCTGATGTGCTAAAACACGCTGTGATGAGGCCGGCTTGCTGAAATTCACCAGACAGCACAATGCGAGAAAACTGTCATATAAACACAGCGTACAGGCAACGCTTTGGTGGGAAATAGCAGTTTTGCTCTTTATGTCACTTGTAAGGGACCAGCCAGCTATCACACTCATGCTTGGAGTTCACTGCAGCGAGTGCTTGTTTCACTTGGCTGTTCTGGGTTTGCTTTTGTGATGACGAGAAACATTGGGATTTTCTTCATTTTAGGTTGGCTGTTTTTTAAGGAAAGCTCTGTAGGTAGAGACAGTGTTTTCCATTAGGCCAACCAGTATTTGAAAAAGGTAGAAAAGCTTTGAGAAAACCCTCCTTTGCGTTTTTAAAATATTTGATTCAGTAACCTGAGGTAGATTCAAACCCGGCGGAAGTGCACAGCAGCCCAGCGCTGATCCAGACTTTCCGGTAAACAACTTTTTATTGGGTCCTGATGTAAAGCTCCGCCACCCCAGACACCGTGCCCTGCTCTTGGATTTCTGTCTGGAGCTGTACTACAGGTATGGCATTGTTTCTTGGGAAGAATTAGGTTATTATCTGGAAATTCAAACTCCAGATGCCCTAGCAAAAGAATCACATCAGGAACAGCTTTAATTAGAGAAACAAAATCTGTTTTGGGAAGATTGCTTCATTTCTTTCAGACATTTTATTTCATAGGCAGTGTCAAAGCTTTTACTTTTTGTTCTGGATCATGAAATGCTGAAAACAGAACAAAAGACTTCCCAGCAACTTAGGTTGCGTCTACATTGCAACTGTATTTAGAAATACTTGAGCCAAACTGAAAAGAACTGGTTTGTGTACCCAAAAGTAGTAACATGGAGTTTCATGCGAGCTTGCTTCCTCTGCAGAGAAGCAAGGCAACCTGGCCAACTCTAGTGTGTTACCTTAATGTACTACCATGTGTAAACTTGCAGTTACTGAAGGTACAACTGAGCGGAGGCAGGAAATTCTAGACACGGAATGATTCACATCTATTGACTATATTCCATATCACTGAGATTTTTTTCCAGCCTACAGTTTTGCCTGAATAAGGGACCTTCTGTGTTTCAGTCTCCCACTTTCAGCTTTCTCCGATGCTGAAAATGATAACAGATCTACATGCAGGAGTTCAGTAGCCAGTGTCGGTTGTTTATTTTGGTTGGTTTTTTTGTTTGGGTTTTTTTTTTTTTTTTAAATTACTACTATTATTTCTGTGTCAAATTTGAATTGTGTTTTAATTTGTAATTTTGTTCAGTACAGAATACATCATGTGACTGACTTCTCTTTGGATATGTTCTGCAAGAGCACTACAGGAAAAAAAGAGTAAAACACACATTTAAAAAATGCCAGGTGACACTGTCTCTAGTGCTCCCAGTTAATCATGATTATTGTCCAGCATCAGCACTGTCAGCTACTTAATTGCTAGTCATTTTGGAAGACTGATGAGAGTTTTGGGTAACTGGCACTAGTAGCCAGCAGTCTTGGCAATGGAGTTTTAACCATTTATTCACGGAGTCAGTTCTTCTTAAGCCATGGAAAGAAAGCTCTAACAACATTTTTCCAGTTTCACACACAGACCCTTAACAAATAGCGTGACACCTTTGTTTCGTAAGCAGTATGTTTGTACGGAGAAGTGTTGGGGGGTGGGGGCATTGTGAGAAAGGTCTCCAAGGAGCTGAAACAGGGCTGCTCCGTGTTGGTGCCACTGAACCTTCAGTACTTTCCCCATTTTTTTCTCCTGTGTTGTGTGCATACCTTCTCCCTTCCCTGCCTAGAGAGGGGCACATTTTGGAAAGTAATTTCCCTGCCGAGCATATTTAGAAATAGATTAATGACACTGCAACTTTAAATAGCAACCTAATGTGCAAAGGCAGGATTTATGGGCACAGTCAGTTCATTGAGCAGCAGCAGCTCCCTGGGACCATACTCCCCCCCCCGCCCCGACAGTGAAGCCAGCGCTGTGCAATGACTCTGCGCATTTGGTCTGTAGAGTCTTGAAGTCGCATCCTCCGGTGCGCTCCTCAGCCCTGTGATGACTGACTTACCTCTGAATGAAAGAATGGCTGTGAAACAGACATTTCAGAAGCCTGCAGGCTTTGAATGCACAAGAACACTTTGAAACTCCTCAGGCGGAAGGATTTTAAGTGGATTGTTCTAATAAAAGGTACATCTTTACAGTCTCTGTGTAAGGAAGAGCCCATACACTCCATGGCATAATCTGACATATGTCAGAAATCTTGCTATACTGGCCAATTTAGGAAACTAGTTCTGCTGCATTAACATTTGGAGATTTGCCCTGGTGCGAGAAACACCAAATGTTGTAAAGCAGAGTGCAGATATTGCTCTCAGCATGTAATTTACTTCAAGATTTTGAGTGATACTGAGGTAAAAAAGGGATCAGCAGCTAGGAATTTATTATAAAGCATGGATTATTATAAATAGCTGTTCTTAGATTTTTGTATTTTTAAGCAAGTTTCTTAGTCAATCCTAAAATAGGAAATTCTTCTGTCTGACTTTCTCCATTAAAAGCGAGATGCCAGATATCAAAATTCAAATATTGAGGCCAAATTCTGCTGCGTTTGTAATATACCAGGCATCACACACAAGAATTTAGCTAAGGTGCCAGATATGATTAATCACAGGTTATCGCAGAGCATCATCCAAAACAGGACAATGATTAGACACCGCAAGAAGTGCCAGATATAGAAGAAAACATGATGCATACAGGAACAGCCACTAGCCTTAGACGTTACAATTACAGAGTTTGGAGACAGGAGCTACCAGAATATTCAACAATTAGTCACATGGGAATTAATCCTGATGAGTCGGAGTTGTTTATGTCCAAGAAATCCCTCAGTATCTTACTTTCCCAGTGTGATATTTAATTGGTGCCATTGCACCCAGCAGATGTTGTTACCATCCCTGGTCTTATAAATATTATGTGATATAGAGCAGGAAGTTCTGGCTCTAGTATCTCCCAGCTATGGCTTGATTGTACACCATCAGAGCTGAAACACCTCTATGCCACACACCGGCTAATTCAAGACCTGGGATGCTCATCACCTGAAAGCATCAGATTTTTATTGCTGTATTATGTGTGACATATATATATATCTTATTTTTATACATCTATGAATTGCTTAAAATATAAACTTGAATAGCCATCTGTTCTCACTACTGTTACATTCCTCTTTTTGCTCTCCACAAATTTTGTTGTACTGTGTTCCCACCTTGTATCTTGTCTTGAGGTGTGAGCTTTTCTCAGCAAGGGCTGCCTTTCACCCTATTTCTAAAGTTCCTCACACAGTAATGATCCAAGTGGTACAGTTGGATTTTACTGAACTTAAGAAAATACAGCATGTATTTTTATTTTATAGAATAAATGAACACCACCAACTCACAAGAAGCACATTTTAAAGAGCTACATAGGTGATACTAAACTACAAATCAGTAACAGTTCATCTATTTCATTAAATGTAAATGTCCACTGGAATGCCCATTTATTGCCTATCGGTTGTCCCTATAGCAGGATAGTTCTGGATTAATCCTGAAAATGGCTGGATATAAAGTACTTCCAGGATACTAATAGCAGGAGTAATCACAATTCAGCATTAAAAAAGGTTTTATTGACTATTTTTGTCACAAAATTTAAGATACCACTTTAAAACTGATCCCATGAGATAACAGTGAGTTTTGATGAAGCCAATATATGAAGCCACATTCCTTGCTTCCCTGAATCCAAGATATTGGCTGCTCTACTTGTGCCAACTGGCAGAGGTTCCCAAGGGGTTGCCTGCCAGGTATGTGCCATCACAAAGCTCCAGCCGCTGCTGCTCTTCTTTTCTGTGCCTAGACCTCTCCTCCCATGCCAGAGACCATGAGATGATGCAGGAGCCAAAAATACTAGCTGCTGTTGGCATAGCTAGGGGACGACAGTCTCTTGGGCTGAACGAAGGAGAAGAATTTGCTTTACAATTCCTAGATATATCTGAACTGTATTTCCTTACAATCAGGTATAGAACACATGGGGTCAACACGAACATGACTTACCAGTATCCTCAGGCCTCAAGACTGTTTAATGGATTATTGAGGCATGGTTAGGCACCCATACCAGTAGCAGAATTAATCTTCTTAATTCTCTTGAGATTTCTTTGTCTGTCAGTGTGGGGTATAAACATCTGACCTGCTAAAAACTGTTAGTAAACACTTGCAACCTTTTAGGAGTGATGATGAGTTAAATTATTCCTTTCTAAAATCTATCTTTTTCTAACTTTTTTTTTTTCGAGCTTTCCTGTTATGACCAGAGAGCTATTATGCTTTCCAACTTGTTGCATAGCTAAAAGCTCTTGGGAGGACATAGCAGCTACCTGCAGCTATATTGAATTATTCACATGGACTAGCACTATCCCAATGTCACCCTGCGGTCAGGCCTGCTCTCTGGCTGAAGCAGCTCGGAGGTGCTGCCTTGTAGCGGGAGAGACCTGGACCAATAAGCTCCCTCTTCCCCACTTCCCCTGCACGCTACCTGTTTGCCGGCTGCCTTGAACAGTGGGCTTCCCCCCGCCGCACGGCGTTCTCGCACTTGTAGGCCGTTCTGCTGCTGGTTTCAGGTATTTAAAACATATCCCTTCTGAGAAAAATTCCAAGTTTTTAAATGAGAGGCAGGTTCTTGTGAGACACCGGCTGAAGGGCGGGCAGGCGGGACCTGGCTGGGCGAGGTGGAAAGCGCGGGGGTGAAGCGGCAGCGAGCGGGACCGCCGGCCGCGGGCCGTGACCGACCGCACAGCGCGACCGGTGCCATGACAACCGGGGGGGAGGCGAGACGAGCTGGAAAGCGCGGCCCCGCCAGGACATCCTCTCTGGCAGCTGGAGGATTTACTCTCTGTGGCGGCCGCGCCTTCCCCCAATGGGAGGCGGCGGCGGACAGCATGACCCGGCATGCACCGCGGCCTGCGACTCACTTCCCGGCCTGGCCGCTAAGATGGCGACTCCCATGCACCGCCTCATCGCTCGGAGACAGGCGTGAGTGTGGCGGGTGGCCGGCGTGGGGCAGGGTGGGAGAGGCGGCGCGGCGAGGGGCTTCTGTAGGCGAGCCCGGAGCGAGGGGAGGCCCGCCGGGTAGCGGCCCGAGGCAGCCACCTGT
>JAVJGI010000064.1:63883691-63898709 GCA_035590275.1 Ibycter americanus | reverse complement strand
CCACCTGTGGGGAGGGGGCTGCGGAGCGGCGGCTGTGGGCCCCGGGGGAGCGGGGCCCGGGCAGGGCCGGGGGCTTCCCCGCGAGTGGGGGCCGTGGGTCTGAGCGCTGCCTGAGGGCACGGAGCCCCCTTCTCGCAGGTGCACCGCATCCGAGGCAGGGCGCTGCTCGTCTCTGAGGAAACAGCTCTGAAGCACGGCTGGGGTGACTCGCTTAGTGGCATCGTTGCAGTAAAATGATGAGAACGAAGGCAGGATTGTGGAAGAGGAGAGGGAGTCTTCAAACGCCCGCTTTTGGTGCTAGCGCTGGTTAGCAGCCTGTGGGGAGAAAGCTGCCTGACAGGGGTGGCATGCCGTAGTTGTCAGTGAGGCGTGTCGGATCTCGTGGTCGCTGATCTTCATCGTAGACTTTCAGCAGTCTGATAAGACAAAATAAGCCCTAGGTTAATATTATGATCTGCTTACAGAACTGTAAAAGGGGGGGGGGGGGAAGCAAGCAAACTACCTTTACCCAGATATGGATATTGTGTTCAAGTAATTCTGCCAATACCAAAGGGACCTGATGGCAAAACACTGAAATGAGGAAAAGCCAACATTTTTGCTTGTTTATGTTAAGTACAGCAAACGTGTGTTCTGCTCTCATGTATTACTTGCATTGACTTTTCATTTGTTTCTTAGTTTGGGTTTGATTTGGTTTTTTTCTTCCTTAGAGTAATATATTTATTGTGTTTAAATTTTTTGAGTGTGTTTGGGGTTTTAACCTGCTCAGAAGAGTTGGATAGAACATGGATGAGTTCAGTATTCTCTTCCCTTTTTCATTGTTTATTATAATCTCTTTCCTGTGGAAATTAACTTGGAATTTCAAAGTACTCATGGAATACGTGATCTTTTAAGTTGCTATTTTATATGTGTCAATTATTTCTTGCATTTCTTGTGATGTTTCTATGTGCTTGATGGGTATATGCTGAACTGTACATCTACTGGCCTTTGCTTCTAGGTTGTGGTCATTGATCGCTGTTTAAAAGTTTACTTCAGTCTCGTGCTTTTCATTAGTGTTAAAACTTAATGCTGATACGGTACTTACAGATCTGTAGTTGTTGTGCTAGTCTGCTCTGTTTTCCAGGTAATTACTTATATTGCTTTTAGGGCTTGATCGTTATCTTTTTAGCTTAGATAGAATTGTATGTGAGCTCTGGTCATGTGAGTAGTGCTAAAGCCCTGGAAATACAGAGTTATATTACTGTTGCTTTAAATGTTCATTCTCTTCCTGTGGAGACAGGTCTGGGCTAGTTTGTGATGAAAAAAACATTTGCTTTTTTGGGTTTGTATGTTGATGAAGAGGAGGAGTATCGTCATTCTGTTTATATGTAACTCTTAGAGCGGGAAGTCCAAGGCAAGACAAAGAAAAACATTCAAAGATGTTGGGTTTTTTTGTTCACTGCTAGATGTACTGCTTTCTGTTCAAGTCAATTGTGCAGTGTAGGTTATAAGTTTAACTAGTTTTCTAGTGCTTATTTAGATTAGTATTTCTAAGGCTAGGCTATGAAGTGAATCCTCTTTGCATTGAAAAAATGGTGGATGTTCAAAACAAGATTCCCTTCAGGATACAGTAGCACTGTCACAAAAGGTGATGAATAGAGTTGAAGGAGAAGCAATTCACACCTTGCCTTGAAAAGCAACACTCCTTTTGAGAGAAAAATGCTCACTACTAGCCTGTCACTTTATGCTCTCTAAATACTAAATGAGCAGTCTAGGAACTTCCTCTTAGTTAAGCCAGGGCTGTGAGTTTAGGTGGGGGCCTGGTCTTGAAAGTATCTTGGTGTTTGGAAAAAAAATGATAGAAGGTGAAATGAAGTTACCACAGTTGCGGTGAACTGTATGGGAGGTACAAAGTTCTGATTTCAGTCCTGGATCTAAAACTAATTTGTGATTCTGACCTCAAGTGGGTCACTTGACTGGTATATGAATTTCCTTATTTGTAAAGGAGGCAGGTGTCTATGAGAAGATAGCAAAGCAGCTTTTGCAAAGCTTCAGACTAGTGGTGGAGGAGCTAGAATATGAAAATAAGAGCTTTCTCCCTTAACCGGCTTCTAAAAATGATCAGAGGATTTTAGCACAGTGTGAGGACTGAAATGTGGTTGAAAAATTCTCACTAATACTTAAGGTGTTTAGATGGTACAGAGTAGTAAGTGAAGTTTTGCTTGATTTACATTGCACAAAGTGAGCAGGAATCTGTTCTTGTGATAAACCTTCTGCAAGGCTTTAATGAATCTTAGTAAATTTGAATAAGCTACAACTAGGAGCATCTCTGTTTGAGCGTCCTAGGCTCTTTGTGAGAATTTGGCAGTTTGGTACCTGAGTGTTAAATTCTTGGATTTGGAAATGAAGCTGCCAACTCTTTGCGAACAGTGTTGTAAAACATAATTTCAGTTATTTACCTGAAGCAGGCTAGAACCACCTGAAATTATTGGACAGTAACAAATTGTATGCAGTGTAGTCACTCCCAGTAGCTGTTGCGTAATTATATCCTATAATACTAAAAGCCGTGCCAATTAAGTTGATCAAAATGTGATTTTGGTGATATAATTAATCTTTGCTCACTGACAGAGGATGGTCCCAGTAACATTTTTGAAACTGTTTAAGTTGTTTACAATATCTAAAGAGAGGGAGAGGGATTGTAGAATCCTAAGAGTGGGAGGAGACTGCAACTTAGGCTGACCAGCAGCTAGTATAAAACTAAAAGTGAAGTTCAGGTGCAGTTGATGAGTGTGTTGACAATTGATGTCAGTAGTTCAGCATTTCCTACTTTAGCAGAAGATGACTTAAGCTGAAGCTCTGGAATAGAGGAAAAGTGTATCTTTGTTCTCTTTCCTAAGCAGTTGGTATGAGAATGTTTTGATAAATGGAAATGTGTTTGCCTGTATTCTGTATGTATCTGATGTTCCTGTTCATGTCCTGATTTAAAATAATAGCTAAAGCACACATGAATGTCTGGTTTAATCATAACTATGTATGCGGTTAAGAATCTGCATGATTTAAAAAAAATATGTCTTTTTCAGTAGGTAGAACAGTCTCGGAATCAGTCACTTAAGCAATTCTGCATTTTTATAGGGAGGCAAACAAGCAGCATGTAAGATGTCAGAAATGTCTAGAGTTTGGACATTGGACGTATGAATGTACAGGGAAGAGAAAATACCTGCATAGACCTTCGAGGACAGCTCAATTAGCGAAAATTCTTAAAGAAAAAGAAAAGCAACTTTTACTGCAACAAAGGTAAGATTGGCAGAATTAGAATGTCTAGTTTATTAATGAAAAAGTAATTTTGTATGTGGGTGGGTAAGATGGTGTCCTAGACCTAGATCTTTTCTTTTAGGCTGTGCGGTGCTTGCTTAATATTAGGGCTGTTTTGTATGCAAGGTGGAATATATTCAGGTCCCACAAAATTACAGTGTTGTTCATTAACACCTGCTCATCTGAAATACACTAAAAACTTTTATGGCCTGCCTGAAACAAAAAGTCATGCGCTAAGTCAAAGTTAAAATAGTTGGGGCCTTTTTTTAATGGAATACTGTTTCTTGAATTCCTTGGTTGATTTCTCATGTTATGTGCTAGTACAAGCAAGTTGGTGTGAAAACTGTAAATGTATTTATATCAAAGAAGCACTTCTTTCATTTATGTTTAGGTTTGCTGTTAAGACTGTTCAGTTAAAACCTGGTCTTCTGGATATGACCTGACAGTGGATCTGTGCCAGCACAGCTTTTGTGCGTTGCTCATTATGAGCTGTAATGGTTAAACAGGTGAATGAGAGTTGGATTATCAGATGTTAACTCTCAAGCATAAAGTAAAAACATCTCACTGAATTGCATAATTACTTCCCGTTTTGACATCTGAGAAAGTGAAAGATACCTGCAGCTAAGCAAAAGCCTGCATATGTAATGTGATTTCCTTTGCACTTTGTCCTGTGACTAGACTGTAATGCTCCTCCCAAGTTTAATAGTGAATAATTTAACAAGCAACTCCAGGTGACAAAGAGAAAAATAGACTAGCGCATTAGTTTTCTGTGAAATTCCTATGTATGAAGGTTTCCATTCTGCCATTGCAACTCAAATTTGGTTATGGTAGCTGGAGAGTTGTTGCCTCAGTCCCACTGAGGCATTTACAGTACTGTTTGCAGCCATTGCAGCTAAAACTGTTCAGGATTTGGAAACATACCCTCTGTCACGGCTGCTTGCAGCTCAGTATGTTGGCTGTAAGTCATTGCTGCCAGGATGTGAGTTATGGAAGGGTGTTCACGCTTTTTGCTCTGTTATCTTAATGGAGAAAGAAAATGGGCGCTAACCTCTAGCAGAGAGGTCTGGTTTGACTTCATCAGCTGTTTCAACTGAGGCAGCACTATGAATCAGAGTGCTGAAATACTGACTTAAGTGGAAGCCCATTAGCTTGTGTTGAGTGACATAAAATGTTTGAGTTTGAAATTAATTTTGATCCAATGAGTAGTTCTGAAGCAGTTGTAATCACCTGGTATTGTAGGTAAGAAATCAGGAGTGCTTAGGCACGGAAACTTGCTCTGTTTGGACACAGAGTTTGGAAGAGTTCTTCAGAAACTCAAGATTTTTAAGACAAAGATTGAGTTTAAGACTTGGATTATTTCCTTGTTCCTTTTCTGCCCTATTTCTATTGAATTCTGCAGGTTAACATTGGAGGATAGTGAATTGAGGGTGAAGTTGTTTGTTGCCTGGCCATTGTGGCTTGAGTCTGTGTGTGGGATAATTTTATATAGGAGTTAGAAGACTGTCCAGTGTCTGTCATGAATGGAGTTTTTTTTTGAGCTGTAAGTTTTAACAGTCCACAGTGCGAGGGGTATGTGATGTGAAAAATCATCTCATAAAAGGAAGACTTAAGTAATCCTTAGATGGAAACAGTTTTTAATCCTGGTTAAATTGGACTGGATTCATAGTGGTTACATAATCATAAGCTTTCTGAAGCTCCTTGACTGTGCCGTGGGGTTTCCAGTTCCTCAGATGCTAATGTTACGCTATCGAGGGTGAAGCGTATTCTTCATGGAAAGAATTTCCTAGGTCACACCTTTTACTTGTATAGCTTGCTTTGAAAGGTTATTTCTTGTGTTCAGAGAAGTTGGGTCTCCTACAGGTCTGCTTCAGAGTATTTGTATCATCATCTTTAAAGATCTAATAATGAATCATTAACCAGAAGGCAAATGTAGTGTAATAAGGCTAATATTTACTTTTTGACAATTGCGTACAAGATTTTTCAGAAGTAACTAATTTCAGCAGTTGTTTCAGGATCCTTCTATTTGCCCGGTGTTGACCCCATGATTCTGATGGACATTATGGAGGTTTCACTTACTCGCATCAGTAAAGCCCGCTGCTTGCTTGTCCTAGAGTAGGAGTTGGGAGGGAAGGAAAGGTGAGGAAACATTTATTCCTTAGTGATGTTACTGCATTGAACAAAAACCAGGATGCCTCGAGTCTTATTTATGGTTCTGAAGACAGTGTGGTGCCCCAGGGAGAACGACCAAGTGTCGTGAAGCATATTTGATCCGCAGGGGACTGACTACTCTCGGTTGTGTAGTTCCTGAGGGTAGTGAACTCCTATATTTATCCATACAGTAAACACTAGAGGGAAGCATAGACCTGTGTCACGGCAGCCCTGGTTGCTCATATGCCAAATTAGGTCCCGCCTTCTAAAAGGTGCTTTGGGATCGAATTCTGTTTACTCACAGTGAGTTCTCTTACTTGTGAAACACCTGGTTACCTATGATAAAGGTATAAAGCCCTAATAAAATAAATATTAACATTCAGCAATACAGGAGGGATTATGATTTGGTTTCAAATTTGAAGATGAATGAATCTTCCTCTTGCCCACAGGAGATTGTGGAGAGTGTGGAAAACTCTTCTATATAATGGTAATATTTGCATACCATATGTATGAAAATAAGAAATTGAAAAAAAAATCTCATTTTTCTGGCATACAAATTGCATTGAGTACTTCTGTGGAAATGCATTATAATTTACACTTAACACTTTCTTCTTTATGCCCTTTTCTGGAGTCTATATCAACACATACTGCTGTAATTTCTAAAAGAAATATATTTGCAGCTTTTACTTTTATTTTGGGGATTTAAGATATCTTCTAATAATAGGTTTCAGTTGAAGAAAAAGTATCCTGGTTCATGAAAGAATGTACAACTTCCTCATATATCATTGGCACATTAAGTATGTTGTAAGTATATGCTGAGAGACTACTTTAATCATACATGTACATTCCAGGTTGAATTATGTGCCATATATCTGCAGTGGATTGGGAAGGGCATGTGACTGCTACATTTGACAGAAAGAATTTTATTTTTAAAAAAATATATCCAGAAATGAAGACTGGTTTTAAGAAAAAAAAATCCTTAGTGTTTTGTTAAAAGAAACTTTCTTCTGTGTCATTTACCACTAAAACTTTCTGTGATTATATGAATGCATGGGAATCTGAAAGATAAATAGCTGGAAAGCATCAATATAAGTAGATAGTTCTGTGTCTTTTTGTGCTTGAAATGCATGTGAAAACTACAGACTAATTCAGTATTTTACCCTTTGTTTCAGTCAATTCAGTTATTGCTAAATATGGTTATACAGAACTTTTTTTTGCATCCTTTTCTCCTATGCCTTTCCCATCCCAAAATGTTGTTGTCTGTGTAATATGAAGAAAAGAATAAAGAAGAGTAAATCATAATTAACACAGAAAATTAGAGGTGAATTGCTGCTCTTTTGTTATTTTTCCTTTCCTGATTTGTAGGTATTGTTTTTCTGGTTGGAATAGTGACTGAAAATAGATGCCAAATGAATTTTGGGCAGTGTAGCTCTCTGCCAGTGGGATACCAGTGTTCTGATATTAAACTCAGCTCTACTGTACTGCTATTTATTAATTTTCCTGCTGCATTAATCAAAGCCATTGTTTTTCCCCCCCGCTTAATTAGCACTGGAGAAAGTACTGCAGAAAGGAAGGCCAAGAAAAAAAGGTATGTGGGGAATGATGACTAATTGTGCAGCTGTTTCGGTGTGTGATCTTGCACTGGGTCTTGCGGCAGGCAATTTGGAAGGAGTGTGTAGGGAAGATCAGCACTGCAAATACAGTTTTGATTTTACTGCCTTTAGCCTGTTACAGGCATTTGTATGAGAGACATTTGGAGAATTTCTGCTTCTCCCTGTCCAAAAACTCTTAAATTCTTTGTCCTTTGCTTTTGTCCCTACTGATTGTCCTATCTCTATGTGATCTTGTTTTAATAACAAAAATCTTCCTATTTCTACCTCAAAGTTCGTGTGTATTTTAAACAATTGTGCAAGAATGGCATACTGTTTTCTAATCTGTGATTGCTCCACCTACCCATCCTGCTCTGCCTTTTGTTGTTTTCATTCCCTTCTTATAGCAGCTGTCTCTCAAGCTTTGTCTAGAGAATTAAATAAAGCATCTAAAAAAACCCCCAAAATCTCCCAACTCCAAAACCAAACAAAAACCTCTCAATCCCAGACCGTACCAAAATCCAGGAAGTAAACCTCCCCCTGCCAAGGTTCTTTGAGCCAAGAACTCTTTTGACATTATTTCTACATCACTTCACATTAACGTTTGCTTGGTAATTTGCAAAAATGTTTCAGGAACAGCTAGAATCCAGGCTGTAATACTTCTGCTAATCATGTTGTGAGTTTTACTTATGAAGGATGTCTGTATAGTAATAGCCTCATTTATCTCTTCACATTTAGCAGTTTTCTGTCTCTAAATCTGATCTTTAAAAACAAGTTTTGGAAGCTTTTTAAAACTAGGCCTTTTGCTTTGTGTGGCAGTCATTAAATAAACCACAGCAGTTTTTTAAAACACACCTTTATTTTGGTCTGTGTGGAATGTGGCTTTATTGGAATGCTTCTTCCTGAGTGTCTTAGTTCTGCTATCAAAATATGTTTTATCAAAGGCTCCTTTCTCAGTAGCGTCCATTTATTGTTGAAGTTACTTAAGAGTAGTGAGATCATAAATTAACTGATTCTAAACCATGTAGTTCAGACCTCTTCCTGCCTCAGCTTTTTCATAGGCTGCAGTCTTCTACTTATGATTTTCAGAGAGCATAATGATTTTCAGAGTATTCGTGCTCTAAACCAATGCAAAAATGAAAAGAGCAAAAGGATTTATGGAGATTGGGGTGGTTTGGTCACACTTTTCCTTCAAATTTTAAAACTCTTCTAGGTTTGAATTGTTATTCTGTTTTTATGCAAGCACCAAATCCATCAACATAAATTCCCTATTTTTTGCTATTTATATTTTTATTATGATACAGGAAGAATTAAATGCAGAAAATTTAGCAAAAGGTTACCATTGAATATATGAGTTTCAGATTAAAAAAAAAAAAAAGGCAAAAGTTGGGGTTCTGGCAGAAGTGAGCACTAACCTTTTACATAGTGTATGTTTGTTTTGATATAAACAGTAATAAGCAAGCTACAGGCTTAACCAGAAAAACAGGAACAGGCAAAAGAGCTGTTGTACAATCTTGTGACCTCAGGTGACACGGAGCTGTCTTCTGGGTGCATGTTCACTTCAATGTTCCCATACAGCATGCTTTGGTTATTAATTGAAAGCCCGTTTCATGCTCGGATCACATATAAATCTACCTGTCTGAAGGACAGAATCTTGTCTTAATTCACCTGTTTCTTCAGTCACTCAGCTGTGACTGTGCCCAAGACTGTAGATTCGATTTAAGTAGCATGTTTACAATCCCCTGGGGCTGTGAGATGATTCCAGTAGAATTAGAAAGGACAAAAAGTCTCCGAGGAGGGTGATAGCGTGTATTACAAAATGTAGCAGTTGTTCCACAGTTGGTGCATAGAACCATGAGAGATATTAACAGTTGAGAAGTTGTTTTGAGGAGAATGGATGCTTGTCTGCTGGAGAAATTTTGTACTCTTACAGTGGTGTAGTAGACCCAAAAATCTTAGAACTAATGATCTATAAGATCTGGATTGTCAAGTTACCTAACTAGGACAAGGTGAAGTAGGTGATTTTTACTTGCTCCCGTCTCCATCTTCCTTCTGTAGCTCCCAACAGGCCAGGTATTGCATCACCTGAAAACAAGTATCTGCTTGTTTCTTCTGTCATAGATCTAGCTATTGCTTTCCTTTTAGGGAAGTGATATTAAGTGTTACATTGTGAAGTTTCTGTGAGTGGGTTTCAGATTGTAACTTAAATATTGGACGTCCATAGACTGCTTCTAGGGATTCTGTGAAAGCTGGTTAGGAAAAGAAAGTTCAGTCAAAGTAATCATTCGGGGGATCCTCTGACTGATTCTTGCCCCTATGAATGGGTCTGCACATCTAATGAAACTGTTTAGATTGAAACTGCTACTCCCATCCCCCCCCCCCTCCCCCATTTTAAGACTAGTTTTTTCCACAAACAATAAGTCTGTATTTAACCAGCCCTTATGGATTTCTCTTTAATAAACAGCCATTGTGTCTTCACACATGGAGATAACATATTACGGATGTATTACGAAAACTTCAGTGGTTCATAGCTTAACACATACATCCACATTTGTCAGCTGACACGACCGTGGCTGATAGGGTGAAAAAATATTACTCTCTAATATTCTTAACACAGGCATTTCCCGAGTTGTTCTACTGAACCAAACCATCTGATTAAAAACTACTACATTAGTTTTTCTAATGGAAAGAAGATTCTGCATTATTATATATAGCACTTTTGCGTGCTGTTTGGTTGACTTGGTGGGAAGGGAGGTGAGTTAGTGCCTTTACATTTCATTTGGAGGAAGATCTATGGGAGGACCTTAATTGTACTTTCTTGGAATTCGTATTGCCTTACTTAGAAACGTTGATCTTGAGAACAGTCTCACTAAGGGCTAAACATGGGGGGGTGGGAAATGCAGAGGATACAGAAATCCACTTTGCTGTGTGCATAATTCTGTCTTTATCTTGGACTGCTTCCACCCTTTCTCTTCCACCTTGAAAACATAAGCATCTTGTAGTGGCAGGTAATTTGGGTTCTTTTGCCAGGAGTAATCGAAGAACAGTTTCCAATGAGTACAATTCTTACGTTTGTGAAATCACTGATGAAACTTCCACCGACATTGCCAAAATTTCACTCCTTATTACAGTGGTGTGCTAGGGAACTGATTTTTGTTAATTTTCCCCGAGGTTTTAGCAGTACAGGACAATCCTACTTCTGCAGCCTTGTTCTTCTATTTAGCCAAGTCAGTAAAGACACTCGTCATTTCTATGAACAAGATCCTTGCCAGCTTTCAAACATAACCTTTTCTGTAGTCCTCTTTTGCCTTACTTCATGTACGTGGTGTCACTCTGCCATTGCTCAAATAGCCAAAATTCATTTGTTCAGAATTGGAGGGGTGGGGTGGGTGGGTGGGCACAGGACTTCGTCTTAGATTGTCAGGCCTGGAAATTTTCAGGCCGAATAATTGATCTTTGGATTGTAACACAGCAGAACGCTGTGTAATGAATGCTGTCTCTAGCAGACCTGTTCTCATCTGTGTATTTGTTTTCTTTCAGGTCTAAAAGCGTGACCAGTTCCAGCAGCAGTAGCAGTGCCAGTTCGGCTAGTGATTCCTCATCTGACAGCGACGATTCTTCTACCTCTTCTTCTTCTGATGATAGTGACAGTGATGAGAGCTCTTCTACTTCTTCCTCTTCTCCATCCTCGAGTAGTACTTCCTCCTCTTCAGAGTTTGAATCGGATTCTAGTTCCTCCAGCACTAGCAGCAGCAGCACAGACAGTAGTTCTGATGATGAGCCACCAAAGAAAAAGAAGAAGAAATAGTGCGGTACAGTGTAGAACTGTTGTTCAGTGATGATAATACTCTTCAAAGATGTTTTGAGCACATGATTGCCAAACAGTTTAACTGGTCAACATTTCTACTGCTAAAACTTTCTAAATGTTTTGCATAGTTGTTCATAGGACATGAAAGGCATTAAATGGCACGTGAGACTTACTGAAAGAGTATTTTTGTGGTTTATCCTTTTATGGAAAATTTTACTTTTTTAGTTCAAAAATCTATCATCAGATTTGTTTATATGAGCTAAGGTCCAGTAACCTGGATGTTTACATGCTGGAAAGCAAAAGCTTTTTATTGCAGATCTGCTGTGCATTGTATGCTACTATGTTTATGACAGCTTCACTTACATTTAGAAAATCCCCTAAGCTATTAGAAGCAAAAGTTTTACACTGCTGGCTGTAGAGCACTGTCATTGTTGAAACTGAATGCACAATGTTGCACACAGAGGGCCTTCCATCTCACTGTTAACAAATGTATTATATGCTGCTGAGCTTTTTTTCTGATGGCTTTTCCTGATGCTTCCAGATTGAGTCTTAACTGCAACATAAAACTTTAAATAGTGTTCATTTGTTAATGATCAATATACTACTTGTACTGTACAGAGGCTTTAGTCTTTTCAACTCGCCTGTTTCCTTAGCTCATGTATTTGTAGTATTTTCTGAGACACAGAGTGTCTTTTGCAGCAGTGTCTGTGTAAGGAAGACGAGCAGTGCACAGTGGAAAAATTATGACTGATGCTGCTTAGGAGTTTCATCTTTGTGCCTTTTTTGTAAATTAAATGTATCCTAGTGAGAGAAGGGCTTGAGTGGGTGTTTTTCAGAACTCCATTAGCTTTCCATACAGAACATGGTCAGTAAAACCAGAGAAGTAGTAGTAACAAACAAAAATGGGCACTATTTTCAAGGAGGTGGGAGAAAAGGTTATTTCACTGGATGCTCAGTAAGAAAAGGAGTCACTTTTAAATAGAGGTCCCAAAGGAAAGTGTTTCCCTTTTGATATTTTTGAAAAAAATTGTTGTGTAATGCAAGATTTACCAATCCATGTTGTTGGGCACATGGTGGCTGGCATTGTGGTCTGCAGTATCATCACTCCATTATTTTTATGTAATAGGGTGTACGTGTCTGTGAAAATCTGGCATGGGAGAAGCAAGTTAGTGCAAAAAAAAAAAAAAAGGCAAAATCCAAACATACTGCAGAACAAGTATTGCTGGTTGCAAATTTGAAGTTATTTGTTCTTTTGGTGGATTGAAACAGTTGGCATTAGTATTCTGATTTGTGATGGCAGTCTCCTAAACTTCTTATCGTTGGAGTGCCCTTTTTGGGGGAGGGGGCATCACATGTGGAAGAATTCCTAAATATCTTGGTTTAGGTAAAATATAGTAACTAAACTATTTTTTATATTTTTATGGAAAAAGTAGTGTGTAGAATTTTGAATAAACTGTGCTTATTTAAATGTTTGAAAATGTATGTTGTGTGTTTTAGTCTGTAATCATTACTGTGTTTTACAGAACACTCTGCAGACTGCAAATAAAATTACCAGAAAATTGTTTTAAGTCGTATTGAGTGAATGTACCATTTAATGGGAAAAGTTAATAAATTATTAAACAGTAGTTGCTAAGTTCATGCTTACTGCAAATCCAAATGTAAGTGATATCGTAGTAGCTAATCGTAGAATGGTTTAGGTTGGAAGGGATGTTGAAGACCATCCAGTCCAAGCCCCTGCTATGGGCAGGGACACCTGCCACTAGCCCAGGTTGCCCCAAGACCTGTCCAGTCTAGCCTTGAACGCTTCCAGGGCTAAGCGTGTGTGTGTGTAAGCCCTTTGGAATAGAGGGCTTTGTAGTGAAGGGTTTAGGGCTGTCTGGGCAGTTCCAGCAAGCCATGCGTGATGCCCAACACAGTTGTGGTGGTAAGCTTGCTGTCAGCAACCTCTTTGTTGTATGGGGGCAGCTGAAGAGGGGTGTGGAGCCCACCTGGGTGGTGGTCCTGTGCTACAAAGTACAGGCATTAGTTTGGTCAGTGCTGAGCTGGGCAGCACTAGTGTGGGTATGAGGGAGGGCTGTTCAGAAAGGAGAGGATGGGGATGGTGTCCCCGCCGCGTGCCTCTGCCATCCTGTTCAGACCACATTGTACGTCTATTTCTTTAATGTTGCTGGTGTTTGAGTGTAGGTGTTTTGTCAGAAGTGCTTCACAAAAGTGTATTACTTCTACCCATTAAGTTGTCTCTGCCAAGAAAAGAGAAGTTTGTTAGACAATTACTAAGTACTAAAGCCAGTCATTAAATTCAGGGGGTTGGTCTCTTCATGATCTGTTTACCTTTGGTGTCTACAGTCAGACAAATTGGGTCCATTCACAGAGACAAAAGGAAATGCTTGTGTATGTTAGGTTCTGTCAGTAGGAGCTGGGATAAGGTAAGGTAATTACAGGTGATACTAAGGAGACCTTAATTCAACTTCTGGGCTGCTCTTGGCTTATGAGCAGAGATTCAGAGAGGTGGCTTACTGCATTCACTGGGTGTCTGGTACTGCCGACTGCTGATTAAGTCAGAGACCAACCATAAGTCCCTCTACTCAGATTTGTTTTAAAAGTGTTTAATTTCATATACAGTATTTTGTTGGGTTTTTTTAATTGCCCTTTCTATTTACTTTGTCTCTACATATTCTTATTTTACAGAGTAAAACCCACCAGCCTGTTGAGCCTTACCAGTTCATCTTTCACTAGATCACATCCTCATATCTGAGCGGATGCTTTGATTCAGATTTTTTTCAACGGGAAAGGTATTTCTTTAATTACTGTCTTCCAAAGCTCTAGGTTAAGTAGAAAAGATCATTAATTTTTAACCAGAAATTGTTATATTTACTAAGCAGTTACACGAGACTTGTGTAGCTCTGAACAGCCTCAGTTTAATCCTTCCAATTACAAGTACAGCTGCCATTGCTAATTGAAGGGAAGCAATTGATGCAGGCTGGTGGAAAAACAGCCTCAGGAAAAGGCGTCACATTTCAACGAGAAACACTGTGAACCGGTGGGAGAGCAGAGGAAGGGAGAGACAACCTGATCTTCTAGTCTGGGTCTTTATTAAATCAAACATCTGTCAGTCAGAAACAGGTTTTTGGGTGCCCTCAATGAAATTGCATTATACAGTCTCTTGTGGATTGATGGATTGATTTATTTTTTTAGGGAGGAGTTCTTAATAAATAGGACTTCTGCCAGCAAATGAATTTGATTTATAAGGAAACGATTCAACATACCTTAACCCCATGGGTTTAATTTGCTTTATGAAATTGTATTTATCTAAGCTCTGCCTTTAACCAGATACTGAGACACCAGTTGTGGCTGAGGCAGATCTTCACAGCCTGATTTCGTTAATCAAGATGTTTAAGGGGAGGGAGGGGTGTGATACAAAACATAGTACCAGGATATGTTTGATTTTGGAGATTTGATGTATCAAAAGTGTCACTGGCAGAATGTAATTCTAAAAACATCATTGAAACTGATAGGAAGAGTGTATTTTTATTATTTTCTGTTATTTACAGTACCATGTAACTTTCCCAGAGAAGCTGCCTGTGCCTTTCCTTCCCTTTATAGAGGAGGGAAGTTATATATGCATTTAATTTTCAGGTAGGTCGGGGCTCCACCCCAAGTTGATAGCCTTGGTTGTATTTCAGCATCACAGCAAACATTAGATTTCACTGCCAGTTAGAGTCGTTATGAACTGCTTCAGATTCGCTCTAGATTTAAAACTATTATTATGGGTTTTTACATAATTTTTCTTTGAATGGTATCTGCAGTTGGAGTATGGGAGACTTTAAAAGAGGATTTAGGTTCCGGAGTCTGTTACACTTAGGCGGGGGGGGGGGCGGGACGGGGGTGTTTTCTCACTATTCTGCTGCACTTGGCTCATATATTTCAAGCTATTCAAAAAGTATTGCTTTGTAACAGCCGAGCTCCAAGTAGAACCGTGTGCCAGCACGTTCCAGAGTCAGTTTACGTGGAAGAAGTAGTTTTTGTTTAAATGAAAGAAGGTTTATATAGCCTAGTTGTAAGTTTTTTTTCAAAACCAGCTTCTGTTGGAGATGCTTGTTCAAGCCGACGCTGGGGGTTTCGTAGCCTGGCGGGGTGCGGGGGGTGCCCGCGGCCGGGGGGTGCCCGTGCCGGGGGTGGGGCCGT
>JAVJGI010000064.1:63818890-63876598 GCA_035590275.1 Ibycter americanus | reverse complement strand
GCTCCGCAGGCAGGAGCTGCCGGGCCGTTTCAGAAGCGGCGCTTTGGACGGGGCTGTGGCAGATGCTGCTCGTGCGTGGGTTGACGGGAGCCCCCGGCCCTGAGCGCAGCGCTGCGGCGGCCCGGCGAGGGCACCCACCGGCGCGTACTGGGCTACCAGAAAGCCTGTCTAAACCAGAGGGAGCGTTCTCTGAGGGGACAGATGCTGACTGGCCTTTGAATAAATTCCCTTGGCACTGCCTTGGTCTGCAGGAGGGATGAGTGACCTTCTAGCAGCTTCCTACTGGCCTCGTTGTGAAGGGTCTTCAGCATCTTACTTGTTGCTGGTTCTGCCTTGACGGAGCGATTTGGCGGTGTCCGCTCTAAGGATGGCGTTTCTGAGAGCCCACCCAGCATTTAGGCAGCTCTGCTGCTTTCTGAACAGATCCCTCTTTTCAGTTTGCATCCTAAGGCCAAGTTAACCGATGCGGAAAAGTAGCAGGTCAGTGTGTGCCTGGCAAACATGAGTATATGAAAATGAGGCAAACCTTTCGTAGGTTGAATGTTTGCACAAGTAGAGAGACCTACCCCATCTGCCCAAAAAGCCCAACAGGAAGGGTTGTAATTGTGCAAACATTAAGTATTCACAGTCCAGTTCAGCGGTGCCCTCCTCTTCTTGGCTTTTTGGAAGAGTTTAGTCCTTCTGCTTACTGCAGGGAGCTGCTGTGAGAGATTTCTGAATGTGAACAAGTTGCCCACAAACCCTGGAAGCTCTTCACGTTTAAGGAGTAGAGAAAAATCATTCTCACCGTGGCTCAAAGTCTGATCAAAGTCTAATGGTTGGAGGAGCCTAAAGAAAGTGGTGCGTGGGACGGAGCCTTTTTAACTTTGTAGTGAATTGTTTGCAGCTGCGGTTCAGGAGGAGGGAACAGAGTAGTTCGGCTGAAGAAAAACTAGGAGCAGAGAGGCTTACTTGTGATGATGACGTGAAAAACCAAAAAGTGGCCTGGTCCTGTGAACTTCTCTATGTTTTTGTGAGAAATGGTAAGAATAAACAAATGGATCTGAAAGTTTTTAATCATGATCCAAATTATAACTGTGACACAGAAGAGACCTGGTTGGATTATTACTATGGCTGCAATATTAATGCAGTAGTGTGCAACTTGTGAGGAATGACAGGCAGGAGAAGAAGAAGAGATGTTGCCTTCTCTGTCATCACCTCTGTACTTGCTTTGTTACTGCAGGTGGATCTTCTCAATGCAATTTGAGTGATTGTTAAAAGGGAAGAAAACCGGGCACTACCGTTTGTGCTCTGGGCTGCCTGGCAGGAAACCCAAGCAGAATCATCCAGTGCACAGCAGTGGGACATGGTATCTGCCCAGGCATCCCTGTTACAGGAGTGCCAGTGGTACGGGGTGTTTGTGGGATGTGTTACTGACTTTCTTGGTACAGAAGATGATAACAGCCACGGGAGGGGAAGCTTTGCTAGACCTGATTGCAACTGACAGGTATAGCTTTTTAAAAATATTAATGTAAAGGGCAATTTGGATGGTAGTGGTTGTCAGTTTGTGATCCTTAGGCTGTTGTTTCTATTTTGCTGTTTTCACTCTTCTTCTAAGCAAAGACAGATTTCAGTAAACTCAGTGAATTGATAGCCAGCATGTCACAGAAGGAAAGCCTGGAGAAAAGAGCATGTGTGCCTTGAGAAAGGAAAGGATATAAATAAATAATCTTAACTTCAAGCTCTAGGAAAAGTCTGGAATGCATAAACAATCTGTTAGCATGTGGAAAATAACAGGCGTGCCTTTTGTCTCCCAGATGAATTTGTCAAGGACCAATACAATTTCTTCTACAACAGGATAACAACTTCTGTGAAGAGGGAAGAAAAAGAAGAGATCGTATGTACCGGGGAACTCCAAGAACAGCTCTAAACAGGTCAGTCCAGTTCAGTGCGAGAGAATTGTTTAGAGGATCTTTCAAGGTCCTTTCCAGGCTGTTTTCCTGATTCTGCAATTATAAATCTTTGCCCAAAGCCCACTGAAATGACCCATTAATTCAGCTTTGAATTATGCCCTGCAGCAGATAAGAAAGGGAAAATTCTTCCTTCTGTGTTACAGCTGAATGCTGTAGCAGCGTTTTCAGGTTGCCTTGGCAAGTGGCCAAGTGGAGGAACCCTAACTTAATGTCAAGCCAAGGGCTGGCCAATTTGCTACACTTCGCTAGTCAGCACAGCCTGTGACTGCGGCGGAATGGTCCCTTTCTGGATTTTTGCATATTTATATGTATCTTGACCTGGGACCCATAACTTACAAGGTTATTTGGTTTTTCCTCCCTCCCCACACACGTGCAGAGCTGCACCGTAACCTCGTTACAGGTCTCAGAGAGTTGAATAATTACCAGTCTCTCATGACCAAAGCTTTCATCGCTCTTTCCATCTGAAATTGTGCAGGGCAGCTCTGACCTAAGGGGTCATCTACCAGTGCAGTGTGTCATGTCTCAGGAACTGCTTTCTCTAATGCTGTGCAAGGTCCAGGCCTTTGACCTTCTCAAACAGCTGCAGAAACAGCGATCAACTCTGATCTGATTTCCTCAGCTTTTAGCACCAGTTCCACGGGTGTTGTTATCTTTGCTGCTCTTCGCAGGTTCATATAGGTCCTGGCTGATTTGTAGTTGGTGACATTGGCAGGTTCTGTGGTGACAGTTGACAGCCAAGCTGGGGGCAGCGCCGATGTGCGGGGGGGCAGGGGGCGCTGCAGGGGGTCTGGGCAGGCCGGGCGAGGGGCTGAGCCCAGCTGTGTGAGGGTCAACCCGGCCCAGTGCCGGGCCCGGCCCGTGGGGCACACCAGCCCCACGCAGCCCCACGGGCCGGGGCACAGCGGCTGGGAAGCTGCCCGGCGGGAAAGGGGCTGGGGGGCCAGCTGGGCGTGAGCCCCCAGGGTGCCCGGGTGGCCAAGGAGGTGGTGGAGTCACCATCCCTGGAGGGGTTTAAAAGCCGTGTAGATGTGGTGCTGAGGGCCGTGGTTTAGTGGTGGGCTTGGTGGTGCTGGGTTAACGGTTGGACTTCCATAAGAAACAGCTGGCTGCGCCTGCTGGACCTGCCTCTTCCGCATCATCTCTGCCTTCCTCATCATCTCGTAAGCTTCCTTGGCACAATTAAGGGGCTTGCTGGTGGGTTGGCTGGGGACACTGTCCCCCTTCCCCATGGGACCTGGCACAAACATTCTCATATTTGATCAGAGTTCAGCAAACAGACACACTGGAAAGGACCTCAAAATATTTAAATGTATTCCCTAGCACATGCTATATAGAAGATAAAAATAGTGTATGAAGAGATGCTGGCTATTTTTTGGCATTTGTCAAAGTCACCAACAACTCACTTCAAGAGGAATAAATGCACTGGATGATCTTAAAGGTCTTTTCCAACCTAAATGATTCTATTTTTCCTATAAGGGACCGTAAAAGCAAACCAAAAAAGCCACATCAAAATGGGAATTTAGTTTTTGTGTGATGTTGTGTATTTTGTGGGCAGAGGAATAATCAGAGTTTCTGGGGAAAAAAAATTCAGAAATCTGCCAGTTTAATTTTCCAGTGTTCCATTACTATTAGCATAAGCATTTCCTTATTTAAAGGTAATTAAAAAATTGTTTGGTCAAACTCCAAATCTGAAAAATTGAGCCATTAAGATTAAAATTTCAGGAACATTAAATATGGAGAAATGGGTTAAAGGATTTAGTGGAGGAACACGTTGTAAATTGAATTCAGCAAGTTGTACTGTGTTTCGGAATAAATAAGAACAGCAGCCTAATGAAAGTTGCTCTGAAAAATGCTTCATTTTACAAAGGTGTCTTAATACTATTTTGTTCTTGTAACTTCAAGGGCCTTGAAGCATAAAGATTGGCCAAGATGAGACGAAATGGAGTGATATTTTTTCTGTCTCATGTCTTTTTTTGATGTGCTGGGTGGTCCTGTATGGAAAAGAGCTTACTGGTAGTTTTGTTTGTGTGATTTGAGTAGGTTTTTGTATATTTGGGTGGGTGGGGAGCTGCTGGTGGTGGGGTTTTCTGTTTGTTTGAGATCTACTATTAAAGCTTCCAGTTCACGTGTGGTTTGTACGTCAGTGACTCGTGGTGGATTGCAGCTACTGCAATCCCTGCTGGCTGTGGGCGGAAGGCAGTATGGCCACTGTACCTCCTCGGTATACTATTTTAAATTGCCTGGTGAAGTTTTGGAACCACTATATTTTATTTTGTCCTTACAATGCCGATAGGATAAACTAATATATTAAAATGTTGGTCTGACACGGAGAAAGCTATGCTGTAGATAGCCTTTAAAAGGTAAAGGGTGAAAATGTTTTTCCTGGAGCAATGATTACTGCTGCTGAAATATCTGCACCAATTATATTTAATGAGGAAAAAATACAAGAAGTTTGTGCTGTGACACATTCTTAGCCAATAATTACCAGAAATATGTTTTACTAGGAGTTTTAACAAGTAGTCTTCGGCTTAAATTTGTTAATCCCTAACAACGGTCTAAAAAATAACTTTCTTTTTTTTTCCCCTCCAATTTTTTTTAAGGAAAAATTTGCATCCTTTTATGGCCACATGAAGCAAGATCCATGCTGAATTGACATGTAAAGATGTTTTCAAGGTGTCCTCTTCAGGTGCCTAATTGGCCCAAATAGCTTGTGTTGATGTTTTTGTTGTTTGGGTTGGGGTTTTTTTTTTGATAAAGCCAATTCCCGTGTGCTCTGCGGTGCAGAGGAGCAGCGCAGTGTGCATGGAGGGGGGAGCGCCGGTGACTGCCGGTACTCGCGTCAGCTGCGTGGCACTCCGGCTCTCTCCTAACGGCACGTGCCAGCAGGTAGTTATTCAGAAGAATGTTAAAATACATTCAGTCATGATTTACTGACAGACTTGAAAACTAAAGATAAAAAATGGGTGTGGTTTAACCTTCCTTTCTCTTTAAGAGGAGCACAAAATTTGGATTTCATTGGCTGGTGTAATGGGGTGATTTCTTGCTAGCAGGAGTGTACTTTGCATATATACAATTTATTTTAATCCATTAAACAAATTAATATTTTTTTTTAAAGTATTATGTGTAAGTAAACAGTGAATCATACCTTAAAAAAATTAATCTTAGCTTGTACTGAGTAGAATTCAGTTAATTCAACCAACAATGAGTTGCTGCCATCCGTGCCAGGTGTCTAAGAAAGGCAACAAAACTGTTTGATTGAAGCTACTTTGTCCACCGTATCCCTGGAAGCTTTAGCAATGAGAAGCATATCTTACCGTGCAATTTCGGTAGCACTTGAAAACAGTTTTATCTGTTAAGAAACGTTACCAGGTTTAAGCTTTGTAACAAACTGACGGACTGAGTGTCTCGGTATGAACGGCCTATTGCATTAAGTGTTTTGAAATTCAACTGAATTTTGGCAAGGGTTTTGCAATGTTGCTTGTGTTTTTCTTTAACTTCATTTGACAAAAAACTTCGTTCTCTAGTGGCAAGATTCATTCAGTTTCACTGACTTTAAATGATATGTGTTGTTATGATTCTACATTTTGCAGTTTCATGTCTGTCAAGTCTTTTAGCTTATAGTTAAAAATATGTTAGGAACAGGAGTTCGGAACCAGCTTGCACAACGCCTTTGCTAGTTTATCAAATGCAGAAGTTAAGTTTTTGGTCTGGGTAGAGGGAAAAGTCTTTAAATATCTTCTGTGGAAGATACTTTGTAATCGTTACTATTGGGAGTTATGACATCTCTGGTGTAACGGCGTGGTCCTGGGATGTCAGCGGGCTCCACACAAGTGGTGCCGGTGCTCTGTGGGGATGAGCACGATGGCACCGTTCGATGGCTGGCTGCCCTGCCTGGGACACGGGATCCCTGGGGAAGGGGAGCAGCCCAAGGTGTGTTGTGTCTTTGGTGGCTCAGTCTCCTTTTGGTCCTTAAATATAATAGACCTGTGAATAGCATCACTTTTGTTTTAAGGCCATATCCAGAAAAGTGAGAAAAAGCTGTAATAACTTTGGAAAAAAAACCCAAACCCCAAATAACTTAATGTCATTGGTAGTGAAAAAAGGGAACATCATTTTATTAAAAGGGTTTGTATAGTTAAATTCATGTTTATCATCTGTTTTCCTGAAGTAGTTGATACTATACTAAATGTCTTGATACTCAGTGGCTGCTGAAATGTTAATGTTTTTCTCAGTCTGCTTACAGGGATTATAAAATACAGGTGGCATTTAATAAGTAGGATGAAAGGTTAAAACTTTCCAACTTTTTAAACTAGTGTTTGTTTGGAAGCACTGCACATCAAAGCTGTGGCTTTCCTGCTGAATTTCAGCTTACCTCTGTAGATTGTTCTGGTCCCTTCCTCTCGCTTCCAAATTTTTTTTGCTTTGTCTGCAAATCTTAAATACTCCTTTTCCCTAGTGGGTTTTTCCAGAGTTTAACTAATATGTGCTCTCCTCATCTTCAGTATACTTAAATGGAAAAGGAAAGTTTTAAGTGATCAGAAAGCGTCCCCGGTCTCAGAGCTGTCATGTCATTCAAGTACTAATAGCAGATTTTAGACAGGTAGCAAATGGTGATGAATTTGGTAACTTTTTGCATACAAGTTAGGGCTGAAAACTGGGAATCAGAGTTCAAATTCTTATTCTCTCTTTTCTGGTACTCAAATTGTGGATTTTAAGAAGTCTATGAACCCTTCTTGTTTTCAAAATGTAAAGCAATCCCGGAAATGCCGTAACTGGTAACGGGGACCCTTAGAGCTGTGAGAATTCAGGCTGTCACGTTTGAGAAGATACTCACATGCCGACATGTGTGAACTCAGTTGGCTTTGATGCTTCCCCTCCACCCCCTTCGGCTGTTGCCCTAACAGTCTGGAAACATAGTTCGCTTTGTTGTGCTACTCAGTCATTCTGTAGCATACCTTGAGTGTTTTCCCATGTTTCTGAAGAGAGTTAAATCACGACGTGGTGAAGTTCCTTAGCTCTGGCTGCTCTGCCGACCTGCTCTCCAGCATCCTCCTGCTCCTGTTTCATCAGTCATAACCTTGCTGCTCGTCAGCAGCTGCAGACAAAGGCCACCTATGACACCGATGCAGCAAACAGAGGCAGTAATATAATGAGACTTTTGTGGATTTTTTTTGGAGGGGGTACTTTTATTTGCTTGGGGGTTTTAGTCCTTATTTTGTTTTAAACAGGTTGCTTATTCCTGCTCGCTAGTGCCAGTATGACTGTTTCAGGGGCCATGGAGCATTCAAACTTATCAGTGTTTAAAAATAGCCCCAAATAGCCCTACCCCCAAAATATGTATTTTGAACCAGCACAGATTTCCCTAATTCAGCTTAATTATCCAATAGATGGCTGCATCAGCACAACCAGGAGAGTGGTTCGGGGCTGGAGCATGGCATGGGAGCTGCTTTGGAGATCTGCCCTGGGCCAGGGGCTTGGAACCACACCCAAACTACACAATTTTAAAAATTGCCTTTTGCTTTAGGTACCAAGTAGAGCTGGGCACAGGATGTATTAATAGCCCCAAAATATTTTATGATTGATGCTTGTGTTGTGAAGATGTATCAAATAAAAGCTGTGTTTAGAAAATAAGCTGTGCTTGAAAGAGCAAGGGGAAGAGGCAGAGATGCTATCGGTGTTTATGCAGCGTTGTCATGTGGAAGAGACCTTACTGCTGTGAGCAGTTACAGAAGACCTACGTGGTTTATACAGTGGCAGAGTGTTACTATCTCAAACCCTGATGTTCGTTTTAGTATGTTATACAGTAGGATGCGTGAACTTTGGTGACAAAAGCAAGTCCAAGATAAATGTCTTGTGAGGGAGTGCAGACAGATGATCTTTAAGTAGGGCTGGAGGAAATGGCAGTTAAACCTCAGTAATGTATTTGATAAACTTTTTCTCTCCCTGCTTTCTCTGTAGTTCTCTTGAGATGGGAGAAGGATGTGAACCTTGAAATGAATGTGGTTTTTCCCTTTTGCCTTTTCACTCTTTCAGTTTAGAGGGCACCTCATTAAAACATTGTCT
Source organism: Ibycter americanus (assembly GCA_035590275.1). Classification (NCBI taxonomy): domain Eukaryota; kingdom Metazoa; phylum Chordata; class Aves; order Falconiformes; family Falconidae; genus Ibycter; species Ibycter americanus. Next base: position 63,868,583 of record JAVJGI010000064.1, on the reverse strand, counting down.
GCAGTTTCAGATCTTACACAGAGCGTATTTATCAGAATTTCTGTGAAGTGAGCCCTTTCTTAATCCTAATGCCATAGAGTTCATAACACTCAAGTGTAATGATGTCTTTTATGAAAGTAAATTAGTGTGAGGAAGTCAAAACTATAATAGTCAGATTAATGTTGGATGTCTGAATAACTATTGCTTAATAAAATTTAAACGCCAATTGTCTTGGCTTCAAAGTTTAAACAGAAGAACGTGTAGGCACAGGAATTTGGTTATTAAGTTTCTGCCCAATTAAACTGGAGAATATTGTTGGAAAACAGTATTAGAATATGCTTTGGTTAGCCTGTGTGGACATGAAAAGATTGCATGTAAAAATTCTGTGTTCATGATGGTCCGTCTTTGCACTGTGCAAATTATAGAATCTCGCAGTGATGGGGAGCTGAAAGGGTGAGGAGGATGTCATTGAGTGTGAGGCTGGATTGGGCTGAAGTTTGCTGAGTTGAGAATTGAGTGAGAAACAAAATTGTGTTCCCAGTGATGGCAGAGCTCTGGATCGAGCCTGTGCTGCTTGGGTTTGTTATCTCCTGAACTGCAGTATGTCAGGACTTGAGCTTCAGATGATGTTAAAAAGAATATCGTTGCCTTGGTTAAGAAGACCTCATATCCCTGAGAGTAGTTTTGGTATTGCCAGGTGAAGCAAATAGAAATGCAAAGACCTGGGAAGGAAGAGTTGAAATTCTCCTTTGCTTAACAGCAGGAATGAGCTTTACTGCTCTTCTGGCTCAGGCTTGGTTATTGGCAACGAGTTTGTTGAGGCTCCTTTGCCTTACCTGGCTCGGAGTCCTAACTTGGTGGTGTGGTAGGTGCAGAAAATGACAAATCTTGTGGATTATGGCTTTGTTGTATTGCAGCATTCAGCCTTAGAGATACTCTTTTCCTCTGAGAGTCAGTAACACAGCCGCCAGGGCGTTCCTTGGTGGGATCTCCGCTGTCTACCTGGGCTGGTGCTTTGTTAATGGGGCCGTTGATGGAGGAATTAACCTTCCTCTGCTGCGTGTGTCTGAGGAGAGAGCAGGGAGTGGTGCTGTCATTTCCTAGATTTTCCTATTTCTTTACCATTTCTCAAGAGACAGGACAAAAAGGAGAGGCTGAAGTTGATGTCTTGTAAGCAGCTCCATTCTCTAGGATGAAAAAGAGCTGGGAACTTTGTTTCTGTGTAAGGTTAATCAGTGGGAGGAGGGAATCAGATGTTTTCATTACTGTGTAATGCTTTTGCACAACAATACATTATAGAGAACGGATAATTTTGGATCTTTTCAGATCCCTTGAGTCAATTACATCAAACCAGTTTTGCACATTCTTCCCAGGTGTAAACAATTTTAAGCTGTTTTAGTAGTATGTTTTAGAAATGGACTTAAAACTTGGTTTTGAATGAGCTATGTTTCAACTGCTGAAGTTAGAAGTTTCCTCCTTAACTTGGCTTCTAAAATGCAGTTGCTGGGTGTTAACTTTTACCTTAGTCAAAATGCAGTCCTTGCTTCCCTGTGCTGAATCTTGAATTCTCACGTGAACTTGTTTAATGAAACATTATACTACAGAGCTTCTTTAGTTCTAAAGGATCCCCAAGTCCTTTTTCAGTAGTTAGTGTTAAGTTACAAATGATCACTATAATTCTTTAATCCATCCTTTCGGTGTGGTGGCTTCTCAAGTAGAAGATGCTGGCTGATACTTGGGTAACTTGATACAGTTTTGAGGGGTGAAGGGGGAATCTGGCAGATAAAATTAAAGAGCAGGATGTAATTACTTGCATTGTCATTTGACTGAGACGCTGGAATTAACATCGTGCCCTTAAAGAAAGTACTGTGAAATTTGTCTCGACTAACGGTGGTGAAGGATTTGTGCTCATTTGTCTGAAAAGCAGTGGCAAGCCCAGGCATATAGTGCTTTCTTGGGAATTTCTGCGGTGTTTCGGAGCTGAGTAGGAAGGAAAAGAGCCTACAGCAAACTGCTAACTCTGCCCTCCCTGGTAGTTCTTGTCAAACATTAACCTGACCTAGGCCAACTTTTTTTTTTTCTTCCCCCTTGTTTTAAAGCTCTCCCACCTTCACAACACGTACAAAGGTGTTCATGCGCAGCTCTTAAAGAGTATTTTATGATGTCCCTGTTGAATGTGCAGAAGGGATCCCTGATGTGATGAGTGGGATATAAACATTTATGTTTATGTTACAGAAACAAGAAACGTTTATGTTTATATTAATGGTGAATCACTGGTTTGTATTTGTATTGTATACCAATAAAATTGTATTACCCATAGCTCAGACCTTCTAATGAAACCTTGGAAGGCAGGATAGCGCTCTCCTAGAGATGGAGCTATGTCAGAGTTCATTCTCATCAAAGTATCTAAATGAGGTTATGGCTCAAGCTTTCTTACATTCACGTATGCAGTCTTACTGTGTGAGCATGCCTAACAGCAAGTAGATTGATACTGAGTTATAATTTAGTAACATACATCTACTGGTATAACCAACCTTTTCTTTGGTGGAGCAGATACCATTTGCAGTTGGAGCCGCCCCAAACTAAATACCCCTCCCTTGGCACAGCATGCCACTGCGGTATTAACCAGAGCCGACGGAAAACTGCAGCCTTTGTGTCAAAAGGTGCGAGGGAGAGAAATAAAAGAGGACTTCGTCCTTTTGAAAAGTTGTTTTTTCCTCTTTCTTGACACATACGCATCTTATTTGAATTCTCTGTAAACTCTTGCTCTTAGTTTTATTCCTTATTTCAGTGTTACAAAACTATGAAGATGACTTTGATTGCAGTTCTTCTGTATTCACAACATACTTTAGACTTTACTTGGAGAAGCATACTGTTTGTAATTCTTTGTGCAAAGCTGTATCATTTTAGTAGGAAATGTTTTGGGTTTTTTCTGCCTTTTTTTTTTTTACCGTAACGTAGAAAGCTAGAAGTTGAAACTACACATTCATTTTTTTTGTGATAGGTATTAAATAGTTCTTGGTGACACCAGAGCATGTTCCTGTTTTGTGTGCTGGTGGGTTTTTGTTGTTGTGGGGCAGTTATTATTTAATTTCTCTGTTTAACAGCTGTTGTGTGAGTGCATACGTATTAAAAGCTCTCAGAGTAGCATTTTTGGATTGTATACGTGATTTTAGCGACAGGATTAGTAGCGATGCTGTATTTGACCCATGAGTTGGAAGAAGCATGCCATGCCAGTTCCGTAGATAATTCCTTGCTGTTCATGGTACAAGTAAGAAAAATATTTGAAATAATTAACAGGTATCTTTGGGAGGGAATTGGATGCAGCATTAAGGCAGTTTCTGGTGTTTTAAAATGCCTTCTGAAAACATATCATTCCATATTACAAGCAGGATTTCTCAGGGGTTTTTCCTCCTTTTTTAAAAAAATAATATTTTTTTTAAAAAAATTGAGTTGTCTGTGCTTTGCACAGCTGGGTGTGCCCTGCATGAAGTGCTAGATATTGTGTGTTGTCTCTGAAGACTGTTTATCGTTCATGGCCAAATGTTGTCAAACAAAATTTGTGTTTCATCACAGCCAATTAACCGGCACTGGATAAGTGAACTGTTTGATTTCTTTTGCTTATGAAACCAATTCAGATAGAAAAAAGCCCTTGAGTTAAATGAGGATGTCTTGAAGGAAGTCAAGGTGTTGTAAACATGCTTTGAAGATCCACTAATGCCTGCTTGAAAAGTGGTGGGTTTGGATCACTTTTTGATGGGTTGCGTGTGGAGGGTCCCTCAGGCGGACCTTCACCTTTGATGGTTTTGCCTTATGGTGTCTGGGAAGATGGAGAGGTGCTGCTGCCGGTGAGGGTGCTGGTGAACTTGTGCAAGGACAGGCTCTTGGATGCCTGATGTGGTTCAAGAGGGATGAGAGGCAGGCTGTTAGTCCTACGCCCAGACCCAGGGATTGGCTCAGGTCCTCTTTCCTTTAACAGCATTGCCAGGAAAACTTTGGCAGTGTGGGTGTGTTGATTTTTTTTTTCTTCCCCCCCTTTTTTTTTTTTTCAAACTAAAAGTGTGGTCCAAAAGTTCCGTATGTGGGATCTGTCCCTCTGCCCCAGAGCTGAGGGATGGGAGGTGGGAAACGGGAGAAGGCTGCAGTGGGTGGGCAGGGCAGCAGCAATGCTGCAATTTCATAACGCGAGTTATAAAGTCCAAGATGATGATGGCTTGAGTGAACTCTAGCCAAAGCCATGCCCTTTTCGGATTAAGGATGAACAGAAATACCAAATAGGATTTAGTAAGATGTTGGAACAAGAAATTAAAATTGTGTTTCTGGTATGGACGATTAGAATGACGTGGGACTGGTTCATGTGCTCAGTACGTCTAGGTCAGCAGTTAACAGCGGTGAAAGAATACACACAAGTGAATTTTGTGTCAGAGGTTTCTGTCAACTTCCTGCTGAATTTCCTGCATTCCTTCATCTCTTCTTATTGAGCTGGAGAGGAGGCATGAGATTTGAACAGAGCCAGTTGGATAGTTGAAATCCCACGCCAAATGGACGGTGCAGAGCACAGCGTGGCTAACTGCACAAATAGTGACTCAAACCTGACAGAATTAGTCTTTCTAAAAATGGAAGTACTGTGCTGTGCTTTAGGCCTGTTTTTGAATTTCTTTTAATTTTTGGACTTTTCTTTCCCCAGATGTGGAAATCAAGGTGGCTTTGGTCCTTGCTGTGAGGGCATTAATTCTGTCTCCCTTAGCCTGGCTCTGCTCCTCCTAGGCGTTCACACTTTCGCTCAGGCCTCCTGGGAAGAGGAAAAGGGAAATTATAGCAGGATCCTCTTGATAGCAGCAGGTAGAAGGCAACAAGTTCTCCATCTTCCCCTTCCAGGGCTGGTGCGCAGGGAGGGAGGAGCAGAGATGCTGCCCTCTTGCCCAGAGGGTAGGGGTGGCAGGAGCTGGGCTGCACCGAGCTGCTCCCAGCTCTTTTATCTTGTGGGAAAACATTTAAATCCAGGAAGTGGGTGTGGATGTGGGAAAGGGAGAAGCAGTTCTGCCTCCATGCAGCTCTGGCTGTCTGCAGCAGTGGTGGGGCAGAACGCCTTCCCACCAGCCCGCGTCAAACGGGGCAGGAATGGAGCTGCTCAGGCCAGCGTGGGTCGGGGCTGGTGTCCCCCTGGCTTGAGCAAAAACCTGGGCACCAGCAAACAGTCTGCAACTTTGATCAGAGTGGTAAATTTTAGGTAGTGGATTTTAAAGGTTTGTTTTATCTGCAAGTGGTTTGAAGACTTAGTTTCACAATTTCCTTTATGCTGAAGTTAATTGCTAGCAGTGTTAATTTAGTAGGTGTGCCTTAGTTTTCTACTTTTCAAGCTATCTCTACTGCTTGCTTTTCCTCAACACAGGCAAATTTATCTTCCGTTATGCTTCATGGCTGTGGAAGATACGGGAAGTTGTCTGAAGTACAGTGTTAAGGAAGCCCCACTAACTTTATTTATTTACACATTTAATGCTAGTGTGATTTTAATAGCTTTAGTACACACTGTAGGCACTTAAAATATCTCTGTGTAGAGATACGGATTAGATACAAACAAGTCTAACTTGAAGAACATTCAAACTATTAACTGTAAGAAAAAATTTAGAATAATTTAAAAAAACCTTAAACCTAGTCCCCATAAAGGCAAAAGGACTATCCATGAAGATGTTTATCATTTACTGCATTACAAAAGACTGGGGAGGAGTAGTAAAATCAGTGATTAGCTGGTATATATTTCTGGTGACTAATCTTATATTAATGTGGCAGGTATGGCCAGATCAGCTCTGGTTTTGGTCCAACTCTGATCCCAAGTGGATCTTTGTTTGCTATAATGTTATATAAATATAATGCTATAATCCTTTCATGTGACAGTGTTAGTACAAATGGGTTTTTTCCTCAGTCCCAAGAGTTATAGTCACTGTTGATACAATTTTGAAGGATGCTGCTTGTCTCTGTAAAAAATAGTAAAGGTCTTTGTTAATATTTAACCCTCTATTTGTAAAATGTAGATGTAAAATTCTTAGTTAAGATTATAATCTTCTAAATGTATAGCTGTCTGTAATTCACAGTCTCTGTGTACTGATGTGCATGAGCTACTCAGAAACAGGATACTCCTATTCCTTGCCTCACATTTTGCCTTTAATAGTAAAATGGCGTAGATTCAAACTGTTCCAGTTGGCTTTAACTGATCAGTATAATTACATCTGTATTTGTTTCTGTTTAAATCCTACACGTATAAGAAATTGGGCTGCAGTCTGAAGAATAAGCTTTTTAAGCCTCAAACTTCTAAAACAAGTTTGCTATTAATGTAAGATCGGTAGTTTGCTTGCCACATTCCTGTGTACAGGTCCCTCTTCCAGCAGGCAGCCTTGATGTTCCCTCGCAGTTACATGAGTTTGGCTGATTACAGGATAACTGGGGAAAAAAGATTTTTTTTCACATACAATTTTAAAGTTATCATATTTATAGGCTTGATATCAGCATCCAGTTGGATTATGCTAATGCTTTTACCTTGTTACAATGCAAGGAAATAAACCAAGCCTGTCACCTTAAGAAGTGTCAAATATTAAACTTACGCTGTGGATTTATTCTGGTTTTGGCGTTCTCTTAGATACCACTATATTCAAAGTAGTATACAAAATTAAGCCAAACGGAGGCTGAAATGTTATTAAGGTGAAAAGACTAATGTTTTAAAAACTGGGTGATAGGTTGAAGTCGTCTTGTTTACAATGGAATAGCTGCTTTGCGTAGCTTTCAAAGTAATGCTGTAGCAAATATATATATGTTTTGTTTTCTTATAATCAGGCAGCTGTCTAAAAACATGAGATAATGATTTTCTAAGCAGACTCTTATTCATTTTAGAGTGCAAATTATGTGGAAGAACATCTGTTTCTTTCATGGAAGCACCTACCATACTTTTTGCAGATCAGTAAGGCACATTTATAAATCGCTTGATATAAAGTACAGCACATGTTGAAAGAGTTAGTACCACCTTATCTATCATCTTATTTTGTTTACTCCTTTAAGTCCCAATGCTTTATCAAACTCAAAGGGAACCTTTCCCAGCCTTTTTTTTTTTTTTTTTGTATTGCAACAATTTGATGTATTTCTGTTAACCCAAGCAGCAAAACCAAACTGCAAAGTAAAATTTGTGAGGAGGGAGATTAGCAGCTTTTAAATCTGCATTTTTGTATTAGGAGAATACTGATTAAGGCAAAATGTGCGATATTGCCAGAGCTCCGCTGAAATTGCTGCTTTGAGTAGAAGTGTCTTCTGGGAGTCAGGAAGGGAGACTGGAAACAACATCAAAGCTTGAGATTAGAATATGTTGGGGAATGGGTGCCAATAAAGGTATGTCAGCAGCAAAACCAAAACCAAATCTACAGCAGAAGTGGGGCACTGAATGGGCGGGGGCATAAGAGAGTAAAACTGCAGAACATTTGGGGGATGTGGAGGAGAAAAAGTATTTTAGAAATGAATGGGAGATGTACAGCGTGGGTTGAAATAGCTACATGATTCAAGCAAGGGAAATGGTTTGAAATAGTTACTTGCCTGAGGACTTTGTGGATATTTTTTTTCATTTTTTTTTATTACTGCATAAACTTTCCCTGTTAGAAGCTAGCTGTAGATTGTGGGTTATAGCTCTTCAAAGTGTGAGGTGTCTTAAATGGGACAAACATCTTTTCAGTTTTGAGGAGTTACAGTCCGCATCAGCAGGAGGTTCTTAACTGCAGTCATTCTTTTGGCAGAACAGGTACAGGGGCTTGCCGTGTATGCTTGCATCCCTCCTCATTTCTGTCTGTGATCAGAAATTATTTTTTTGTTCGTAGCAACATGAACCGTGAAGACCGGAATGTGCTGCGTATGAAAGAAAGGGAAAGGCGAAATCAAGAAATTCAACAGGGTGAAGAAGCCTTTCCACCTAACTCTCCTCTCTTTGCTGAACCATACAAAGTTGTGAGTTTATGGAGTTCTTACAAATGCAGTTTTTATAGCAGAAGTTGTATGCAAATGCATACTTTGTTTTTATCTGCATTCTTTTTAGATCTACAGCTCTTATGTCAACCAGGTGTTTAAGCAGGGCTTGAAAATAAGGGTGGACAGTTGCTAATCAGCTCTGCTGGCAGATTTATAATAATGTGTACGAAGGAGGGGGGGCTGCTTTGCAGGGAGTGAGGAAAGGGATGATAAAGCCATCAAATTTTTTTGCTTTCTTCAGCTTTTACTACAGTGACTTGAAACAATTAAACTGTCCATTGTATCACCCCAAATTGCTTTTTTTGGGGTACGTTAGCCTGTTCCTAAACTTTCTAACCTTCAGTCAGTGTAAGCCAGACCTGGGTAAGTTCAGCAAGAGAATATTTAAATAGGAGGTTAATTTTAAATGCTGAAATGCCTGATATGATAGAATTACCAGCTTTAACCAGTAGGCCAGTAGTTTGTATCTGATTTTTTAGTTTGTTTGGAAGGGGTTGACCCTGTCTGTTATCTTGTACAGCTTTAAGCCTGTGCTAGGTTTCCTTCCAAGTTTGCTTTGCTAAACAGAACTGGAAAAAATAACCTAATTCTGGTATAGCTAAACCAGTACCATTTAAGATTTTGATTATCTAGCTCAAAACTCACTTTGAAAGCAAACTCGTTCCCTTATCGCAATTTCAGCTGGTTTGCAAGAAGTGAAATATTGTGACTAAAAACTGTCTTCCTTCAGGAGGAAAGTTGAGAATTTTTTATTTTTTTTTTAATTTCTGTCCTCCTATCACTTTACTGTATTTGATAACCAAACCCCGTATGTGTGAGGTTAACTAAAGCTGGATGGGATGCATGGGTAGTGATACAGTATACCTGATTTTGAAAACAAACTGGTTATATAAGAAAGAACCCTTACAACTGTTGGCAACAAGAATTATGCCAGTATAAATACCAATTAAAAATTACATGCAGTGGTGAGGTTAGGCTGATTTTATTTTACCGGTAATTAAGACTTCTTAGGACTAATGCATTCTGTATTAGAGAAACAGTCTTTGAGGTGACAGTAGGCATCTACAATTTTTAAACTTGCATCCAGTTCACCAGTGCATTATCTGAAGCACTGATTAGTGCTGTTTCAGCTGTTCCTGCTGCTGAAGTACATGTTTTCCTTATGTTTTAGGTGGTTAAATTACTGCTTTAAGAACTACAGTTGGGAATTGGAAACAATGGCAGAAAAGACATGGATGCTACCCATGATCTTAGCCCTGAAATTTAGATGAACTGCAGTAGTGGTCAGATCAATTAGCTGAAAGTAAAGTTATGATTTTTTTTAAAGCATTGTTTTTTAAAATTATTTTCACAGACCAGCAAAGAAGACAAATTGTCTAGTCGTATTCAGAGCATGCTTGGTAATTATGATGAAATGAAGGATCTTATAGGAGATAGATCGCTACAAAAGCTTGTTGGAATTCCCAAACCAACTGTACCATCAACACCAGATGAAAAATCAAACCAAAGTTTCTTTGGTGATCAGAGACATAATACTAGCTCGCATCAGAGCAGCAAATGGACTCCTGTAGGACCAGCACCTAGCACTTCCTCACAATCTCAGAAACGGTCCTCGGGTTTACAGAGTGGACACAGTAGTCAGCGTGGCAGTGGCAATAACACTAGCAGTAGTGGCCAGAGGCATGACCGTGACTCGTACAGTAGCAGCAGCAGCCGCAAAAAAAGCCAGCATGGGTCTGAACACTCCAAACCCCGTTCTTCCAGCCCTGGAAAACCATCTGCTGTTTCTTCTTTGAGCTCCAGCCATTCAAGATCTCATGGAAATGATCACCACAGCAAAGAACACCAACGTTCAAAATCTCCCCGGGATCCTGATGCCAACTGGGACTCTCCCTCCCGTGTACCCTCATTTTCAAGTGGACAACACTCTAATCAGTCTTTTCCACCTTCACTAATGTCCAAGTCCAGTTCAATGTTACAGAAACCCACTGCGTACGTAAGGCCAATGGATGGACAGGAATCCATGGAACCAAAGTTATCCTCCGAACACTACAGTAGTCAGACTCACAGCAGCAGCGTGAATGAGCTGAAGCCTAGCAGCAAAGCACATCTAACCAAGCTGAAAATACCTTCTCAACCACTAGATGTAAGTTGCTCTCTGTTTCCTGGTTTCTTAAATCTAAGTCGCTTTGGGCTGGGATTTTCCAGCTGCTTTAAAATCCCAATCTACATAACCAAAATTTAGCTTTTAGTAAACACTGGAGGGTTTTTTTTTTTATTACACAAAGCATCTTAAACTTATACAGTAAAAACCTGTATTTTAAATGGGCAATGTGCAAAAGTGGTTATTTTTTCCTTCTGCTTCCATGTGGATACTGTGATTTTTGTTAAATAAAGGCTATGAGACTTTCAGAAAGGCTAACTTAACCAAGAGAGGCTAATTTTTGTAGAGTAGGGTATTCACAAATATTTTGACAAGCTGGATACATACATTGTTATTACTGGGAGCCGTGTTGGCTTAGGCTAGTGATAGTGTCTGCATATATCGGCTTTTCTTTTGAAGTGTGTAGCAATTACTAGATGTGATTATTACATCTTCACCTAGGGAAAATAAGCTAACCCTAAAGCACACCAAATTGAACAGGGTTCAGAACTTTTATCAGTTACGCTGGATACAAAATACTATTGGGTTAACAACTTTTAGTAGTTTGGTAATTCTTGAATCGTTAAGGCACAGACTCTTGACTACAGCTCACTTGCAAGGAGAGCGTCATTGCATCTCCTGTTTAACTGCTTGAATTGTGGTAGCTAGAGGAAAGCCTTTGTTCCTGGGATTTCAACAAATAGCAAAATAAGATCCAGGACACAGGTAAGAATTAGAAAATTATTTTCTTACTTGCAAAGACTTGACATGCTAATGCTGATGCACTGAATTGTATAGTAGCTTTGCTTCCTTTCTGCTTGTAGCCATCAGGGATGCAGAAGATTCATAGTTTCATAATTATTGCTGTTTCTAGAGTCACACTGTAATGTATGTTTTACTTCATAATGCAATTTGTCATTACTGTGCTTTCACGGTCATGCATTGGAATTCAGATATTATCCAGTGGCATCTTCCAGGAAATGATTGAAAGCTACAATTCTCTTCCCTCTCCCTCTCTCTCTAAGTTTTTAATATCAAACTGCCTGTGATCACTTTAACTGTCAAGTGAAAAGTAAGACATTATTGTCACCATTTTATAAATCTCATGTATTGCTTTTCATAACTGGGTGTGACTCATACCATAAACTGTGGATCTATCTGATATTAAAATTAACGTTGCTGAAAAGAATTAGCAAGGTCTGTTCGTATCTATATAGAGTCCAGATGAATCATGATAAGGATTGAAGGTTTTTTAACTGTTTCTAGCCCCTGGAATCTTTTAAGGAAAATTTGCTTTAGGAGAAGTTAATACTGAGTTTTGATTTGTAGGCATCAGCATCTGGTGATGTGAGCTGCGTGGATGAAATTCTAAAAGTAAGTTCTCTGTGGTTTTGTTCATAGCTTACTTGTTGAAAATGCAAACATTGCTAAAGAGGTGGAAAGTACTCTGCAGTTGATTAGTGCCTCTTAAGTTGACTTGGCTGCAAGTTGTTACAGGAGGGCTCTTCAATTACTCCTCTAGTGCAGGTAGACCAGGGAAAACTGGAAGCAGAGCTGTGTGAGCTGGGTACTGGGCGTTGCTGGGTGTGCACATCATCTTCTGGATATCCTCACTGCATTCCTGTTCTTCTAGGCCTCCTCCCTGTTAACCTAACCAGAATTACCCATTTCTTCACCAAAATACAGTCCTGACATTCTGATAATTATTTCAGATTACAGTAATTTTTTTCCTCCCCCACAGCAAAACCTTCCCTTCTCTTCTACCCAGGTTATTTTGTCAAGTCTTTTTACCCCTCATGTGATCCCCCTGGTTGTATGTCTACTATCATCAAAGAATTGATCAGATTTCCCTTGAGCATTTCTGTGGCTTACCATTTGCTCTCACCTTTGGTACTGCATGGTCCTCGGAGATGCTCTGAGAGAATACAAGACACTTTCTTCCCAGCTTCAGGCATTTGATTTTTTCCCCATTTTCCTCAAACTTTATAGGCTTTCCTTTCATAGGATTCTGCTTTCTATCCTTGTGTGCTACATGTGCTCTTCACAGTCTGAAGTGATCAGACTGTTGACTTCTACTGGAGTTTATGTTCAGGTCTGCTTGTTATTATGGCTTAACTGTCTTATCTCATGGGTAACAATTTAAAATTTAGGTTTATATGCAAAATCTTTGTTACACATTTGGGAAATTAAGGTTTGAATATAAAGCTTAGTGAAGTGTGGACAATAAACTGAAAACTAGGAGACAGGGTTGCCATTTGAATCAAGATTGTAACGTGAAATCTTTGCTTTTTAATTTTGTTAATAGCTTTCCTTTTATTTCCTGGTTATAGGAGATGACCCATTCTTGGCCTCCTCCACTGACTGCTATTCATACACCATGCAAAACTGAACCATCAAAATTTCCTTTTCCAACAAAGGTCAGTGCTGTAGTCAAATACTGAATGCTGTTGAATGAGTAACTCCTATGAAAGATCAGGATTTTGGAACTCTTCTGGATTCAGTTCTGTATAGTTCTGGGTTTGTGTCAGTGCTTTGCATCTCTTTTATCTTGCTTCACCACAACATTTGTCAGCAGCAACCTTATGGAAAATGTCAGCATTTTTGCTCTGGTTTACACACATAGAGCAGTTTGCAAAGATGTCTATAATGTAACTTTCCTTTTACTTCTTAAATTTTGTTACATAAATTCAAACCTTCTTCAGGATACTTCTGAGGTTTGAAAATGCCATTGAGCCTTTTTCGCTGTCGGGGAAACACTTTGCACCATTTTGTGTAGAACCAAACAAGTGCGTTTACCTTCATCTAGTGTAGTAATGGAGGCTGACTGGTAAATGCTAAGCAATTTAAATGTACTTTTCTGCATCAACTGAATTTTCCTCATAATTTTGAAGTCCATTAATAGTTCTATTAGATTTTACATTTTCAATTTAAAAAAAAATCAAACCAGTTTTAAAATCAGATGTTTTGCTTAAAGAAATTTTCAGATTGCTTGTTCCGAAAGGTCCTCTTCCTAACCTCCCATGTACTTAATAACTACTGAAGTGTTTAAGCTATTAATTCTAAAGAGAAATCGGTCGCTCTTTGCTGCTGTTGACAGCGCAGGGCATGTTTCCAGGAGACCTGCTTGAGCTGACACCTCTGAGGAAGGAGTTCTTTTGCTCTCAGCTGCCTGCTTGCTCCCCTGAGGCTGGATCTGGCAGCCCCAGCTGCAGGATTTCACGGCAGACTGGCACTGGTGGTTGTTTGCCTTGAAATACACTCTGCAGTGTGCAGCATCTTGGAAGCTGATGGGTAGGCAGGGTAGAGACAGGCAGGGTAGATAGCTGTGGGTAGCAACTTCAGCGAGTACAGTTCAGCTTGCGATAGCTGACTCATTCAAGGATCCATGTTTTGCTTCCTGTATCTACTGATTACCAATGAAAGATTTAACTCGACAATATAATTTTTCTCCAGACTCAACATTTCTCTGAAATGGATTGGGGTACTCCACCCCTAATTTGGCATAACTTCAGAGTGAAGAAATTATGCTGTTTGTCTTTTGAAAGTTAACTTCATAATAATTAAGACTACGCTTTTTCTGACCAGACTGCTCTTCTAGAGCACAGCTGGCTGCCGTCAGTTTCCTGTTTGATCCAAATTGCTCCTCAAAGCAGGACAGTTCAGTGAAGTATTTTAAGAAGATTTTCTCACTGAGGTCCCTAGTGTAATCTGTTTTACGTGAATGCTTTGACATCACCTTCTTTTGGTCAAAGGTTCTGGCTCCCATGTTGTAGGTGCACATCCACAAAACTCCCTCAGACTGGTGCGAAGTTAAATGGTTCAGGCTCTCGCACTGGTAGCGAACCCCAGGGCTACGGGCAGTCCTGGTGTCATCGCCCTCTGCATTGCGTGTTCCTGCTCACTCTGTCTTGCTTCCTTCTCTCCAGTGAGCTGAAAATGGAGAACATACTATACAGTTCTCAGCTTTGCTTTTGAAGACGTGTCTAGAAATAAATCTTGTCATTTGTTTTCTTAACTTTAGATCAATATTAATCTTGCATATGTTAACTTTTAATCAGGTTTATTTGCTGTGTTGTATAAAACTGTGAACTTGGAAACAATTCTTACCTGTTACTGAAAAAAAAAAATTAAAATTCCACACCTCTCCTCATGAGCAGAGGTACTTATTCCACTGCTTTGAATACTTGTTCCTGAACCTTTGGGGAGATGTTTTCCCTTCACACACTTTTGAGCACATTTGATTGTGGGGTTGCTAGAACTGCTTGTTCCTGTGTTTCTCTGGCGTTTGACTCAGTTTGGGAAGAAAGAAGGTGTGCAGAAATATGTGTGTCTTTGTGACACAGAGAGAAACTATGTAAGATTGCACAGTCTTGTTGACATTTGAACAAAAAAGGTAGGTTATGTTTCTTTGAACCTATCAAGCTGGATTGTATGTCTTCACCCAGTTTGCAAAAAATTCCATTTATGGCTGCTCTGAGTCTTTTGACTTTCTGCCAGCTTTTTTATTTTGTGGCTGCACATCTTAGCCATGGAACTTTGTCAAATTCTCTCTCTGCATCCAAAGCCTATAATTTCCTCTGCCTTCTCCCCTCTGTCATTCTTGGCAGCAGCTCTTTACAGAATTCCAGTGAGTTAGCGAGCCATAGGCTTGTGCAGTCTGGACCCGGAGCAGAATTCAGAAAACAAAACAAAACAGTGGTTTACTTTAATCATGCAGTACTGTTCAAGGAGGGCTTGTTCTCTTTAATACTGCACTCAATTTATTTACAAGTAATATGCTGGAGTGTTTCACAGCATTCCTCTTTTGTGCAGAAGTTTGGTATGTTTTGCCTGTGCACATGAAATTAAGCTCCCTTTGGTGGACCAGTTGAATTTATGTATAAGACTGTTGGGATTGGGATCATTTTCCCCATGTGTAGATAGTGAGTAGCTTGAGGGAACCCAAACTCCTGACTGGGGCCTCTCTGATTACTATAAATATATCTAATAGTTTTCAGGAAGTCTTTGAATCAGAAGATAAAACTTCATGAAAATAGGTCAGGGAACGTTTTATGGATGCTATTAAAAAAATGTGGATTCCTGAGTCTTGATAAAAAAATGTTATCCAATGACCTAACACTGTAATTTTACCCCCTGTAACTTTTTTTAAGCCATGGGCTTACAATCAAAACATACTGGTGCGTTTGTAAAATATATTAAAAATCCCGGCTGTTTGTTAGAGTGGAAGTTTTTCATTTCAAAGCAGCATGAGAAGAGGTTTGGCAGTTTTTGTACCTGCATACCTGCGCAGTGACCTAGAGGCATCTCCAAAGAGGTGGATTCTGTCTCCAGGTTTGCTCAGCGTCTGCACTGTGCTGGAGTTACTGAGAAGGCCAGCGGTCAGATCCCTTGATCTGCTGTAATATAGAAACTTGCTTCTGAGAAATGAAAATGACGTCTGACCTGAGATTTCAGACATTAAATGGAAATGGGTCCCATTCACCACAACTGGGGCTGCAGCCAAGCTGGTAGCCTGCAGATGCGAATTGGTACCCGACTGCGGTTCTGCTCAGCTGGCGAGTGTTTTTCTCTCCAGTTTTTGTGTCGGAGTACAAGCTGCGATTTTGTTTCCTGCTTCAGTGTCTTCAGTATCTAACCCCAGCAGTCTATTACACTTTGGTTAAAAGGGTTTCCTTCCTTCAAGTTGTTTTTAATTTCTTCTTTCTGAAGTAGACCTTTAGAAGATATTGCTATAAATAACTTCGGAGTTGAAAGTACAGCTTTTTTTTTTTAATCTCCAAGTTTCTTAAAGAAATATGTATTCAAAGACAACACAGATGGCAAGAGAGATGGAAAAAGTTGCACATTTAAACATAACACCTCGTTAAAGTGCGCTTAACTGAAAGACTGCACTATGCCCTACTAATAGCAAGTTGACTGAAGTGAGCAATGAGGCAGGTTTTCTGCAGAGTTTGTGATACATATATTGGTAAGAATGGGTGCCAGTTCCTCATCCTGTGCTCACCCCAGTGCAGTTGCTCTGTAGATGCGGTGTTTGATTACTGCGTGGTCTTCACTTCTTTTTTTGACTTACAGTTTGTCAACTTGTCAAAGCCGACAGTGGAAAAAGGCGATCAGGGAATCTTACTCCTTTACTTGTGTAAAAGATAAAAATCAGTTAATTTATTTTGAAGGAAGTGTAGCTGTTTCTTTCTGTTGAAGTCATAAGGCTTCTCTCCAACTTCATCTTTGCTTAGCACTTTAAACATAGGTTAATTTTATTTTTTTTGTACCTTCCTTTCAGTTAGTAAAGATTAGAGGCATTTGAAACACCTTACAAGCAAGTTCCTTACCTAGTTCACTATCAACAAAATACTTGTTCAATGCATTATTGCAACTGCTTTCACTTTTGAATTAAAAAGTTAAGGGAAATTAGAAATTTCCAAGTGTGCTTTGCTGTGTAAAGCTTTTGTGTATTAAAACCCCTAAATTTTATAAATTGCCTATAAAACTGCTGCATGCCACTAACTTGGCTGTTTGAGAAAACTGGTTCACAGGCATAACAAAAAAACCTGGAAATAATTATTGAGTTGTAATTCTCGTTTGCCATTGCTAGAGCATTGAGGTAAAATGTGTGTATGTAACTTTATGAATTGAGTCAAATATTTTCACTTTTTATTTATGGGGCTATCATTTGTCCTCATTTTAAAATGAGGTCAGGAAGGTCCTATTTTAAAATGGCACTCTAGCCTAGAAGTAGGTTTTCAGTAATTTGATAGCCTCTGCGTATTTGTTTGTTAAAACAATATCTTAGGGTTTCAAAAAAATACATAATTGCTATGTCTTGGGAGTCAGAATTGGGTTTTCTGGAATGGGAATACTGAAGATGATACAAATCCTAAATTTTGCAAGGCTTTATCTTTCATGGCTAGATTTCTAGGTAACAGATTCATTATATGTCAAAGGAAGTTACATATCATTGTTTAGTTGGTTTTGTACAAATGAATTGTCTGATTACATGAAGATCTGGCCTTTGCGGAAGAGGAATGATACGTTTACCAGGGACTTGTGTGGAGCCATTGCGAAAAGGGGGATTTTGGGCAGGCTGTGCAGAGCTGTTCAGCTTTTAAGTGTCATTGTCTCTTAGGCCCCTTTGTAGCTGAGATGGGGTGTTTTGTTGTTGTTGTTGTTGTTTTGTTGGTGGTGGTTTTGGTGTTCGTTGGTTGATTATTTTTTTTAATTTTTTGGGTTTTGGGGAGGTTGGGGTGGGGAGATTGTTACTGTACTCATTGCTTGTCTACCACAATGGTGCGTGTGTTTCTGGAAAAGAAAAATGCAGAGAAAAGAGTTTGAATGCAAATATATAAAAATTATATATTGTTATATATATATATATATTTATTTTTTTTTTATATATATTATATAAAAAGTAGCTAAGTTTTTTGTGTAAGAAAGGTGAAGAAAAATGTACTGAACAGTTCCTCTCCATGCTTAACCATACATGAAACTAGGATATATGGAAGTTACATAGAGATGTTGGAGTTTCAGCTCTTGTGTAGTACAACTGCATGTGGCTTTTCTTAAAACCAAGCAAGGGGGGAGAGCTGTGCGATGGAAGAGCAGCGTGAAGCTCTCCTTCCCTGGTATGGCTGGTGAGAGGAGCTTGGCCCAGATAAAGAATCACTCTTTCTCTTTTGTTGTTAGGTTTTTTTCTTTTTTAGAGGTTAGGTGCCATCCTTTCAGTAGAAAGACTATCTTGCTCACAGCATGTTTTTTGATATGTTAAAATTCCCAGTGAAAAAAACCCACTTGTGATCTTTTATTCCCATAGGAGTCTCAGCAGTCCAGTTTTGGCACTGGAGAACAGAGTAAGTATATTAAACTTCCTGTAATATGTTTAATGTTTTTGTTTCATGCTTTTTAGCGAATGAGATTTTCCAGACTGGTCGTAGGATGGAGTCTGAGTTAAGATTTTCTGTACTTTCTCCAGTTTTAACCTATTTAAACACGAATTTCTTTTGCATTTCTTGTTGAGATCTAGAAAGTTATGACGGAGTTGCAAAGTTGTTTCCATCTTTTAGAAAAAACCCTGCATTTTTAATCTGTCATGTTTTCTAATTCTTGAAAAAAAATGCCGTTATGGTTGAGCTAACTGAAAATAGCTGAGTACTAAAACAAAACACCCTTTAAAAAAACCAGCTCCCTGCTCCAGGACATATTAGAAACGAAAATAGTGCTTATGCTTATATTTCAATAGAAAAGGCACGTTGCAGTTTCACTGTTTGTTTTCACTTTGTCATTTGAAAATCGAGAGAGAGAACTGGTTGAGAACTCACATAGTAATATGCTTACTAATATCCTTGAATTTCTTTTCCCAGAATGCATTTTCAAATTTTGGACAGAAGCCGCTTATATTTCTCTAACTGTATCATTGTTTTGAATATTACTGAAATTAATAATTTAACACAGGTAACATACCAGGTAACATTGAATTAGATTTGTGCTGTTACCTTCCAAAAGTCTTTCTGCTCTCGCTTGAAGTGATGGAACAGATGAAATAGTAAAAGAACGGTTTAGTCTTAGATATTCACAAGCAGCTTAATCTGAACACCTGATACAGTAGGGAATTAAAGAAACAAATTAGAACTTAATTCCATAATGCTAAACCAAGGTTTACGTTGTAGGAGCAACTGATCTTTAGGTGTGTAAATAAAGAGGCTCGGTTAATCAAAGCACAGAACCAGTTTTCAAGTCCTGTTTGAATTTTTCAGGAAACTTTTTACAGCATCAGTTCTTGTTTCTGTTGAACTAAGCTTAGCTATTTGCCAGAATTAAAGGAAAGGGAGGGAAAAAGAACCTTAACTGAAAAGCAGATTATATCAGTATGTATTCCTATTGTAAGAATTGGCTTTTGAGTTTGATTTCTGAATGTAAAGATTGCTCATCCGCTAAAAAGCTGTGTAGGGATGCTGAAATAAGTCAGACCTTGACTGTTAGCTTGGCAAGGTGATCTGTATCCTGTATCCTGCATGTAGAAGGCAGTAGATTAATCCTGATAGAAGCAAGCCAGTTTTTCACACCATTAATAACAGATTAAGTGTGTATCGGTTTAGACAGCAGTGATTTAAATAATTTTCTGGATTGTCTTGATTAAATTAGTTGCTGTATTTAGTATTTTGTCTCTACATCCACCACTTCTTCAGTCTGGGGGGGGATTGTACCTGATGTCAGCTAGTTATTACTCTTTCTTGTCTACTCAGCCATTCTTGGCTTATTCTAAGACCTTGTATTTGTGGCAACTTTGGAGTGACTTACTTTACTGGCTGAGTTTTCAATTGTGCATTTCTTTTTTCTTCTAGAACGATATAATCCTTCATCAAAAACATCCAATGGTCATCAATCCAAATCGTAAGTGGCTGTTGAGAAAACATTTTATGAACAATAGTCAAACTTTAAGAGCTTTGGGAAGTAGCTGTTTCTTTTACTAGAATGTGCCAGTTTTTGCACGGACACTAGCATACTTTTCCTTGACTGGCAGAAAACAGGGATCATCTTTAAGCAGCCATTTTCTGGGACATTAGACTCAATATTGCACACTGGAGTGAGTAACAAATACCCTGTGCTGACTTTCTGTTCGCCTGTTTCTTGTCGGTTGTCAGGATAGGTGTGCAAGAGTTTGGACCTTGGAATCAGCTTGTGAACCAGAAAAGTATCAGCATCCAAGAATGGGCAGGATGGGATGGGATTTAGCAAACGTATGCATTGCAGAGCTGTCAGCTGGAAGCAGTTGCACAAATAGGCAGGACAGGGAACTGTTTTGTACTGGGGGAGACAGTAAACTGTGCTTGGGATCTAGTTAAATTTGTTCTGCTCAGTCTTAACTGACTGACAGACTTTTCTATTAGTTATGCACACAGACTTAACGTTTTACTTTGTTGATCATGCAGCTGGAAGGAAAAATAAAAAACCACTGGAATATTCTAGGTGGCTCTAGTCCACCTTTCTCATACCTGAAAATCAACTATATGCCGTTAACAGATGGTTTCCAAACAAATATTTCCATGAAAATAAAGGTTTACCAGCTGATTGTATGTTTAATCAAAGTGGTTGTAGCTTCTGAAAGCTTGTTATTCTGAGTTAACATTTGTTGTGATGCAATCACAAAATGAAGTCTTGTTCTTCTGCTTGTCTGTGCATGTTGCAGGATTGGCAAGATTAAAAAGCATATGACCTATGGGAAGGGAGTAGAACAAAAAGAAACCCTCCTCAATTATTACAGTCTTACAGTCAGTTTCCTAAAAATGTGTTGTTAAGAAGATGCTGATATGCAGCCAGTTCAACGAGGGGTAGAAACAGAAGTTCACCATTTGGCTTTGCTTTTGTCATAGCAGTGTAGACTGCTGAGAAGGAACCCTGCTATTTCCAAAGCTGGGGAGTGGGAGAACATCTAAGAACAAGAGGTAGTGTAGGACATATGTTGAACTGGGATGCATAGGAGGAAAGTTGAGGTGATGTTTACTGTGACAATACAGTTTTAAATAATTGGGGGGGGAAGAAGTGATTGTGATCTGGTCAAAAACCTTAAAAAAGGAGATAAATGCATCTTTTGTAGAAGAATAGAAATGAAAAATATTTCAGAAACTAGATCCTAGAGGCTGGTGTTTCTTTTCAGGTAGTCAGTAGAACAGCTATACAGTGAAACTCAGAAGTATTAGACTTTTAATCGTTTCTCATTTTCTTTCTCCAGATGTGAATCGAACCAGACAGAGTAAGCTGTTTTATTTTTGTATTCAAAGGTGGTTTTGAATAAGCACAAAAGCCCTGTACCCTGCTATATGTTTTCAGTGTGTTCACATTTCATTATTGTGAAATAATGTGTGTATGTATGACTACCATAAATAATTATGGCTTTGAATAATAATAAAATAATTATGACTTAGAACAGTTGCGCTGTTGCCACGAGACAGGAAGCAGCCACTAGTGTTAGCTTTCTTGATTCTATTTAAAACAATGTTTTTGGCCGTTGTGTATAAGAAGTTGAACACACAGGGGTTAGCTCCTCCTGCATTAGTAAATTGTTTCACATTTCCTTTCTAAATTTAACAGAATGGACTAGGGAGTCAGAGGACTAGAATCCTTATTCTTCTCTAAAGAATGACTTCAACTCACCATTCTTAAACATCAAATGTTAGAATGGTATCTTGTGGATTTCACCCACGCAGCCTAATTTGTAGTATAAACAACAGCATGTTGAAATATAGAAGAACGCTTTGAAAGTAATTAAAGTACGTGGAAAAACTTGTCTTACTTTCTCCCTTTTACTTAGTATGTTGAAAGATGACTTAAAACTTAGCAGTAGTGAAGACAGCGATGGAGAGCAGGTATGTTCATTAAATGAGAGTTTCAGAAAAACATAGTGAATGTATACATGGTTCAGTACTTGAGCAGTGTTCAGTATTCCAACAGCAAACCGAGCAGCTTAAGAGGAGATTTATGATTAAGAAATGAAAATCAAACGGAATGTTTTTAGACAAAATTCAGGTATTCCTAAATGTAAACTTGGAGAAAATTACCTGTTTTGTGAAAATGGTACACTTCTCTCTAGAAAAGCTTGTTTTACTGATTCAAATGGGCTTTCTCTGAATGTATATTGGCAATAGTGTATTTTAAAATATATGTAATGGCCCGCCATATAAAGATCAAACCCTTCATGTTCTGCCACTCCAGCTAAAGAGTACATGGTATGAACGTCTCTGCGCATTAGTAGCTTTGGACTGTGTTTGGGATGATAAAGGATACTGTATCTGTAACTGGGAGTATAGCAGCACTTTGATTTTTATCAAAAAGTCTTTTTATTCCTCTTTGTCAATATCAACTTTGTGCAGCTTCTGCCAGAAATGGCATTTAGTGTGCTAAATTAAAAATACCTGTAGGGTCTGTGCTACCTAGCAGTAATCCACACTCCTCTCATTTTGTTTCTTTTTTTCCTGTTCCCAGTTCTAGTACTTGATTTTCTTCATGTGGAAAACTTTGAGATAGTACTCAAAGTTAACTCCTAGTGCTCTGGGCATCTCAGATTTAAAACACTGAATCATCCGAGTCAAAAAGATGGAAATGGTATTAGTGAGTGGTAGAAATAGGGACTCCTAGAACTGTGGTCAGAATATATGGGACTCTGTGAGAACAGATTTGTGGTGAAAATTTGGAGAAAATAACTCTTGTATGTTTCTGCATAAGGAAGATGCAGCAGTTTAAATTTGTCTACAAGTACTGAATTAAGATGCTGTTCAGGCTAAATAATTTTTAAAATTTAAAGGCTCTAAATTGATGCTTTGCAACTTAATTGTATATACAGTCATAAAGTAACTTCTAGAAGCTTCATGCTCTTTTTCCTAATTGCAGGACTGCGATAAGACAGTGCCAAGGAGCACACCTGGAAGGTAGGCATTCCTGGTAGATTGCAGCATAGAAAGTAGAGTGGTGATATTCAGCCCAGTCAGCGCTCTTGACTTGATCTCATTTCTAAAATTCATGTTTGTCTTTTGTCTTGCGTTAAAGCAAAAGGTGATTAGAATTTAATCAGTGATTAAATAGCATATATCATGCAAATTATACTAACCACTTTGGCAAGGGGGAAAAATGAAGGCTGTTTGTTTCCAGGGTGACTGTGTTCAGTTACGTTTAATTTTCTAGTAACTGTTAATTAAAATAATACATTTTATTCTTTCTAATGAAAGGACTTCTAGGATACGTTTTTGCCTTGGATAGTGTTTGTTTATTTTTCCTCATTTTTGTTTTCAGTAATTCTGAACCTTCACAGCATAACAGTGAAGGAGCAGATAATTCAAGGGATGACTCGAGCAGCCATAGTGGATCTGAAAGCAGTTCAGGATCTGACTCTGAAAGTGAAAGCAGTTCCAGTGATAGTGAAGCTAATGAACCATCACAGAGTGCTTCCCCCGAGGTAGGATTTGACATGTATTTGGGCTGTCTTCATTAGCTTGGCATTAATCCCGAGTTTCAAAAGCAGAAAAGATTAATAAATTTAAGTGTGTTTTTTTAAAAAAAAAGTAATAGACTGACAAACATGGGATCATTTCCAAGATGGACTGTTCTTTTGCTGAAGTACTTGTAATTTGATATTGTAACAATTCTCTATATAAGCACACATTTGACGTTTGAATTTGAGGTGATTTTTACTACCAGTTATCTGTTGGAGAGCAGAAGTTGTATATGGCAACAGTACCTTTAAAAAACTGCAAGCTTTTAGTGTGGAAAGCTGTGGCAGCACATACTGCCTGTTGATGGCAGCTGCTCCAGATGAAGGAAACATGAGAGCTGTTATTTGTACCTATATTCATCAACCTATATTTCATTTGTTATTTATCTCAGATTTGTTACTTATCTCAGGGTTTTTTGGCGTATAGCACAGTACGGCTGTCCCCTGAGAAGGTGGAAGAAATGTGAAATATTTTATCTAACACTGGTTTTTAAAATTTTTTTTAGCCAGAGCCACCACCAACAAACAAGTGGCAACTGGATAACTGGTTGAACAAAGTTAATTCACATAAAGTGTCACCAGCTTCTTCCGTGGACAGCAATATCCCATCTTCCCAAGGCTACAAAAAAGAGGGACGGGATCAGGGGACAGGGAGCGGGTACGCTGATCAAAGTGGATCCAAGGATTCAATTTCTTCTACGCCTGGGCGAGATTCCAAACCCACCCAAAAGGGCTCGGAGAGCAGTCGTGGCAGGCAGAAATCACCTGCCCAGAGTGACAGCTCGACACAGAGGAGGACTGTAGGTAAAAAGCAGCCCAAGAAAGCAGAAAAGACATCTGTTGAAGAACCTAGAGGAGGTCTTAAAATAGAAAGTGAAACCCCAGTAGACATGGCAACAAATATACCTTCAAACAGGCATAAGGCAGCCACAAAAGGCTCCAGAAAACCCAATATAAAGAAAGAGCCCAAATCTTCCCCTCGGCCTACAACAGAGAAAAAGAAATACAAGGCTTCGAGCAAATCTGCCCAGAAATCCAGGGAATTCATAGAAACAGATACCTCATCCTCTGATTCAGATGAAAATGAGAGCCTGCCTCCTTCATCACAAACACCCAAATACTCTGAGAGCAATAGGACTCCTGTTAAATCTTCCATGGAGGAGGATGATGGCTTTTTTCGGCAAAGAATGTTCTCTCCTATGGAAGAGAAAGAGCTTCTTTCACCACTCAGTGATCCTGATGAAAGGTACCCACTTATTGTGAAGATTGACCTGAGCCTCTTATCAAGAATACCAGGGAAGCCTTACAAGGATGCTGACGCACCCAAAGTGGAAAAGAAAAACGTGCCAGAGAAGCACGTGAGAGAATCTCAGAAGCAGTCGTCTGACAAAAGTTCTACAAAAGGCAAAAGGAAACATAAGCAGGTGATAATTTTGTAGAGAGAAATTTACCTGTTACCTGGGCCCCTTAGTGAATTGGTGCTGGTGTCAAGCATGTAGCCCAGCAATCCAGATCATACCCAGTGTAGTGACTCTGAGCAATTCAGGAGGTGACTTTGGCTAGTTATTTTGTGTGGGACACATTGATCATCCCTATGCTGTTACAGTAGAGACTACTGGGATTTTCTTAGGAGGTTGCACCTGTAGGAGTGTTAGCACCGTAGCTGGAGCTCTAGGAGATGGCACGGCTGCTGTACCTCTGGGCGCTGCATGCCTCATGCCTCCACTTGAACTGGCACCACCCCCTGTTGCACTGCAGGCCAGCTCAGGCAGCTGATCCAATGGAAAAATTCACCTGGCCAAAAAAAAAAGGCAGTTTTCAGCTGGATTGGCTCCTTGAACCAGTGAATCATGCAACTGCATATTGCCAGGACAAGGGATGGGGCAGAAATGGCCCTGGGGCATGGCAGCAGCAGAAACCATAATGTCAGGGGTGCTGCTTTACTGGGAGCAGAGGGCTCTCTCCATAACAATGTTTCATCTTCCCTAAAAAAGCATTTTATCTTTTCAACTATAAATAAAAAGCAGGAATGCCTGAGTGCAGTAAAATGGGACAGGACTCAATGTGGGAGCTGAATAGAAGTAATACTCTTGGAGGAGGGAATGGTAAGAAGTAGTTGGTGGTGTAATTTTAAACTGCTTTTAGAAACCTCAAAACATGGGCAGTCTGTATAAAGAGCAAACTTATGACTGTCAGATGGACTCAGTGATCCAATGAATTTTTATAAATTTCTGGTTTCCCTGAAGTTCGGACTGTGAAGCCCTGGTTCAGGGATCCAAAAACTGCCGTGCTACTCTGGATTTCATTCTGAAGATTTCGTTTTGACAGAGATTTGGCAGCGGTTGTAAGACTTTGTTGACATGTGGAATCAAAGGATTATATGATAGCATTTAGAGAGTCATTTGACCCTCCAGAGGAGATACATAATTTCAGTTAAACCAGTTTTCCTACTGAGCAACCTAAGTAAACTTGAACACTTACTGAAATTGGTGTTGCCTGGGAGACTTGACATGTAACTGCAAACAGAAGAACAGGACAGGAGAAACCTAAGATTCCTATTTTGTCTGGATGAGGAAGTGAAGTGAGAAAGTATGAGCTTTTTTTGTAAAATGGGAGTAGCTCTGACCAGTACAGTGATTACTTTTTGCAAGCATTACTGTATAATTCCTAATGTTCCCAGGACTGCACTCACCTGCTCCAGTGGCTCTGCACACACTAACTTCTATTTCTTTGACTAGTTGTGCCTGTCAGTACACATTGGGAGTTACAGCATTAAAGATCTGTGCTCTTACATCTAAACCAGAAAGCTTTGGTAAGACCAATTAAATTTAGGCTTTATCCCAGCACGTAGTCTGGTTGTTAATTGGTTTGAATCCTCAGATTACTCTGATGCTTACTGGTGCATGCAGAGAAGATGCATGCCTGGTTGAGGCAACTAAAGAAAAACCCACCCTTTCCCCCCAGCCTTCCAGTTTTTAGGTTTGTGAGCACTCTGTACGCAGCCATCACCACTTGATTTCTACACATTATTTGCTCACATGTTTTTTCTTGATCATAAGGCTCAGGGTTGCAGCGTTGGTGTAACAAAAATGAAACCTTTGGGGTTTGAATCTGGGTTAAGTTGTCAGATGACTTACTCTGTGAGGCCCTGTTTTCCATTGTCTTCCCTGTATTGATACTTCCAGTGCTTGCTGAAGGCAGTTTAGAGATTTACCTTCAAGACCCTTTGACTGTAGGATTAAATTCATATAAAAAGCTAGTCTTCAACATCCCTGAGCTTACTTAATGGACTGAAAGACATTTACCTTTTCCTGGCATTCATAAAGCACCTCTGTTAGGCTTGATGACATAAAATCTGCCTCCTGATCTCTGGTATTGCACGGTGATAATACATTTGTGCTAAAGTGAACAACTACTTAGCTGCTACTTCTTTTATGTAGGTTGGTGATTTATAAGCCAGACTTTGTTTTTCATGATGTTCCAATATCAGGGCTTGGTCAATTATTTGGTATGGACTAGATGCTGTAGGGCATACTGTAGTCGTCTGTACGTATCTTATTCTGGACACTGCAAAATGCCTGCTAAATTAAGTCTCTTAATGTGAAACATTGCCACTCTTAGTGAAGCTGTAAATGTGGACGTTTGCCTGGATGTATTTCTTGTTTGCTTTGCTCAGAACGAGGATGAAAACAGAGCCAGTGAAAGCAAGAAAACGAAACTGGAAGAAAAAGCTCCATCAGGACACAAGACTTCTAGCAGTAGGGAGTGAGTATCTTGGCTGTGTTTTCAACAGTGAAGGCTCAGGGTGATCAAGGAGAAGATGGATGTTGTCTTCCCCCCTGTCCTCCTTCCCCCCCACCCCCTGCAAAGTGTTTCCTTGTTATTAATCAATCCTAAAATTTCATTGTTTCTTACCCTTCAGCTTTAGAGTTTCTACTAGTTGCTGTTGGAAATTAATTTCCATAACAAAAAACATTGGCCAAGGACAATTTTTTTTACTTAACAGTAGTGAGATAACCCCTCTTGTGAAGGGTTGGTGTGTTATGGAATATGCTTCCTGGTTTTTCTCTCATATACAGTGGGGTTCTGTTTTGTTTTAGAAATCAGCTCTGCATCTAGTTTTTTGATCTTGCAAAATCTGTGCTTTCAAATTAACCCGATCTAGGAATTTTCCATTTAGCAAGTTTTTAAACTGCGAATAAGTTACTTAACTGGCATTGCTTGGGAAGCTGATGGTGTTGAGATTTGGATCCATGGATTTAGCCTCACATTTGCTTGATAGATTAGCTAAAGAAAAGCGTGAGTTACACGAAGGCAAAGTAACACAGAGTTAGCAAATCAATAACACTGTTTAATGCTCTTTTATGTTATTTCTGTAATTTTCCATGCTTTTTGTAATAGCTGTTATGCTTTAGCTTTAATTTATTTCTTGGTCAGTGTTAATCCATGGGAAAGAGTTAAGGTTTTTTCCCACTGCCTTTTAAAACTCTGCTATTTCAGATCAAGCAATTGAAAGCTGGTATAATTATGTCATGGAAAATAATTCTGTTTAGTGAGCAATTGCCAAATTACAAATATGTGAAAAGCTGCAGCACATCAGATGCTAGAAATCTTGTTTACCCATTCTGAGTTAAACAGTGTCTTGCTGTTTCTTAGAACACGGATGTAGAATGAACGGATGCATTCCTAGCTAGATTATGCTTTTTTTAACCTATTACTTCTGATATTTGCTTGATTGCCAGTGCAGTTATCTGAAGGACACTTAATTAAATTAAACTATATGAATATCGTATAAAAATAATGTAGAAATAATTATTATGGGTAGCCAGGAATAGCCAACAGTAGCTCTCGGCAACCAAGGTAAGAGTGTACTGAAAGGCTACGCTGAGAAAGCTTTCCAGTTCCCTGGGTTCCAGGGAACATTTATCTGGACCATCTTTTTTCTGAGCTGTTAGGCTGACTAGTCTGCAACAGACAGGCTGGCGCTAACATTGGCATTGATTTCTTGCATTGTAAGTGTTCAGGGTGTTTTTTTAAGAACTGTTGTAGGGATGTGGTTTTATGGTTAGAACTTGTCTACTGTGTTTTCAGGTCAGAACAAATAAAATGGTGAAAACGAGTTCAATCTGGCTTCGTAGAACCCTGCTTACAGAGATGATTATTCTCTTTCTTTTCCTCCATAACAGGTTTGCTAGGTCTAACAATAAAGATCTTGATTGTATTTAAAAAAAAAAAAAATTAAGAAAGGTTTCGTGGTGTTGGGTTTTTGGAGGTTTTTTGGTTGGTTAGTTTTGGTTTTGTTTTTCAAGGAAAGAAACCTAAAACTTGAATTTGTCCATTTTGTCCAGGTCTTCAAAGCCAAGTACTGTTAAAGAGAAGGATTTACTGCCGTCTCCTGCTGCCCCAGTGCTGCAGAAAGATTCCAAGCAAGAACATGGGTCCCGGAAGAGGACTGTCAGTCAGTCATCATCCTTAAAGTCCAGTAGCAACCTTAGCAAGGAGAGTAGCAGTGGCAGTAAAAACAGCTCATCTTCTAAACAAAAAAAGACGGAGGGGAAGGGTTCAAGCAGTGCTAAAGAAACCAAGGTAAAGGGCTTATTCTGTAAATGCCTTAAGCCTGTTTCTTTGCTTTGCAGTTTGACATGCTGTGTGTGATCTAAACAATAATTTGCAGTTCAAGTTAAAATGTAATTAGTTTTAGGTATGCATTATTTCATGTCGTAGTGCTTAAGTACCTTGGAAGTCTATAAATTAGAAAACAACTTTGGAGAGATCGTGGAATACTAATGCCTATTCCTACCAAATTCTTATGTTAATTAGTGAAATGCGTTTAGTCATCTTCTGATTACTGACGCTGCTTATTTATTGTTTAATTTGTTAATAAGAAATATCATTAGAAAGCTGTTTACACAGCGGTAAATGGAACAATGAGGTTATTCTTGTCTCATCGGAGCAGTTACAGATCTTGTCCTGATTTTTAAGGAGAGGAGGAGCTCGGTGCTCAGTGCTAGGATGCGAAGCTGTAGCTCTCGTTCTATGACATTGTAGGACCACAGAAAGATTACTTTAACTCCACTTTAGGAATGTACAGCACTCTCCATGGTTGGAGTGGAGAAAACATGGTTATAAAGACGGTGCAGAAAATGATTTTTAAGAGATTTGAGTTAGGAGGGTATTTAGGTATGATGTGATTTAAATATTACAGGAAAATTACAGTCCTAGGTCACTAAGTTTTAATGTGCTTTTTCATCAGTATATAAGTGTGTATTACTGCACAGAAATTAGCCTGTGCGGACATCTGAGAGTGTATTGTTGAATACCTGTGAGCAGCTCCTATTGTACAGCCAGCTGTTGAGCACAGTGTGTTTAACTGGGAGGGATTTCAACTTTGTCTTTGCAATGCCAATGTCTGCTGCAGGTGTGGTGCGCCTGTCTCCAAACTCTCTGCAGCAAAGCTCCAGAGCCTCTGACGGGCTGTGGCAACTCTGGTAGCTTAAGCAACTGCTAAACCTCGGTAGTTGTATTTGCAGTCACTGAAAAGCTTAGAAGCAAAGTGTAAAAATGTTCAGGAAAGATAATTGATTTGGGGAGGAGTAGAACAGCAAATAGACATTAGCAATGGCAGAAAGTAACTTAGTCATCAGGGTGGAGTTCATGAATATCTGAACTGGGAGACATGCTGCATTACCTCAGATGCCAATACCATGAGATTTTAGAAGCGTGGCAGGGTTGCATATATTGGTGGCTGTGTATGACACTTCCAGGAACTATAGATAGTCAATTTACCTTACAGGCTGAGGCTTTGCCCTTTCTTTTCTTGTCAGCATAGAAATGTCCCTAAGCCAGTTGTTAATTCATGAGATTTTTATCATTTTATACTTCAGAGTATAAGCTTAGTCTGCTTTTCTTAAAGTAGTATATACTCTTCCTGCATTGCACTGCACGTTTTGTTATTGTTTCTACGTTACAATGGTAGGTAGTACATCGCTGTGCAAATTTGATGCCTTGCAACTCCAGGATCCTTCTGGTTAGCAGTAATCTGATAAATGCAGGTTATGAAATACGTCTACATAGATGGCCTTTGGTCATGATAAACCAAGAGAGTGAGAACCACATATGAAGCTGAGGCATTGTTTTATACTGTTTAGCTACTAGAAGTGGATTCACTTAGGGTTCACAGTGTGTTTGTAGTGTCTGGTCTTTAGCCTGAAGTGTCATGTTGAGCCACGTGTAATTTAGGGGAGCATGTTTTGTGAAATCAGCTCACTTTTCTCCCTGAAGATGATGTTTATCCTCCCAAAATACATTTTTTTTATTCAAGGTAAAGACATTCAGCAGAGTGTATTGTTGAAAGAAACCAGAAATCATAAAAATATTCATCATCTCTTTGTTAGAGTGGAAAAACAGGACTTAGAAAGGGTGACATGGGAGATTTAGGGAGGGATTTCCTGGACCTGGGTGTGTCTAGAAAGCCTCGGCTGCATTCTTTCCTCTAGTGGAGATCTCCTGGTGTATTAGAGTGAGGAGCTTGATTATAGCCTCTGTGTCTACCTCTGTGCCAGCCTTAGGTGAAAGCCTCATGGGAGCTGTGTTACTGTCTATGGTGAACGGCAGCTAAAGCAGCTGCAGAACTGACCTTACTGCATATAATGCATGAAGTTATGGGAGAAATTTATGCAACAAATGCTTTTCTTGAAGGCAGAGAAGACTTAACTGTTCTTTAAATTTATTATTTGGCAATCATTTTCCTTTCAGGAAAAGATTCTGAACAATTCATCAAACTGCCCTCCTGCGTCTGCTCAGTCTATGGAAAGTTCAAAGTCAAGAAGAGCAAAACTTGTTTTTGATGATAGGTAAGAACAGCAAACGATGCCTTTCCCTTTATGGGGCTGTGAATCTCGGAGCATAGCCAGCTCCCCTCGGAGAAGAGTTGTCATTTTTGCTTCGCAAAACATGTTAAGTACAGGCTCACACTCTGGAGAGCTGCACATTATTCCTGCATCGATGTGCTTGTCTGAGTGCTCCCTGTGCCATTTACTTGGCAGAGGAAGCAGTCCTTGAGGAGGTACTGTAGCCTGCCCTGTACATTCCTGAGCATAAAAGGACCATGCAGTAGACTTAAATAGCTCAAGGTTGTTCTGTTTTTAAATGCTGATGGCTTCTTTTCATCTCACCAGGGCACTGCTGCTACCTGTCTGTTCTCTTCTCAACAGAGCCCATGTCCTCTGGAGTCAGGAGTTGTGGTCATTGATAGTAGAGAGGAGCCGCCTTTTTTATTATTAAATTCCAGATCCACAGGAGTGTGATTGGGCTTTAATCCTGTGGGGTTAAATATCTTGAAAAGAAAATATAACAAATATTTGTGCAGTCTTGTGCAGATTTTAGGTTTCACTTGTACCAATTCAAATCTCAGCACAATGCTTGCTCTTAAAGCATTTCTCTTTGTTGTTCTTTAAATTTACTTTACCGATAAAATTATGTTTATACCAAATGTAAAAGTAACTTCCTGGGTAAGAGCTCTTTGGAAGTGGGCAAGCTAGCTGGTCAGTGTTTTTCTCCTAGTAGTTACTCCTTAAAGAAAAATTTTAAGCGAATTTGATTATTAGAGTACACTATCAATCATTTAGGACAAAATACTTTATGGGGATTTTGTAAATATTCCAAGACAGAACAGGGCCAAGAAATTGAGATAAGATCAAACTACTTAAAAAAATAAAATCTGAGTATGTATTGAAGTATAGGAAGACATAATGAAAGCACCCCCTAGGGAACAGTAATTGTGCTTTGGAACAGTGACATGTTATAATCTTACGGTTATAAATGAGACATTTCAGGATTTCTTGGGTCTGGACTGATTGAATAATTTTGTAGGTGTATAATCTTTTTAGTATTAACTTTTGCTTTGTAATGACATCAATTTTTTGTAAGTGGACTGTTAAAAATTTCAAATATCTTTAATTCTTAGACATTAATCTAATGGTTAGATTAATGGTTAAGTAAGACAGGATAGATGGGAGGATTTATTTCAAACTTTAATGAACTCATAGGTAGTATGTTAATATATTGAAATGTATAATTGCACTTTTATGATTACCTTCTGCTCATCTACTTGTGAAAGCCATTTAGCATTGATTGTCTTAGGTGGCTGAGTAAAAGTGATTACCACCTGAACGCATCTTGATTTATTTTGTATTGTTACCATAATTTTTAAATATTTCACACCTTCAGTAATGCCAGTCCTGGAAGCACTGGATTCATTTGTTCTCAAATTTTGTGGGTTTTTTCCTTCCCCTGCCTCTGTTGTTGGTCAGATGTTTGGTTTGCTTGACTGACTGTCAATTGCAATAAATTTAACCAAATCATGTGTACTTAGCAACTCGCTTGAAATGCTGTTTTGAATTACCTGAAACTAGAGAACTAAAAACTGCTTTTAACGATTTTATCATACTGTAACTGATCATACTAGTTAACTATTTTAACAACTTTTTTAACAGTTTGATCGTAGTGTAGCTCCTGTAACTTGAATTAGACAAAAAAAGTAGGAAATTTGGCAATATTAAGAAACTTCAGTCATAAAAGGAAAAAATGCAGTGTGAGTGGAGCCCATAAATTTGTGTTCTCTGTTGCAGGACTTACTCAGCTGATCATTATTTACAAGAAGCAAAGAAGTTAAAACATAATGCAGATGCATTGGTAAGTAAATCTCCAATACTTATCCAATGTTTGCACATTATACTGTGGTTTGTTTACTGCTTTTGCCATTCTGCTGCCCTTCTGTACTGGAGCTTTCTTGTGCTTCCTCTCTGGTTTGTGTCCTTAAAAGTTTTTTTCCAATCTCAGTCTGACAGGTTTGAGAAGGCTGTGTACTACCTAGATGCTGTAGTGTCGTTCATTGAATGTGGGAATGCGTTGGAGAAAAATGCTCAGGAATCCAAGTCCCCGTTCCCTATGTATTCAGAAACTGTGGAATTAATCAAGTAAGCATTGCAAAGCATATGGAAAAGTCAGGTGGGTGGGAAAGAGGTCTGGAAATCAGAGCTTCTAGATTTACCAAAGTTTTGCTGCCAACTTTTCAGATCTCTTATCATTCTCCAATAAAACTGGATCACTTACCAGTTTGTTCCGGTTGCTGAGGCTAAGTGTTTTCGTGATTGTTGGGATGCTTTTTGCTAAGGCTCTTGAAACCTCTCTGCAACACGTAACACATGAGAGGCAAAATTACTCCAATTACTACCTAGTCAGCATTTTACTTAGGGTCTGAGAGAGATTTCTGAAATGAAGACAGCTGAAACTAGAAATTCATAAAATCGTCAGTGTTTTGTGATTGATAAATGATACTGTAATCTTTATTGTGTTGTTTACTTGTTGTCTGTGTTTGTAGATACACTATGAAACTGAAGAATTACTTGGCACCAGATGCCACAGCTGCAGATAAAAGGCTAGCAGTGCTTTGGTACGTATATTCTGAACATAATACAATGCACTGATTAATTTCAAATGTTTTATCTACGTGAAATGCTGTTTTACACTGGGTTTTCAGGTGCTCCCGACCCAAATACATGAGTTTTCCGCTTGGCTGTGTGTAAAGATTAACGCTGTGTATCTGATTGCTGTAAATTGGGGAAGGGGGGTTGCTGACAATGAGGGCCAAGTCTTTGAAATATTAAGAAGTAACAGCAGAAAGGGTGGGGATCTGTCCTACATCCTCATCCAGCGAAAGTAAAAATTTGGACTGGCTGTAAAGAATTGTCACTAGCCTCCTAGATTAATGAAATGACTGCAGCAGGTTCTAAACTCTACGACCAGAACCATTTGGTGTCAGGTGGAAAAGAAAGGGGAGGCCATGGCAGAATGCATCAGATTCAGTGAAAAATAAACTCTTGTCTAGGAGGTAGCTTAGTGTCATCTCCTAAGCTCAGAACTGGAAACTGATTATATCAGCAAGATCACTGAAAATTACAGTTTCAACTTCAGGCACACAGAGCTAGTTTTATTTCCTTGAGAATTTAAAGGTGGTTATGGATTTTTTTGGTTGAGTTACAACTTGAGAGCTGGCTTGTTAGAGTCGGCAGAGAAAGCTTTAAAAACACAGCTGCTAGATTTCTGAAATTCACTGAGTTGTGATAAACTTGACTTTAACTGTAAATGTTTTGTTATTCTGTCTTCGGTCAGTCTTCGGTGCCAATCTCTACTATACCTAAGGCTTTTCAAACTGAAGAAGGAAAGTGCATTGAAATATTCTAAAACCTTGACTGAACATCTGAAGGTAATTGCATATGTAATTTCTTCAAATATTAAAACCTAAACAAATTAAAGCTCTACATCACTTAAAATTCCTGAGTCCAGTTTTAAGACCACTGCATGCGAACTTGGAATATACCCAGTTTAGAATTGAACCTTGAAAGTATGTTAAAGTTGAGTAGTTTAAAGCTGGGAAGAGACAGCATCGCTGTCATAACCCTGCTGGTCCTAGCGTGGTAGCGCTCTTGATAATTTGATCTAGCTTTTGTCTTCTTTAATAAATGTAGTAGGCTTCAAGGAGAATTTAAAAACTTTTTCTTGCTGCAGATGTAACAAGCTGAAACTTCACTTTCATGTTTAACCTTAAGGGAATTCAGGATCTAGGGGTGTATTACATGGGCTGCAGCTATTCACCCTTTGCAAAAGTTGGCACCAGAGCCAGCTGCTAATTCAAAACCATGTTGGTCTTTCTGGATTTTTGTTGTTTGCAGTGGAATGTGTTTTTGTTTTTGTTTTTTTTTTAAATTTTTTTTTTCCTCTCTGTGAATTTATCTAAATTCCTGTGCAACTGATTTAAGAGTACTGTCAGGGAAAGGAGACAGAGACACACATTCTTTCAGTGAATTTATTTGGATCAAGATGTTGCAGTTGAGAAAAACAGTTACGATACTTCTGTAATGTTACTCAGTCCTTAATCTAGACTGAGATTTTTCAAAAGAACACTTGGGGATAGGTAGCTAATGTCATTGGGTTTCTCTAAAACTTCCAGCTATAGATACTGAGAGGAAACAGGTGTGTCACATGCCTGACTTCTCAGATTTTTTTGAGACATCTTTAATTGTTCAACACCAGTAATAACAGATTTCTTCCTATTAATTGGCTGAAAAAACCAAAATGTTCTCATAAGAGGCAGTGGAATCTAATGGTTAGAGCAGAGGACTACTCCAGTCCTGTATATTTAGTGGTCCCCTTTGTATTGGTAAAATAATCCCATAATTTGTGTCTTAGTCATCAGTAAAAAAGGATATTTTCCCAAATTTTAATTTACTGTGATATTATTCAAAATGTTGCAGTTCTTGCTTAAGAGCAAAACTACAAAAATTAATTTGGTCAAAAATAACCAATTAAATAAGATAAAGTATAACCAGTTAAAGTATAAACATAAATCAGGTGACAAATTTATTTTTCCCCCAAACAGAATTCCTATAATAATTCTCAAGCACCGTCACCTGGTATGGGAAGGTAAGTAGTAAAAGCTCTTACCTGTATTTCTCATCTGGTAGCTAGTTTTCTACATATACTGTGTGCCTGAGGTGCTCAAATTGGAGCTCTTCAGTCTTGTAAAGTGTTGGGCTGATTGTTTGAAGGGTGTAGGTTTTGATTCAGTTGTTTTCTGTAATTGTTCTGATGAAAGGTTTGGAAGACTGCTGCTTGTGGTGGTGCTCTGCAGAGAGTCTGTCAGGCAGCTTCTTGTTGCAAAAAAAGGGTCAGTGTGTCACTAACACACAAGTCACTTATCTCAGTGAGTTTTGCTGGTTTATTTGATGCTTTTTCCCTCAAAACAATAGCTTTATTAATGTTGCAAGCCCAGACGGTTACAAGTATTTTCAGGGTTGTCTGTGCTAGAGTATAGCAATTTACTTCTATTCTTTTAAACCTAACAACGGACTTCGGTAGATCACTGTGTGAGTTTTAGGAGGGCATATCAGATTTGCATCGTGTTACCTGAAAGTGTAATGTTATGGCAGTATAGTTACCATGTAGTTGTAATGTCTTCGTTATTTTTCTCTAAGGTTCAATTTATTTAAACAATGAATTTAAGATTTTATTGAAATAAGAGATGCTGAGGTTTTGGCTGTGAAGCTAGAAGATAAAGAGTTGGAGGATCCTCAACAGTTGTTACCGTATTGTGCATTTCGTTAGTTGTAGGGCAAATCCTGACTTCTTGATGTGTGAAGTGGGAGTGCTTTAGCGTATCATGCCCTGAGATGTGGGAAGAGAGGTCTTGAAGGGCATCTTAACAGCGTGATGTGCCTAAAGTACGTCTCTCTTTCTCTGTCTGCATTTTACAATTTAATATTTTTCTTTGGGTAAGCAGCAAGCCTGTCGGTATGCCGTCTCCAGTCTCTCCAAAGCTGTCTCCAGGGAATTCAGGAAATTACTCTTCTGGGGCAGCCAACCCTTCAGGGAGCGGGTCTTCGGTGACGATCCCCCAGAGGATCCATCAGATGGCAGCCAGCTATGTCCAGGTTACATCCAACTTCCTCTATGCCACTGAAATTTGGGACCAAGCTGAGCAGCTGTCTAAAGAACAGAAAGGTAAGGGCTGGTGCAGGTGGATTGTAACATCAGATGTACCTGAGTGTGCTGAAATGCTCACAGGCTTTGAACTTTGGAGTTGCCTTTAATGGCACACAGGATGCTTAGACCAGGTCCTCTGCAAAAGTAAGGTGGAAAGTTGTACCTTTGATTTATGGTGATGCCCTGGGCTGGTTGTCTTGGTTGTCTAAGTGGTATTGGAGATGTAATGTCTCCTACCAGCTATATGTTTAAAAAAAAAATTTAAATCTTTGTTGCATGTCCTGTGAAATGTTCACTGTAGGAAGAGGAACTTGGTACGTTTCTGTTTCTGTAATTCTTAAGTGAAGTGAAATACACATTTGAGGGGGAAGGCCAAGGAAGTTTTACAATAGTTTAACCATACTCTAATTATTCTGATCAACCAGTCTTCTGCAAAACAGTAAAGCAATTGATTAGCAAGGACCTTTTTCCTTTCTTTTATTCCATCATTCAGCCATCTTTCGCTACTTCTGTCTGTCTTAATCTAAAAGATTTGCGCTGAAAAAATGGTGGTTGTAGTATTTCCCACATGAAAATATGTGCATAGTTTAACTTGTGTCTCTGTTGTTTTAGAGTTCTTTGCTGAACTGGATAAAGTTATGGGCCCTCTGATTTTCAATTCAAGCATCATGACAGACCTAGTGCGTTACACCCGTCAGGGATTACATTGGTTGCGCCTGGATGCCAAGTGATATTTGGAACTGAAGGAATGGAAAATTGAACGCATTTTTCTCGCTGCCTCTGATTTATCTCCACAACACTGTGTCATGTCAATAAGGAAGACTGCCATAACACATTGCTTAGTTGACACTAAGAGCAAGGAATGCTTTCACATGTCTCCCATCCTCATTTGTGTTTTGTGTTTTAACCCCAAATCATCTGGTTAATGGACTTCCTCAGTATTCCCGTTTTAAGTTATTTAAATATTTTAAAATCTGCTACATAAAAAGGTGTAGTTTTGCTGATCTGTCATGGATAGATCATTGGAATTCCAGTCACAATACATAAATAGTCAGTTTAAATCCTATTTATTTTAATTTTTTAATTTTAATTTTGAAAAGCCCAATTTTGGGCAGTTTTTAGCTATTTCTTCCCTAAATTTACCCTTTCGAGTACTTAGCAGAAATTAAACATAGACACTTTATTTAAGTACTTTGTGAGCTTTGTTACTCTGTAATGTCTTGTGGTGGTAGAGCCTGTAAAAGGAACTAGGGTTGATAGGTTCTAACGTGTAGGGACACCATACTTTTCATGCCTA
Organism: Ibycter americanus; assembly: GCA_035590275.1. Taxonomy (NCBI): domain Eukaryota; kingdom Metazoa; phylum Chordata; class Aves; order Falconiformes; family Falconidae; genus Ibycter; species Ibycter americanus. Next base: position 63,830,642 of record JAVJGI010000064.1, on the reverse strand, counting down.
ATGCCTATGAGTCAACTAATAAATGACATCTACAGAATTATTATTGCAGAATTTGTACTAAATAGAGAAGTTCCAGATATTCTTCTACGTATTAAGATACTTCATTTAAATGAATTATAAAGAAATTTATATGGAAAAGTATTTAGCTGGATCTGACTTGGATTGTTTCCAAGGCAGTTTCAGAAGATCGATTAACACTATAACAATCACAAAACATTACAGTAATTTGCATTTAATGTAATATCAAAGTAATGGTGTAGGAATGAACTTCAGTCTGATAGGTGCGATGCATACAGGAAACGTTTCTGGAAAGGACAATCTTGTGCTTTTTTGCATCTCTTCATTTAAAATATGTTTTGTTTGCGTGCTTGTCATTTTTTGACACTTATAAAATGGGTGAACTTTGCGGTTAAAAAACCGACAAGAGTTAAATTCCTGCCAGAACTGTCATTTGCATCTTTTCCATTGACTGAGAAACCAGGAATCTAGTAGAAATCGAGGTCCATTTTTTTCCTCTTAGGGTCTGATAGCTAATGGACACTACAGGATGACAGTGCAACAGCCATCGTGGGGTGGGAGCACGCCTGCTATTACAGGGAAATTGACTGTTTTGATGCAGAATGGATTTAAAACTTGTATTTACCCCGTGTTAATGAAGGTCCCGTTAATGTTTGATGGAGCGTAATACTCACTTGCAAGGGAGCAACTTGGTGCAACGGAAATGGTTCACGGAGTTGCAATTGACTGCTCTCAAAAAGTGTAAACCAAAGTACCTTTCCGTGTAAGGTGCTTGTCTGAGTAAAAGGTTTAAAATGCTACTGCTTTCAGTATTGCTTAGTGCCCCTAACATGTCTGGTGTGCCTTATGCCTTACTTTTAGATGAAGATTTTATGAACTGTTTACAAGATGTTTTACAGCAGGACCAGGTATACTGTATGCAGTGGTCTTCTGCAGTACTTTGGTAAAATTCCACTTCCTTTTTAAACGTACTAGTGTCTGTCACACAAACTGACTTCTCATTGCAGTGGTCTCCTTTTGAAGAGTCAAACTCTGAATCCTTTGGAGTGAGATTGTGGAATGCTGCTTTGTTTTCTCTTCCATTTAACCCTTTATTCTGTACCAGATATGAACGTGCATGTTCAGGAAAATTATTGCACTAAATTTTTTGTGTAGTTGTAGTTAAGTGCCAAAATCACGGCAACCTCGAGAGAAGGAATAGAATTCTACGCTACTTAGTACTGCAGTATGTCCTATGGGCTTTAAGAGTTTAGAAGTTTTGCAAATTAGTAACCTACTAAAAGGTAGCTGCATATTCGTAGAGCTTCCTTTGCGTTCCAGCGTGTTTTGTACTTCCAGAAAAGCTTTGCTACGTACGAATTGATACATGGTTAACAGACCTGTGACTTTTTCCATGATAGCTGAATTTACTCTTCAGGTCTGTTGGAGCATCCTTTTTATTGAATCACTGTGCAAGGTCACGTTTCTGTTAGTGTTTGCTGTTCGAGACAGAACTCTGTACCCTCAAACTCCACATCTTGGTTAATGGGACACTGTCAACTATTTTTCCTTTAATACTCTAAAGTGCCTAGCACACTTTTGACGCTATATAAAAAATACCTTCGTAGAAGTTGCATTCATAGTTTATTTTTTGTGTAGTGCTGCACTAGCCAGCATGGCTGTGTTTCGGCTTGCTCCTTTGTGCACAGTTACCATTACTGTTAGCAGGAATGGTCTCATCTCTGGGAATTTTTTTTCCTTAACTAGAGTCCCACAAATACCTTTTGGTGTCACGCTGAATTGGTCTCTTAAAAATGTATCGCTTATCCCTAGATCAGTGGATCTTAAAAAATTGTCTTCAAACGACCAGAAGACTTTTTACATCGTGTCAAAATGTGGACCTGAACTGGTTGAAAGTGTCCCACCTGAACAGTGTATTTTGTAGTAGAGTATCCTCTAGAGTGCTGTCCCAGGTCTTCTGTCTGTACGGGAGATATGCAGTGGTCTTGTTCATTGAAAAGAAATGCCTTACGCATCTGTGGCTATTTCAAACAGATACATTTAAACTTTGCAATTCCAAAAGCATATCTTAATTTGGGATTTACCATTGTTTCCAAGAGAAAAGTTACGTACTTTTTCAGATTTTGTAGCTAAAAAAAAAAAACCCAGTGCAAGTACGTAACAGGCTTCCATCCCTCTGTCAAAGTGCAGGCGAACGGTCTGAACCTGTCCTTTCGTACCTCTACACAACAGCAGTGGAAATGCATGTCACTTCAGTACTAATGCACATCGCACTAGTGACTGATGATAGGGAATCCCTAACCTCCTGGCTTCCTAAATGGTTCCCTAGGCAATGGTCTATCAAATACATATCAATACCGTAATTTTAATTCCCTCACTGAACGTGGTCCCAGTTGGTGAATCTTAAAAATGGCTTAATCAGACTAGGCTTGCTCAGATATCAATACTATTTGAATTTGCTGTCAAACTTGCAGGTTCCTAGGTGATAAGGTGCAACCATTTATAATTCTAAACAAATCTTCAGGACACCAGAGTAAAACAACCCGAGACTTTTTCTTTTGATTTGAAACTATTAGCCATAAAGCAGAGCATATGGATGGCTCTTCCTGGCTTTTGATGGCAGTATGCAATTTGTATTGTATGTGTCTTTTAATATATATGTATATATATATGAACTCAGTCTGTCCAAAGTATATGTTATACTTGTTTTTAGATTATGGTGCAACTGACTATATTGATATATTATTTATTGAGTGCTGAGTCACCATCTTATTGGTGATAAATATTGCATATTATACAGGAGTGCAATGTATATTCCTTTAGATTGCTGAGGCTTGATTGCTGTGATAACAAAAAAAATGCCCTGAAATGTATTTATGAATGGCCCCAACATACAGAGAGTCAGTACTTTATGGAGCTAATGTAGCGCTTGCCTGGGGCAAGTAAAATAAAGCCGTAGGCAGATAATTATGTAGTTTGCCAAAATGGCCAACTGCTGGAAAGAGAGACTACCTTTGCTGTATTTAATATTTCATTTCCCGAACAGATAGTTGCTGTCACTGCAGTGTTTATATAAAGGCAGATAAAAAAGGGCCTGAGCAAGTCAAGTTTGAATTACCCATTGGGGAGTAAACAGCTTCCAAATTCTTAGATTTCTGACAAATACTTTGGTCAGGGTTTAAATTACTCCATCTGATGAATCAGTGTTACAGAAACCCCCGTGTTTCCAAGCAACAAAGTTAATGCTAGACATCTTTTAAGTATGAAGAGTACCCAAAGCTTTCGCTAGCCAACTCAGACAAATCCAGACCTATTCTGGGAGACAAATTTCCTAAGTAGGAAAGTTACGTAAACTCAGATCAGCTGGGGAATCGTGGTGCGTGTCCAACTCCATGGCTTTCCGAGGAATCGGTCTCAGCTGCTGTGATGCCATTTGAAAACAGCGCTGGTGGGCTGGGGGAGGCAGGGAGGGAGGGGGCGGCCGCGCGGGGTCAGCCCTACGGCCAGCACTAGCCCTCTGCTCGCTGCCCGCGCTCGGCTGAGTTTCGACCGAATACTCTACACTGAGCCGCTGGAAGTGCTGTGGTACAGCATGGCGTTTGCGTAGGCTGTCTTTATGTCAATGCTTCACCTGTTTTAGTTTCATCTGGCAACTCAATGGAAGCGTGTCCATTCCTGGTGTAACTCTCCACACATGCTAACGGAGCTGATATAGGTGAATCGGAATGCAGTGTTCCCTGTCTTCGGTTTTTATATGCAACCCTAGTCGTTGATGTAGTTGGGTGCACAGTACTTCTGCAGCGTTTGTTTTTGGCTGCATTGGCATTATACATTGGAAAACTCAACTCTAAGGACCAGGCATGACTTTTGCAAGCACAGTTCCTGACATTTGTATCTGGTCCCCCTTTTAAATTGTTTTAAGAAATTTTGTATATGGAGGATAAAGTGCTTATATATTTATTAAAAATCCTTTATCTTATTTGAAATTATTATTTGGTGAAGAAGGGTTTTTGTTTCGGGGGAGGGCTTGTGGGTGGGGGAAGGTAACTTTTAACCTGTCACTTATAAATGAAGCCCTTATTAACCATACAGAAAGGTACTGTTAGTAACTAATGGGATGTCTCTGTTTTATGCTTTGTACATGACAAGTCCATGTGTTACATTTTGTTTTCTATCAAAATATTTAGGCATCTGTCTTCAACCAAAACCTAAAAAAAAAAAAAAAAAACAAACTGTGATTTTATTTGTTGCAATACATTTAAAATTTCAAAGGGTACTTTGGGGCTCAAAATTAGGATTTCTAAGTCAGTATGTGCATTTCACGTAATAAAGCTGTTAATGGTGAGCAAAGTATTATATACTAACTAGATTTTTTCCACATCTGTATAGTATATTCTATGTATTTTGTGGTATTGAGATTATAGAAAGTTTAGTGTCTGAAACATGCGTTTAATGTGTATTTTTAAACAAATTTATGGCAATTAAAATATTTGGAGAAAAGGGTATCACATTTCAATTTGTAAAGATCTTTTTAACTACTGTGTCATTAAAATGCTTTGTACAATGCAAAACTGTAACTGGAGAAACTAAGTTTAATAAATATCAAATAGATTTTCTGTATTAAACTTCAAACGCTGTGCTCGTATCTGTTGCATGGGCGTTCTCCTCCCTGGTGGTGCATCTTTAAGCAGAGTTTTCTTTTTTCAGGGTAGTGCTCTTATGTATAACAAAAAGGAAAACAGCGTTCAGTATTTGTGTCCCAGGCTTGCTGATATTTGTCTCATCAAAAGTGGCTTGATTTCCTTCTCTGAGTTAACATGCAACAGATCAAAATGGGATTTTGATCAGTTTATTTTAAAATAGGAGATACTTTAGTGGCAAAAGTCAGTCTAGAACATTTATTGAAGTAAATTTGATAAGTAATTAAAAGTAAATACTTTTCCTTCCAGTTATCGCTGGATATATCGGGGATATTGAAAATGCTATCAGTATTATCTGTTTGTTTGCTCCCTCTTTCTAACAGGCCTTTATCTGAGGTACTGATAAGAGTCCAGCTGTTGAGACTGAAATGAGATGGAAGCGTGATCTACTTTGTGCACTCGCCAGGTTGAAGGATAAATGTCTAAAGTCCTCCTAAGCACCTCTGCTTGAAACGCTAGCTGTGCGCTCGCCACACACTTTGCTCTCAGGATAGAAGAAAAACCATGGTTTGCTGAATATAAATTTTTAATTCACACCTTTAAAAAAAAAAAAAACAACTGAAGAGAACCATTACAACAAAATAAAACAAACTCGAGGTGCAGAGTCCTTTTATTGAGCTTGGCCAGAGAGGCATCCTGAAGGGTGTGCTGCAGAGGTACAGCCTTGGTTAGGAAATGCTCTCAAGTTCTTTGAAGTCCTTTTATCAGTTTGTATGACAGAAATGTTAAATATACTTATTGCTGGATTCACTGTCCTAGCTTTTGAACAGTCAATAAATATTTCACAAGTGAGCGGAGCACTGTTAGCAGTAATGGTGACGGATGTTCTTCATCATGACAGGTCACTCTGAGGCTGTTGTAAGGAAACAGCGGTTCCTCCTGGAAAACAAAACATCGTCGGGCACTGCCAGCTCAGACTGCCAGCTGCGCAGGGCTCAGACGTACATCCTTAGCAGTGCTCCTCTCACCCAGCTGTACAACAGTGCTCGTATTCAGCTTGTGTGGCCGTGTACATTGTATTCACCTCTTTAACACTATTCAGTTTATCTTGATTCATTTTGTGTTCTTTGCTTTATGTAACAACTCCAAAATGCATCTCACCCAGGGCTATACAGTCAGGCTGCAGTGTAGAAATGATATGGGACTGAAATCCCTTTCTGTCTGTATCTTCCTGCAGCCGCTGTTACGGGAGATATGCCTCTGTTAATCAGTAGAACCAAGTGATGCGTTTCAAATGTCCTATTATATTTATATATAGTAGAAAATGGGTATCTTCTACCCTGTCTCTATTTGCTTTCTGGTACCTGTACAGCAGGTGCCACACAAAATCACCCTTCAGTCACTAAGTAGGAATTTTAACTAATCAGTTTATGCAGTTGGACGATTTGTTCATGTCTCATGTTCACGAGAACTAAATGGCTTTTGATATTTTAGTTGTCTTTTAAACTATGAGCTTAAGTAATCACCTTAAAGTGATTCATTTAGGGTAACATACAGCTTTTAATTAATACATGCTTTAAAGTGAACAATATTGGCTTTAAGAAGAATTAATTTTAAGGTCTCTAAGTGATTATCTAAAAGCTGTCTAGAATCTTATGTTCTTTTTGAAGAGACGGGTTATTTGGGGTCGCAGTGAAAGGACTAAGGCTCGCAATCAAGGGCACTTGGACTCTGCTCTGTTTGCATTGCTTACAAAAGAAGTCTAAATCTGTTGCCCCATCCCTATTCCTGGTATCTCTTTTTTTATACACAGAATTAACTCTGTATCTCGTTTGGCTGAGAATAGGTGGGAACTTCCCCTACATAACATATTGTATTAAGTGTCACTGAGCCCAGACTTTGATCAGGATTAGTTACCTGCACAGCATTGTGATGCATTCGCTGTTATCCCTGCACGAGGCTCCAATGGGTCTTAGTGAGACTCCTCTCCAGAAAGGTGTCATCCGCCTCTGTCTCGTTAGCCGCGGCTGTCGGTGGTGCAGGGAAGCACAGTGTGTCTGAAACAGAGTTGTAGTGGGACTGTCAGCAGCTGAAAGCAGTTGGTCATTCTGATGTGGAGGTCAATAGTCTTAATTTTAAGTGAAGAACTTGAAATCTTTCTTATTTTCAGATCATAGCATGCTCTGTCTAAGTCTAGTTGCTTGTATCCTAACCCCAAAGAAGTACAAAATTTAACGTTTTTAATCTTCTTGGGAGGGAAAGCAGAATTACTTACTAAGTTATGTCTCAGAGTAACCCAATATTCACTAGGCAGTCTTTTTTATGATGGTGAATCCTCCAAAAGAGCACTACTGTCACCTCTAGCTCCTGCCAGTTATTCTTACTCATGCAAATCGTAACAGTTGTTATTAACTACTGTTTGAATTAACACTTTAAATAGTTCTCTCTTTTTACCTGGCTGAGCAGCAGTGAGCAGAGCAAAAGGACCGCCATCGTTTTCCACCAGTGCATCTTCCCAGTGTGAGCTGTCACTTCGGCCACAGGACCAGCCTTGGGCGGAGGAGGTAGGGAGAGCCCCAAACAGAACTTCCCAAGCTTCAGCTAGATTTTTATAGACTGCACTCCCTTATCTGCATCAGCTGTCAGTCATTACAGGAACAAAGTTCACTTCAGAGCAAGAGGGAATTACAAAGTTAGCATCTGCTGGAGCGATCTGGTTCAAGGCCTGTCTGTCTAGCTAATGATTTACTCTCCTTCCACTTGTACTTTGTCTGGGCAGCTTACCCCTTGTGCCAACTGTTCCCTTTTTTAAAACCTACCTAACATGTTACCAGAACTCTGTGGTGTCTTTGCAAGAAAAAAGGTGGCCGGTCCAAAGTATGGAAAAAATCAAAAGCTGTGACCTTATTTAGCTTCTGTGACAGTCAGTGTGTGCAGCTTTGAGCCTGTCAGCTGCGGGTACGTATCGCCTTACCGAACTTATTTGAAGCAGAGAATGATGCTTTTGATTCTGCTTCTCGTTCTTGGTACATGAAAGAATCACAGGGAAGTTACTTAACCTTCCTTCCTGCACACACCATACCCAAAAAGCAGATGTAATGCTTTTCAGATGGGTTTTGGAATGTAAAAAGTATGTTATAAATGATAAAGAGACCTCTTCTTCCAGGGATGCTAATGTGTGGATAAAAATAATAATCTCTGGATAGCTAATCCCAAAAATAGACAAGACTGCTGCAAGGGTTTTCTGGAGCCGAGTTGCTCCATGTGGCAAGACTGTGGTTTCTTTAGGTGAACTGTCTCTGCTGTAGTCTGCCTCCGTACCTCGCAGAGTAAGTCACACTTAGCCTTCTAAAGGGTGCCAACAACTGCCACTGATGTGGACAGGCAGTTTGTAATTAAGAGGAATATTAATTTTTTCTATTGTGAAACGAGGTGGCGACAGCCTAGAGAAAAGAATGTTTAAGAAGAGCTATCTATTACCTCGTCTTTTCTATAATCTTCTCAGTTTACAAACGTCAGGACAAGTGGGAGAAGCATACATCGGAGAGTACCAGTCTGTAAATGGCCCTTACTGGTACCTGCTGCTCCTCCTCCTCTGTGAGATCTTGTGCATCTGGCTCCCACATCCGTCCCGTGTACGCCGAATCTGTCAGGTACAAGATTTTTGAGATTGCAGAGTACCGTAAAGAGAATACCAACTTAGTCATGTCAAGTGTCTGCAGGGTTTGGAGCACACTATGTTTTAAGTCACTTCAAGTAGGAAGGTACTGCATGAAACAGTGAGCTGTGTTTTAGCTAAATTGTACATACAAATCTGGATGTAATAGGCTACTGTTTTCTGTGATTGCTTCATATGGAGGCATAAGTGCCAGCGTGGAAGGCAAGTTACTTAGATTAAGATAATGCCATGTTGTCAGGTTCCTGTCCACAGATGACTACCCCTTAGCCCAAACTTCACTGGGATTAAATACCCTTCCCAGCGTATTATCTGCAACCTCTGTTGGAAAATTTGTTCCTTTCCTTGGGTTTTTACACTCCTTCCTCTGCCCAGTTTGTCTTTGCTTCCCTAGTAAGAGGCATCAAACCCCTTCATTTTCACCTTCCAGGCTCTTAGGAAGGGAAGGAAATGGGACAGTAAATCATGGCACATCAAAGAGCCGAACTTCGAAGTTTCTTTTACCTTTAGCTCTGAATTTCTCAGTTGTTTTTCCCATTTCTTGATGTGCATCTGAGTTCTAATTTCTGCTGTTTCCAGTAGGCACTGGTATAGAACACAGAAAGGAAAACAAGAGGCAACAGCAGTAGGCTTGACTTCATCTGTGGAGCACAGGATTCGAAATGACAGCTCTTTCAACTCTGACAGCACTGCCCTCTGTAAGTCGTCATTTCTCAGCTTTTTTGGCTAGGTAAGACTAGTACCTTGTGACAACGTATCAAAATTGTTGTGTGTCCTGGGTTACTAATAGCATCAGTGTATCCCTTTCAGGCAGCAGTCTGTTTACTCTGTGCAAAAAACGGGGAAAAAAAAAGAATAAAATTGAACCAATTGTTTCCACCTCTGCAAGTCCAGCACGGCAGTAAAAAGCCACAGCGAAGATGCAGGTTGTAACAACACAAGACGTTGCTCTGTTGCCACTTTAATATTTACCAAATGGAGAACAGAAATAATTAGACTGAAAAATTTGCAGACACCTTGTTCAGATTCTGAAATGCCCAGGGGCCAGCCTGCCGATGCCACGCGTCCAGCGGGAGCCATCCCTGCTGGTAACGGGTTCCGCAGCTGGCTCCCTGGCTCCCTGCCCGGCGGGGCGCAGGGGCGGCGGGGCCAGAGGACGGCTGGGCAGGGTTGCGCCAGGCCAGCAGCGGAGCAAAGGGTGAGGAGGCCCTGCCCGTCCCCAGCCTGGCTGCTGACACTGCAGAGGGGCCAAGCCGCTGCCGCAGCACTGGCTGGACTGCGCTGCCTGGGGTGCAGGTCACCGGCTGCGAGGAAGCTGCTGCGCTGTTTACAGTAGTCTAGCAGCTGGTTCAGACACAGTTCAGCTGTCTGTGAACAAGGGCAGAGACCTCGGGGGAGAGACCGAGAGGAGCTGCTTGCGTTCTGCAGAGCTGGTGACACAAAATGCGGTGAGAAACAAGCATTTAGGGAAGCTACTGATGTTGAAGTTCACATGTGCTATCATTTAGGCTACCCATCGGCTGCTGTGGGTGCTCTTGGAGCCTAAATAAGCAGGCCACCAGTAAGGCTTTGAATAAAGTCTGCCTCTAGACGTCTTTCCCAACTCTTGCAATTATAGTAGCCACTTGGTTGCTCCCTGCTTGCTTAAGCTGCCTAGAAAATACCAACAAACTGAAACGCAGAGTTAAATTTAAGCACAGAATATTTTTGGCACAACATGCAGCACTGGCTGATTTGTATTACTCCTGTTTATGACAACCTCAGACCGTACTTGGAGTAAACACAAGAGCAGAAGGAACAGCCTTAAGACCGAGCTTAGTCTCATGTGCTTTTAAAAACATATGCTAAGAGCCCCAAAAAAGCATTCAGCTATAAAAATTGCATACCCCTCAACTTCCTGCAGCGAGAGACTGAGCATCTTTGTCTTCCAGCCAGCCCAGCCCTGAGCACACTGAGAAACTTAACACAGGGAAACATCCCTTCTGCCCTGCAGAACAAACTCGCAGTACCAGCTACAGGAAGAGCACAATGGGGAGATAAACGCGGTGTTTTGCATGGGGCATGAGTTGGAGAGAGTCAGCTGGGCTGAAAGGGACAAAAAAGGGATAAAGGAACCAGCCTGATGTTTACATACTGAAGAGCCACAGCATGAGTTTCTTTGTCACATACTTAAGTAGCTTTATTACTAGCATTTGTTTTTAAATAGCATTCAGGTATTCAAGTCTTGTTTCTCCTGGTAGTTTACAAGAAGCTTCTAATCCAGCCTATTAACACTAATCAGGTATCAGAGTTGCAGTTAATCATCCAAATAGCATTAGTTAATACAAAATCATAGCACAGCCCAGGCTGGAAGGGACCCTGAAAGATCATCCGGTCCAGCCTTTTGTGGGAAGGGACCCCAGATGAGGTTATCATCTGGCACCCTGTCCTTGAAAACCTCCAGCTGGGGACTCCCACCACATCCCTGGGGAGGTTTTTTCCAGTGACTGATTATTCCCACAGCAAGAAAAACTCCTTTCTTATGTTGAAGTGAAACCTCTCCCGGTGCAGCTTGTACCTGTTGCCCCTTGTCTTCTGCACAGGGCTCCTTGTGAAGAGCGAGCCTGCGTACAGAAGTCAAGGTCCACATTCAGTCCTGAGCCATCAGCCAGCTCATGCAGTTCTGGTCAATACCAAACCAGATGGACTATTTGTTTTTCACAGATATTAAGGCCAGAGCAGAAAGAAGTGGCCAGTGATGGAAAGACAAATGCAGCAATGAGCTGTTATTTCATACCATCTCCAGCTGAAGGCAGTCCTCGCTATACTGGTTGTACTGACAAATATCTGAAAGGAATGGTAGTCAAAAGGGCTGGAAATGTTCCAAGATAAAAATGTCTGAGCATACAGAACTTTAGCCTGATTATCTCCCTGTACAGAGCGATCCAGACAGGGATTTGATCCCGCTCATCTTAACCATCTCAAGACACAGATTTCACACAAAGTCATGGAGCAAAGTTAAAGTTTATTCGACAAGACTTATCTCCCTTTTTAATACCCTTCTTGTCATGTGAACAAGCTTAGCAACACCGAGCTAATACAGTGAGGTAACAATCTCATTAACTTAATTACTGGTCATTTTCATAGTCAGCAGGGTTCTTCCTCTTCAGTCGCTCAAACTCTTGCATTCCCCAGGAGTACAGGAGATAGCCTCCCACAAAGGCTGCAAAGGAAAGGGGACACTCAGAAGTCGCACCGCAATACACGCCCCGCGGGCAGCTTCAACCGCCGGGCCCCTGTGACGAGAGCCAGCGTTCCGCAGGGCCCCGGTTACCGCGGCGCCCGCCCCGCACGCCGCTGCCGAGGGGAGAAACGCGGCAGCTGGGCCTGGGCCCCCAGCGCCCCAGCCCCCAGCCCCCAGCGCCCCAGCCTACTCACG
>JAVJGI010000064.1:63795886-63818790 GCA_035590275.1 Ibycter americanus | reverse complement strand
CCTGCGGAGCTGGCAGAGGAAGCTACAACTTTGTGACGAATGCTCGCGGTGATGATCCCTGTTATATAAATTACATTGATTGGTTCTAATTACTGTAACCGCGCGCACCCATCTGGAAGTGATTCGCCTTTGAGAAGGTGACTGGGGGTGTGCGGAGGTGGATGGGTTTAGGAATGCTGGCGGGGGAGGAGGGGAGCGATCGCTGCTGCAGCAGCAAAGCCGTTTAAAGTTCAGTGAGCCCTTCAGATGGTTGGGAACGTTACAGAGCGGCGTTTTCCCCAACCTTGTTACTGGAATTGCCACGGGAAACTCGCGTTGCCGGTGCGGCGCAGCCCCGTCTCCTTTACAGCCCCGGGTGAGAGTGGGGGGCTTGGGCCGCCTTTCCCGGGGGAGCGGGGGGGGGTCTGGCCGTGTGCGCGGTGCCGCAGGCAGCTGCCCGCTAATGCGCTCCTGTCTGCTGAGAACGGGACAGATTTTTTAAAAATGACTTTTATCTAACCTGGTATTACTCCAGTGGTGAAAAGCGTTCTTTCATAGCTTAGAGTCTGTGGAATTGCAGTACTAAAACAATGTGTAACAATGTGGCTTATTTATGCTGTCTTCAGCAGGAGGGTTTTTTAATCTTTCTACTAATTTAAAGACCTGAGCTACATAATTATTTCCTGCAAAATTCACAGGGGCAGTAATTGCCTGGACCCTTCTTTTCCTGTTGTGCAGAGACCTGTTAATAGGATTCTTCTCTCAGAAAGAAAGGTCTCCTTAGCAGCATTTAATGTCGAGAATGAAGCAATGTCAGGTAGAAACTGAATGTATTTCAATGAAGTGTATTCTAAAGAATTCCAAACTTAACTCCAGTGTTCAGTGCTTTGCAAAGTATTCGTGATGTATTTAAAAAGTAGAAGCATCTCCAAATGGTGTGCACCTAAATGTGCAAATTAATGAGAAAAATCTTAAAGTTAGAACTTGAAAAACAGTTTGAGTGTGCATTTAGAAAATAGAGATCCAGGTTGAATAAATAGGGGAGGGGACAGAAAGAAAAGTATTTTCAAGCGTGGGGGATGGAATCACAGGAGGTTTTCCAGCCACCTACAAATGGTGAGAGAATATGCAAATGTATTTATTTATGAATTTGCCTAAGAGGGTTTTTTGTATGCTCTGATACTGTCTTGTTTGGCCTTATTTCATGCTAAGGTGCAAGTCCAAGCATGCAAAGGGCCAGATTCATACTAACAGGGCTATTCAGGCCTGCCAGGGTCCCGCTGGCTGCCTATACAGTGCAGAGTGAGCTATGGAAACTGAAAACCACATCCAAGCATCCAGTGCAATAAGCTTCAGCCCATAGCTGGAGAGGGGCAGGGGCTGCTGCACCCCCTGCCTGGACAGCCATCTGCCCCGGTGGTACCTGTCCTTGGGCCAGGCACGGCCTCTGAATCTGCAGTTCGGGCTCCAAGTTGAAGAACCGATGACTGCCACTGTACGTGCCACCAGGTGTTTGGTACTTTCAATCATAACATGCTCATTTCCTCACTCTGACTTTGCCAGAGTTTTTCATCTGAGAGTTTGCATTCCAGTTGTTTGCTTTGCCCAGAATTTTGGGGAAATGTGGACAAAATGAATCCTACATTTCTAAGAAGCAGCTTAGGGAAAAAATGTCTTGCCTGTTCTCAATACTTCTGACCTGTAACTGAACAGTTTTGTTTCCCACGCTTTGGAGAAGGGAATTAAATTTTGTTTTGCATGAATTTGCATCAGGGGTGTGCTCTTCATTGTTCCCTCTGAAAATCTTCACAAGTCTGGCCAATTAAGAAGTCTCTGAAAAATGCACATGCTTTGATTTTACTTCTTTTAGTAACTTAAATGTCTGAAGATTCTGTCTTCAACATACGGGAATCTCTGAGAGCTTCTAGTTGTGGCTGGGCTGATTCTGTGCCAGTCCCAAAGCATAAATGAAGATGCTGCCTTTGACCTGGGGCTTCAGATGATAAACCAGATTGTCGCCATCATGGCTGGTTTGTTGGCCTCAGCCAGTTTGGAGCGAAGAGCTGGTACTGGCTGAGCCCCTGGTGGTGGCTTGTCAGGGGACTTGCTGCTATAAAACAGTGAAAATGGTTTTGTAAAATAACTGAAGAGTGAGGCTGACACAAGTGGAATAGGAGTACTGAGAGTGTTCTTTTAACATAATTCTATATGTATAGAATTTTAATACAGAGTGAATAAAAAGCAAAGGGGAGAAGGGAAGAAAAATTTATCATAGTTAGTTCCTCTTTGTTTCTAGTATCTTCGTAATCTTAGTTATTAAACTGGTGTTTTAATTTCTTTAGAAGTTATTTGTGAAGGAAAGACTGTGTTAGAAAAGTCATTGATGTAAAATTTGAATATATCTTGTAAACTTTATTCTTTGAAAGATTCTCTCCAATTTCTATTATTTGTGTTACCATCTTTTTAGTACTGTGATACCAGCTCACTGTTTCTGCAAGTATCATGCAGAATATTCAGGAGATCCAGATTTCCACTGCTTGTGCACTACCGATATCGGTGCCTCAAGCTGATGACTGTAGCAGTGTGCTCCTTGACTAAGGTGCTCTGCATTCCCTGGCTACCACCCTGCTGCCTTCCAGCAGAGCTCTCTGCTCTCTCTCTCTCTGTCTCTTTCTCTTTTTTTTTACAGTGTGCTATTTGCACACTCAAACAAGAGAGGGCAAATGTAAACTTTCTTTAAACAAGGGATGTATTTATTCCAAGGGTATGAAAAAGATTAATTGCTTTGCATATTTCCTGCCTGCTTGTTTTGGTTTGATTTAGGTCTGATTCAGAATGGTAAAATCAGTGTAAAGTTGCCATTTACTTTAGTGGGCCTTGAAAAAAAACTTTTTAAAGGATAGCGACAGAACTTAATGTTATGCCAAATTATATACATCTTTAAGAGTCAATAAATGTACTTAAATATTCCATAAATAATCTGATGAGCACGTTTTTTGGTGACCTAGAAGATCCTTTGCTATTAGGAGGGTGATGATTTTATGGCTTATAGTGGGTTTTAGTTTTTGGCATTGAATAATGGTGGGTGCTAAGGTGTGAGAATGAATGTCTGACAGCATGCCATGGAAGTGAAATCAGTTGCATCAGTGCTGGGGATGATGCTCCTGCTCATTCAGTGGGTTTCCTGGTCCTATGGTTGTACAAGTCTGGTTCCTGTTCTGGCTTGATGTGCCACTTAGAAAATTATGCCCAAATACAGTCCTGTGCATCATCACAAGTGACATACAATTTCCATTTTTTGCTCTTGTGTGCTTGCCTGGGTGTAGACTATATGTCTCCGAATGAGATTTATAATTGTTTCATATGCAGATTAACAGAGTGCCTGTACTTGCTCTCACAGATATGCATCATTCTATAAATGCAAGCATGGGCTGCCTTCCTGTCAGAACAGTGGTTAGTTCAGGGAGGCATTGGGTACGGGGTAAAACGCATCTATTTAAGTGACCTGCATGCCAGTTGAGCTAGCTTGGGGATCTGCCGTGAGCCTTTTGTTATCCCCAAAGACTTCTTGCATCTGACACGGGAAGCGCTGACAGACTAATGAGGAATGACAGAAGGTGGTCTGAGAATGAATGCTTTCAAACTACTGTGTGGGGATGTGTAAAGTATTTGAGCCTGGAAAATCTTCATACAGTGAATGAAGTGCAGAAAATGTGCAGAATGAATGTAAATATCAAAGGAACTGATCATGAGCAACTGTAAGTTAACAGACTATTTAAAAACATGGATGTGTCAACAATAGACAAGGTCAAATCAAAGTTAAACCAACCAGATGCTTTCTCTCTGCTTCCTCTCTATTCTTTCCAGCTTGCCCTGTTTTGGCAGGCATTTTATTTGCCTTTTTTCCTGTCTTCTGTGATGGGACCAGCTTCCATCAGCCCTCAGATATAAACAGTAACAGTCCTGAGGCTGCTTTAACCAGGCCTGTAAGTATCCTGAAGTCTATCAGACTTGGATAATCTGAGGTCCTGTCATTTATTCTGCTTTATAAACTGTACGTTCCCTCTAACAGGGTGAGTTCTTACACTGTGGTGGTGGTTTTCATTAATGACCTGCTTATTTTTGGCTTTTTGAACCATGCCGCTAGCCTACTTAGCAAGAAGTATGCTCGTCCTTCTCACTAAGTCAAGAATACCTAATATTTCCTTGTTTTTATTTGTTTATTTTATATCTTGGGTTTTGAGATTTTGTCCAGTTCTGTTTGCCTGAACAGCCCCTGCTCTCCTGCTGTCTCTTACTGTGTCTGCCTGCCTTGGCTGCAATTCTTCCTTGCCACTCTTACTTCCAAGGCCCCGTCTCCTTGCCAAACAAGTCAACACT
The DNA here is from genome assembly GCA_035590275.1 of Ibycter americanus. NCBI lineage: Eukaryota > Metazoa > Chordata > Aves > Falconiformes > Falconidae > Ibycter > Ibycter americanus. The sequence continues at coordinate 63,814,431 of JAVJGI010000064.1, read as the reverse complement.
CCCTCAGTGTTCAGTCTCCTCTGAATCAGCATTTCTGGGTTTTGAGGATTTTTGGTGCCCCCCAATTAATTTCCTTTACTTGGCTCCTCTTTCAAGCCTTCTTGCTAGGACAGCCTTACCCATCATCTATCTACCAGTCCAGCCTCAACACACTTCACTATATTCCAACTGTTTCTAACTTTTCTCTGAACTTGGCAATTCCTTTGCTCCACCTGACTGTGATCCAGGCAGCACAGAAACAAGAGCTGAAACTTCTCACAGCTGAGAAGTGCTCTGGTTTCGCTAGCTGTGGATGATGCTGGACTTCCAAAAGAAATTCCAAGAATAGCCTTGTAAGCTGTGTATTGACTGCATGGAAACTTTAATACATCAAGTCTCTACTGAATTTATGCAAAGTGATTGTTCAGGGATTTAAATTTAGTCCCAAATTTAGATGACTTAGATTTCACAGATAAATCAAAACCAAGTACTTGGTGCAATAGCTGTTCCTTGCCAGATTTTTAGTTTGAACTCTAAAGGACAAGAGCTACTGTTCTATAAATGATTGTCAGATATTTTTTTTTAACCTTGAGAAAACAATGTATTATCTTGAGACTTGTTCTTAAACAGCTGGAACACTTCATCTGACAGTTTAAAAAAAACCCACACAAATCTCCAGCCAGAATATTACAGTCAAATGGATAAACATTTGTCATAAGTAACTATAGCAGGAAATGTGAAGGGATGCTAATATGCACAGGACCTTTCTAGAATACCCAAATGTGTCTATTTTTCATCCTGAATATGAAATGACATTTCTCCTCTTTGGGAGTTTATTCTTGGTGCAGCATTCCATGCATGGAGCTATGTAAGATGATTTCTTGGATCATGGACTTCTCTGCACCTGTCCCTGTTACTGTACAGGCTTCGAGCTTCAAGAACAGGGACGGAGTATGATTAGAATTTGAAAATAATATCTTTCTGCTGTTCATCTGTCCAGGACTAATTATGCATTGGGCTGTCCACTAAGCCTGTATCTAATAAAATTTAAGTCCTGGTTTGAAGCAACTGTTTCTTGTTAATTATTTGTGATAATAAATATAAATCAGTGAGTGGGGTTTTTTCTGTAAAAAGTTACTAGTATAAAACTAAAAATAAGTATTTATTTTTAAATTGCCACCAAACTTTCCATGAGTTGTAAAACAAATGGTTTAGATAGTAGACATACTCTTTGAGCTGAGTTTTGTGATAATCTTAGAGCCTGTAAAATGGAAAAGTTTGGCTTGAGGGTTTGTCACGTCTGTGACTAATCACCGTAAAGCTAATTTTTGGGGTTTTACTGTTCTGTCTTTGAAATAGTCACAATTGTATTGCATATTTATTGCTAAAGTTGAATCTTCTGGTATCTGAAATATCACAAGCCATTTTTACAGGACCATTTGTAGAAGACTCAAGAATGACTTGACTTCATATCATATATTGCAGAAATCCAAGCATTAGCAATGTAAGGCAGCTTGTATGTTACTGACACTGTCAAAACTGTCCTGAGAAATGAGCAGTGTCTCAGCTCTTCACCCAATCAAACCTTTTAAGGGAACAATATTCCCAGTAGCACAAGGTCTGATTTAGGAGATTTTTGCAAGTCCTGGAACATGATGCTCATCCCACTTCAGCATGCTCAAAACAGCAGCGGTGTGATGCCCCAGGATCTCAGAGAGCTGAACTTCTCTGCTCCCTTGAATGCTGCTGGTGAACCTGGAGCAGTAACAGCTTGGCTTGTGTCAGGAATGTTTGTTTCATTGAGGCTGAAAGGAGGTCATCTGTACTGATTCCCTTCCATGGCTGTGTGCACATATTCCACATTGCTGAGGGATTTATACATTCAAGGGTCCTTCCAGCTTGAGATCAGCTGGGCTCGTACATTTGTATTTTTGTCTAATCCAGGCAGACCGTGGTCTTTTTGCGTATGGCAAGTGTGCGGTTTGCACCTGCCCCTGCCTCCATTTTATTCCTTCACCTGTCCCTGCTGCTGAAGACCATTTGTAGAAGAAGCTCTAAGACAATTTAATTGTGAGATTTTAGGGGTGAGAGTGCTGCCTTCGTGGTGTCTGCTGCTAGGAGACCTCAGTAGGAGTTAACCAGCCAAGAAAGTGTCCCACTTTCAGGTGTGTTTCGCAGCCCTTTCCAGGTTACATGCTGTTCAGTTAAACTGCTGGCTGTGTCCACAGTTTGGTGGTTCTTTGATGATTTTGCACATCCTGAATACCTGAAATGAAATGTTTCATTTTGGGTGGAACTGCAATGTTTTATTAGGCACAAAACAAAAGCTTGTACTTCTAAGGGTTTTTTATAGACAAGCTGTAAAAGCGGTTTTGATATGAACTGAAGCAATTCTTACTTAGCTGGTTTGGCTGTCAAACTGAAAATATCTATGATGAGACAATGCCAGAAAGCTGTTCCTGGCAGATCTCACCTGGCAAAGTTCGCATCTCTGAAGTGTGGTGTGAAATTGAGTTTCCAGTCCTGATCTCATGAGAATTCCCTGCAAACCCTTGACTGAAATAAGTCGTTTAACTGGAGAATATGACTTTCTCCATAAGCTGCATCTGTTCCTCAAGAAGCTCAGCTACTGTTTCTGCCATGTGGCATTTTCCAGCGAGGGCTGAGGAGCCCCCGTATCAGACAGATGCAGAACTGTAACCAAGCTTAAAATTACAGGGGTGGAAGCGACTCCAGGACGTGTCTGTTCCTCCCTGCCCTTCCTTTCTCACCAGCTGCTCTCCTTTTCCCTACGGCAGATCTCATGCTTTAATGTAGAGGAGACACTCAAATCCATGTGAAGGCCCATGGTAAGCAGCATGGTTTTTAGAATTGCTTTTGTGGTATTTCAGAGGTGTCTTGGGTGGTGTTTCAGAAGGGTCAGTAGAACCTCTTCTAGCATATTAACGGAATATGAGCTTGCATGTGCGCTCTTGAGTCTCTTAGGCTTAAGGATCTGAGACTGTAACCTGAACTGACCTCTGAAAATGCACCCACAAAGCTTATCTCTTGCATGGTGATCTAACATGGGAAATCTGGTCTAGTTAACAGCGAAGGGAACTGGAAAATAGAAGACTTGTTCTCTTTCCACTTTTGCTACTAACTTACTGTGCAATGTGGCTAAATCGCTATGTAGCCCCAAACCTGGCCATTGAATAGCTTCTGTCAGCTCTGCGTCTGAGAAGTGTTGAGTTCAAAGCACCTTCATATATATTTATGTATATTGCAAGTAATTTTGCCTAAATTAAACAAAACAGACTGGTAAAACGAGAAAGATTTGCTCCTACCAACTAAAAAAGAAACCCTTTCCAGGTTTGTGGGGGTTGTTAGCAAATTGTCAGTCATTAGATGAGAATAATAGAATTTCACGTTGTGTATCTAGGAAAATTGCTTCTTTTGATATATAAAATCAGATTTAAAAAGGGGGGAGATCAGTTGGTAGCATCTTGTATATCCACTTATAGGAATTTCCAGAGCAGACACCTTTCTGTCTTCTGTTACTAACTTCTTAGAACTTTAGCATCTGAAAAACGTCTTGAAATTTATTCTTGAGTTTTTTTCCATAGTGAAAACCCTTGCAGAAGCTGTTGTGACGTTTCCATTGTGCATAGCTTGCAGAATAAGACCCTTATTAGCAGGAATGGTTCATTCAAAAGAAAATGTATGCTTCCTAAAATACTGATCTTAAATGTAAAATGACTTTATATATTATTGTGTCATCCCAATGCCTTCTGAAATTCAGGGAGACTCCAAAATTTAAATGATTAACTGGCATTTCCAGACTACTGGCCAAATGAATGCTTACCAAATCTGAAGTTATGTGAATAATGAGCCAGGTTTGCTTGGAGACCTCTGAAACTCTTTTTAGTGCTTGATTATTAGAATAATATTGCTTTTACTTGTGGAAATATTTGGCTCAAGTTGTGTTGGGAGACAGACTGATAGTTTTTTTTTTCAAGAGCTACATTCAAGAGTCATTGGTGCAGATCCTGCTGGTTTTATACATTTATAAGCTCCACTGCAGAAAACAAAAGCACATGAGAAAGAAATACCTGTTATCAGTCACTATTCTAAACTGAACTGTACTTCATGCCCAGACCTTCACGTTCTGTATCTCTGTTGACCTTGTGTAATTTTTGCCTTAAAAAACCACACACTGCTGGACCAAGCTGCTGGCAGAGTCTGCAGCTTTCTTCGCTGTGCGTTGGTTTATTTGGGAGCGTGGCAGAGCTGCCCCGCTCTGTATCTGGAACTTAATCGCTTAATGCTCCTTTTCTTTATGACATCTAATGGCTGCATTATTTATTTAGCCTCCCCATAACAAAGACACCATTGTACTAGAGTGTTGTGAGAGAAAGCAGAGAGCCTGCTGCTGCCTTTGCTGTGTAACTGGATCGACATACCACCAGAAGCCCTTGTTATTTATTTATTTTTTTAAGCGCAGCAAGAGAGGAGCACATACCTGATGACAAAAGCAGACAGCAGCTGGCATTTCTGCTCTTCAGCCGGACCCTTGTCCCAGGGGAACCATAATGTCCCTCTCTTCTTAGTTCTCTCACATTTTACAATGCTTAAAAGATAAACAAATAGATCACTATTTCTTTGGGAGTTGTTTATTAGTGTCTTGCACCACTCTTTAATACTTACTACAAGTGTGATTCCTGAACAAATCTTTTAAATGTAGCAACAAGCAGTATTTCAATTCTAGTTTTATAATAATCTGTGAAAAAAGAAAGCATACAACTTCTGACCAGTGACACATTCCTGAAACAGAGTTTCTTTTCTGAGTGCCCTTTCATTTAGCCAATATAAAGAAAGAGTTTTGACATAGATTCGAGTGGAACCACTATCAAGCAAAGCAGATTTCTGGTCAGGCTCTCTTTGCTGGCTGAGTGCTGGATATACATCCCTATTCCGGGTACCACCATGGGCACACTCTCTGCAATTAGCTCAGGTGGTGGTAGATTGGAGGGACAGAGCCTGATGCTTTTTGTGTTTTGCAACCAGACTCCTTTTTCTATCAAAGGATAACACAGCACAGCACTAATGCCAAGAGAGCGTGAGCTGGCTTGGGATGAATTTCTGCATTACAGGACGAGCTGCTGGGATGGCTCGGAGCTGCTGAAATGCTGCTGTCCTGCCTGGCAGCGTGCTCCTCTCCTCTGTTCTCCCCTGGCGTTGACTCAACATTCACCCAGGCCCTCTGTGAACTCTTCCAGCTCAATAAACCAGCAGAAAACTTTAAAACCCTGGACAGCTTCTCCCAAATTAGTAAACTGAATCAACTTGGCAGAGCCCGAGTACTAGAGCTGCAGCAAGGCCAGTGTTGGGGATAGGAAGGAAAGAAATGGGCAGAGAAGGGGTGAGGGCACCCTCTCCCCTTTCAGCAGCAGCATTGATTCAGCTGCGTTTCCATTTAAATGGCTTGAGCAGATTCTGCTCTGAGGCCCAGGGATGGCTGGCTGGTAATCTATGAGCCATACAAAATGAAGTTCAGCTGGTTTGAGAAATGACATTAAATAATAAAATTAAAACCACTTATCCAGGCTGGTACAGCCCCTTATTCAGAAATTAAAATGTCCCAGTGTTGTGTGATACGGTATTGTCTAAAGATTTTTCTGTGGATTCAAAGAGCTCAGATGCTGGTGGCGTAGCATTTAAATTCACCTACAGGGTGGTTTCAGCTGGAAGCCTTGTTTGGCTAAATGTTGTTTTACTTTTCTAATGAGGCTTTCAAATATGATTTGATTGTTCTCACCTAAAGACCTACAATTATATGTTTTACCAGGGACAAATCCTGTAACCTTACTTAGCCAAAACTCCCAGTGAAGATTTACGTGACTAGAAGCGTGGCTGGGCTGTTGGGCGGCAAGACCAGTGACAGGTAATTCCTGGCAGCTGTGCTTCCCCCAGCACACCGCTGCTTGCGTCGGCTCCACATGCAGCAGAAAACCCTACTCCTTGCCACGGCTTGTACTGCTGCGAAGTGGGAATCCAGCCTTGAAAGGAGTACGAGCAAAGGAGACGTCTGCAAGTTGCTTTGGCCGTAGAACATTTTGTATCGGATCAGGGACTGAATGGAACATAGGGACCTGCCTTTGATCCCCAGTACACTGGCGTGACTTAGAACAATAGTAGTGGCTTTGTGTTACCTTTCTTCTAGAAACTATTACCAAACAGGTAACTCAATAATAGGAAATGCTAAAAAACATTGACTATTTTTACTGTAATGTAATTCAGAAGGATTGAGTCCTGTAGGAATTACTGGATCTTAGTGAAAAAATAATGAATGTGTGTCTATAATACCACTGCCTCTGTCCTCTGCCCTGCTAGCTGGTTTAGTTGCTAGGTAGGGCAGCCGCATCTGTGCAGCCTGGGATTGATGAGATTTCTCAGGGATATTATTTTGTCTGTTAGGCTGGTGTTACTTGGATGGTTTTGGTGGGTAAAACCCAGGATTTTTATTTTTACTTTATATCTGTGATATAGCGTTGACCTAGTTTTTGAAGCCAATAACTCTGAGCAGCCATCTGTATCCCAGCTGATGCCAAGTAATGAAAATAACATGGAAAGGTAATAGCCCACTGGGCGATTGGAAGGTTTTATGGACAGCATTTGCTGTTCATGTTGCTTCCCATTTGGATTTCACTTTCTCACACTTAGTTAAAAAGGTTGGGAAAGCAGATGTGCAGGGAGCAGCACTGTGGGGCGAGGGGGGGCTCTGATCAGCCTGCCCATGGCTCCCCACGGCATGAGACGGCCGGGTAGCTGTGCATTTCCCTTCGTCCTGCCACCTCAAGGGGCTCATCTCAGTAACCAGTGACAGCTCTGGGGCTGTATGAAAGACTCACAGCCATGAGAAATTATTTTAATATTATGTTTATCTGATATCCCTGTGGTCTGTACGTGTTTCTGTGGTGTTGGTACGGTACAGCTCGTACTAAAAGGGCAGTGGCAGGACGCGAGGTGCTGCTGAACGGTGGGCAGGCATCTCCCGTGGTGGCTGTTGATCTCTGATGTTTTCTGCGTTTCAGCCAGAGTTACAGTTGCCTGCCTCCGGGAACTGCACACAGGTGCAGAATGCATCCTAGCGATGTGCAGATCTGGAAAGTAGCTTCAAGAGGCAAGTTTTGGCCTGTAATCCTAATTCTTGGTTTTCTATTTCCAAGCAATTTTGTGCGGTGACTGTGGCAGTGTTCAGAAATGAAAGGCATACTGATGGCAGCTACCGATATCTTTATCATGAGCATTATGAGATTTTATGCATCTCTGAAAGCATTAGGTGTAAAAATTCAAGGGTTTCCTGGAAGCCTTAGCTTTCAATTAAGAATGCCCCCATGTATATCAGTATTTCTGGTTGTGAAGAAAAGTTTGAAAACATAATGTAAATGCACTCTAAACATTTAGGAACCCAAGGACAAATAAAATGAACCTCAGCTCTGTTGTTTTTACAAAATCCTTTGATTGTTTTTACTCTTGGCCCTGTTTGTTATTGTTACCATGTAAGTTTATAGATAACAAACCTTAAGCATGCTTTTTCATGACTTGTAGGTCTCCCAAGAATACTTTAGTTGTTTCCCAGTGGAGATGGATGAATGAATGGCTGGTGTGCTGGTGTCTGATACGACAGTAAGGTTTATGCGTTGGTTCTATCATATTCTCTGATTCTAATTTATTGTAGTGCTTTTAATTGCCAAGAGCAGCTGTAAATTCTCTCTTTTGGGGTCTCACCATTACATCCCATTCAATTTTTATTAGTTGTGAAACATACTGTGGCGTTTGGGGGCAGGGCTGTGGTGAAGCCCCATCTCTCAGGAGCGCATTCTTCTTGCTGTCACCCCTGAGCTGCTCTGAGGCTGGATCTGAGGGCAGAGCAAAGGGCAGTTATTCAGCCCAAATCTGCAGCACTTCCCGCAAAAGCAATGGGAAGGTTTAATTGTTAATACTTGTAAAACATGGATTTTAGCCCTGCTCCCTGTTAGCTCGTGTTTCGCATGCTGGCAGTGTCAGCATGGCTGCATGGTCCTCCCCGACTGTAGTGCAGCTGAATCCAGCCCCAGAACAATTTGCCATTGTGAGATACAAATCATTAGAGCTGCAGACAATATATAATATTTAATAACTTCTTTACAAGGCAACTGGTTTATAGTTCAGGAGGAGCGTTCGAAGTCATGTGATTCATATTTTGAAATAATTTAGTAATTAGTGAATGCTCTTACGGTGTGCATAGTACTGTGTGTTATTGCAAGTTACTAGTAAAACCTCTGCTGGTGTAGAGCTCCAGGTTACGTGACACTGGGCTGACAGGGCTGTTTTCCTGAGGCTTTGTACTGTTTTGCAAAGTTTCAAGTGATTTGCTCCGAGCTGTTGCTGACGCTCCCCACCCTGCAGAGGCTTTCAGCACCCACAGGTTAGCAGGGAAGTTGTGTTTGTTTCTGAGAGTCTCACAGTTTTTAATGGATTTATCTTGACAACAGTATGGCAAGAAGAGTGGGTTTTATCCCCAGTTTACATACAAGAGATGCTTAATTTAAGGGCCTTTGAACTTTGATGTCTGTACAGTTCTTGTCCAGGGTGGTGAGAAGTCAGAAGTCGGGCACTGTACTGTCTGGAAAAGTCTGGACACTATCTCAATTTTGATGTAGTGAAATGTCTTTTAAAAAAAAATAAATCTTATCCTCAATATAAGGGCCAAACCTTACAAAGATCTGTGACAAATCCTGGAGCTAAACCAAACTCTCCGAGGTTAATAGCCTAGCCGCTGAATTCAGCTGTCCCTGCTGTGCCCGGGGGAGGCAGGAGCAGTGCATTAACCCTCTGAGGTGTAGGGTGGAAAAATAATGACTTTAGCTTTCTCTATTTTCTCATGTGATGTGTTGGAACCTTTATTATTCACATAGGACCAAGGTCAGATTTGTTTGCAGCGCTTTAACATGTCGGTCATCTCTGGCATACCCACACACAACTTTCCGTTACAAAAGGAACGCAGACAAGTTCCCGCGCAGGGGAGGCACGACCAGCATCGCTGGCTCCATCCCCAGACGAGAGCTTCGCTCATGACCTGGCAGGAGGAATTGCTCAGGTTTGTCTTTTTCCTTCCAAGCTGGCATCACGCAGTGCACAAGTATATTTTTTTTCTTCTAATTTCTCAGACTGTTGGAAACGGTCCCCTTGCCTTCTGTTGCAGAACACTTGACTTGATCAGATATCAAGTCGCTGCTTTGTGAAAACAGTATTTAATGCAATGACTAAACACGGAGTTAGTTACTGAGTAACTTCGCGGGAGCCCTTCTCCATACTCTGGGAGTACTGGTCGTGTTATGTGCTGGGGAAAAAAAGCAACTAGACTTAGGGATGGCCTGTTTGTGTACAGGGTTTTGAAGAGGAGCCTGGATGGTTGCTTGCAGAAAACCCTCAAACATGAGTTACATGAATCATCAGTGAACTGTATTCCAGAGGTTCCTGTATTCTTCTCATGCACAGGAGATGTGGAGTTGAGGTTTTTTCAAAAAAGTGATCCCTGTCCCCTCCTGCTTCTGTGCAGTAAACCAGGGATGGATTCTGAACCCTCTGCGGTGGCTTTGGCGCTGCCTGCCTGGAGAGCGTGGTGAAGGCAGGCAAAAACCAAAGGCTGAGTCTGTCTCACTGGAGGACAGTTTGCTTGCTGCCACCGTGTAAAAGCTGAACGTGCCCACAGCGAGCACATTTTTCCCTTGAGAGACTATACATAAGAACAAATCAGGAAGCTGTTGCCTGCCTGGCATTATCTAGTTGGCAGCTTAGTTTGAGGAAAAAAGTAGTGGCATAAAATCGGCTTACTTTTTAAGCCCATCTGGAAACTAACAGGAATTCATCTAACCAGATAAGAACTCTATAAAATGTTAGTACAGGGCTCCATCACATATATTTGGAGGCAGGAAAGAATTTATTGCAGAGGCTTGAGTTGATTCAGTCACATAAAATAGATGAAAGCCTCAATCTGTGCACCTTCTGTGCTGTTCTATGAACAAAACACATTAAAAAAAAAAAAAAAATTAAAAACCCCACCAAAAAACCTACAGCATATAAAACATAGCTTCAGTGTTTCCCAGAACTGTATTAACTTTTATTGTACAACCATTTTTCAATTCCCCCCTCTGAAAGTAGTATGTAATATTTTTTAAGAAAATCAAATCAAACTACTTTGTTGGATTGAATTCAAACTACTTGCGGTTGGATTTAATTAGCTCATGTCTAGTAGTGCTTCTCAGATGCCCCAGAGCAAGGGCTCTTGGCCAGTGCACTACGACCCCAGGCTGGGGACAGCAAATGTGCTGCAGAGTGAAGGATGCTGTTCTGGTGATGCTGTCCCAGGGGGGATGCACAGGAGGGGAGTGCACTGGGACCCAGCAGGGTTAGGGCTTTGCCTGCTCTCTCTGCTGTGGCCTCAGCAGCATCTTCACAGAATTTGCACTTGTGCCGGCACAGGAGTTGTGGCCGCTGCCCCAGCAGCTCAGGCAGAAAAAGCACCATTGTTAATAATTGACTGGTGAGATAATGAAATAGCCGAGCCCGCTGTTTGCTTTTCTTCCTTTTCCACTGCCACCATAACGCTACGCACGATGGAATGTAATAAACCAAAGGGCAGTTTCCACTGGTGAGGCAGAGGGGCTGTGTGTGTCACCTGTGCAGCTTTGATGCCCGTGGAGCTGCCTGCTGCCTCCGAGACGTCCCGCTTGCGTGGTGGAGCAGGTGGGGTTGGGGAAATCGCCTCAGACAGACACTGTGCGAGTCGCACTGAAAGTACTTCAGGCTCTGATGTCGAGGTGTTCTTTCCCACTGATGTTCGGATCTTTTCTGCGGACTTGGCTGGAATGTGGAACCAGAGCGTTAGCTTTGTTTTCTAATGAGAAAATTGGAGGTAGAAAATTTGCACTAGTTATACTTACTGTAAATGTGCCTTCAGATCTCTAGAGGTAACTAAACCAAACATCATTTCAGTGTGTGTGTATATATTTTCAGATGTCTTTATCTGATATATATTGTCTCTCTGTAATTCCGCAGTTCCTGTGATGCCTCTCTATATATTTGCTTTATGCAAGAAAAGAATGAAGATAAGATTCTGGTTGCTCTGTGTTGCTCCTATCTTGTTTGCTGTAAATTTGGTAGCAACAGTGATTCTGCTGATCTGTGGTCTAAGTAACTGCTCCTTAATCTCTGGGTCAGCGTGTGTGTTTGGGGAGGGAGAGCAACTGGGTGAGACCCTGAGTGCAGACCTTTGAGGGCCACACCATCTGTGTCCATACTGTGGTTCGGATGATCTCGCTAGTCTCTCCTTACAAGCAGATTTTTCCTTCATCAGTGGCCCTTGGAGCATGTCCTGGAGCAGCTGGAGGATGCTGCACAGGTCCTTGGACCTCACAGAGTTTAATGCAGGGTTTGTATGATGTTACATGGTCTGAGTGCTTCCAGGTACACCCAGCAGTGCCCATGGCCATGGGTGCTTGGGGGCATCGTGGCAGCAGTTCGCAGGTGGTTTGCAAGGTCTCGGCAAAACAGGAGGTGCAGAGCGTGTGCTCAGCCCCCGCGGCTGCGGAGCAGGGTAGGCAGCACAGCTGGGCATGGGGGAAGGATGGTTAGAGATGTATGGCAAGAGCATATCCAGACCCAGGCGTGAGCTAGTGGAGGTGGCAGGAGAAGAAAGCGTAACATCAGAAAACAAAGTGTTGGAGTGTTGTGTTCTCTATTGAACCTTTCGCCCCACTGAGGGCTAACTCAGCTCTCGGGTTTCTTCCAGAGCATCTGCTGCCAAAGTCCATCTGCTCCCATCTGGAGGCACCTTTCTGTACTGGTCAGCAAGAAACCAGATGAAGGAGCAGGCTGTGTCTTGGAAAATATTAAAGCCACGTTTTGAAATGTTTAACCTAGGGATGAAAGCAGCTTGGGCATGTGGGATCACACAAGGCTGCCTGAACCTCGGGCTTTATCCTCTCTCTCTCTGCATGTGAGATGGCATTTTTCATAGGGAAATGTGTGAACGTAACCAAATAGTTGAACAAGGGCAGAACTGAATTTATACCATAAATCTGTCTTTATAACACACTAATAATTTTATCGTGTGAAGGACCAATCTCATGCGTGTTGTGGACATGAACGGTCTAGTGTGTCACCTCTGGTGTGGCCATCAGCCTAATACAAACACAGGAGCTCTGCTCTATCCTTGGGTGTGCAAATTATGCATTATTTTTTTTCAGAATAAATAAAATCTAGGTCCACATTAAATAGATGAGGTAGGAGGTCTGGCAGTTAGACTTTTTTACACAGAAAATAGTTACCCTGGCACAAATGCAGTTAATGATCCTCCAGCACAGGCAGTGTTTGAGTGGCGAGGCTGATGATGAAACACAGGGTATAGACGACCGATCTGGGAACTTGAAGGGGAAGTTTCTGTAGAACAGATTAATTGTGGAAAGCTGTATCCGAAAAACCTCACACCTTCTATTTGGACAGGGACTAAGTGGTGTGAAGTGTTACAGACAGGGAATCACTTGGTCTCTCATTCAAATGCTAGCCAGGCGATCCTCTAAATTAAACTTCCCCTTCTCCCTGTTGAATTACCTGCCTGTGTCAGAGGTGGAATAACTGCCCTGGCATTAGCTGCTTTGTTAAAGTCTCTCTCATTATTGCTCTAGGCACTGCCTTTTCCCAGAAGGAAATAAGTTTATGCTTTCCCCAATCTTTTCCCTCCGACATCTCCTGTCTGTTGTGCAGTGTGTCTGAACGCTGTTTGCAGACCAGGTGTTTAATTTCTGCCCGTGATTCCGAGCAGCTTGCACCCCACCATTAAACCTCTACTAATGTAACTAATGGATATTTCCAGATTATTTATAACTACTAATACAGTTTGACATTGTTATGGAAACTAGTGATAATAATATTTAGTGTGATTAAGAATGAACTTATGAATTCTACCCAAATGAAAGATCTGGGAAAATACTTGAATGCGATACTTGCCAAAGGAATGGACCAGGCTAATATAGTATGTCTTGTGTATATTTGGTGTTTTTCTGTTATTTCAGTGGAATTTTCTGTAGTAACTGGGTATAACATTACTGTCTCCCCCAGCCCAAAGGCAGGCACAATTATGTTTAACATCTGGATGAATTAGACTGAGAACAGATATCCTCTGGAAAGGAGTAGTTTCTGTTTCTTCTGTCAAAATAAGAAAGTTAAAGAGCTAACAGCTTTTTTAATACCCAATTAATTAATATTAATTCATAATCCTTAATTTGTATATAAGAAAATGGAAGTGCAAATATTGTTTGCTAATTACATTTTAGACTGGCAATGTGCTATGAAAGAATAGAAAAGTTGCATGCTTTATTGAGGGTAGTAAGGTATTAAAAAAAATTGATTTGTGGTTACGAGGAGCGCTTAGGAAGTGAGAGCGCTGGGTTCTGTTCCTGTTGTAGGACTCTCAAATGATTTTTTTGGCAAGGCAGATAATCATGTACTGTCACTACCAGCAAGACTAAGTTTATTATAAAGTTTGTAAGCTGCACCCTGAGGTATAAAGAGATTGTTTTGTTAGATGAAGCTCTGTTGCCACATTTCTGCTTTCTTTCTCTCTCTGAGCACATGAGAAAAATAGTCTCCTGCTCACCGGTGCTCAGTGTTACAAAGTTTTCCAATTAGCACAAGCTGATTACTGTGCTCATCTGTTCTCTGGGAGAATCTGGGTGAGACAGCTTGGCCGTGCCATCCTTCCGCTCTGGGAAGATCTGGTAGGAATCTCTGTCCAGCTTGTTACATGTAGGTCATCCCTAGATGGAAATGACTTTGGGAATACAGTGAAGGGAGTGTGAGTGGTTCTGTATGGCAAGCTTTAGATTGCCTGCTAAGTTCAGCAGAAAGTGCCTCATCACATTTAAGGTGCAGAGAATGAATTGTTTAATCCATCTTTATTATGTCTAAAAGCCATAATCTAAATATACACACATACATTTATATACATATATCATCCCCCTTGATTAAGTGTGCACTGGGTGCTGCCCCTTGCCCAGCCCGGTGCCTCTGGATCTGTCGGGTCTAAAACTGGAGCGGCAGCAACAATGTTTGTTCTCATGGCAGTTTTGTCTGTGGAAAACATAGTTACAGCACCGAGAAATTGGAATCTGCAGTCTTTTTCTGTCTGGGCCTCTTGGACTGGAATGACAGAGCCATCCATTAAGCTTCTGGGACTAGTTTTATATTATAACAGAAGAAAGCACATATAGCTGCCAGCAAGCCACTATTCTTCAAAAGATAAGATGACTTTATGGCATTTCCCAGCCAGCCAACTCTCGCTCCTATGTTTTGGTGTGAGGTAGCTCTCCCAGAGCTCTATGAAAGCCCAGAAAAGGCAGATTCTGACCTGTGTAGTGCTGTGAATATGTTTGGTTCGGGATACGTGGCAGCTGGTGGAGCTGCCTGTTAGAAGCACTTGGGTTTTACTAGTTACAGGGTGTAAATAATGGACATATTTTTAAAACTGTCTTGCACAGAGTGCTGACTAACTCATCCTGTTAGTTATCCTGGGCTCAAACCACACATCAGTTGGTGGAAGGAGATGTTGAACTGGATTTCACCTATTTAGAGGCTGGTTTCTTCTCTTGTGGGCTTGACTTGATGCCTAAGCTGTGGGAAGCGCAGTGCAGTCAGTAGTAGGTCAGAGCGACTGTGAGAATTTCATTTTTCTCTGATGTTTCTTGGATGGCCTTGCTGGCAAGCAGCCGGTGAGCTCGGAATGAGAAAACAGCTTCTGAGGCTGCTCGTACCGCTCATCCATGAGCGTGCGCTGGTGTGGCAGTTTACCCTGTTCCTGGAAATCAAAGCTCTTTTTCTCCTTGCTGTCTGTTAAAATGTGATGGCTTATCCACCAGGGAGAAAGCAGTCCTCTGAATGTGTCCTGCTCTGTCTGAGATTCCTTGCCTCTCTGTTTGTATGGAGTCAGGTGTGGGGATGTGTGGAAAGTAGTTTTCTACCCTTAAAGAGCAGCCTTCTTCCTTAACTTATTGGGAGAGGAAGGAGACTCATGAAGGGTTTTAACTTTGATTTTTCTTCTATGTTCTCTAAGATACTAGATAATATATACTAATTCTAAAGGCATATGTCTAAAAATCAAAGTGCCTTTAGGGTTTTTTCTCTGTCTGAAATTTTGAGTTCTGTAGAGTCTGTAGTTCTTTATTGCTCTTGAATATTTTTGAGTCTGTTTTTGTAGCCGGTAAAAGCAGTATGGATGGTAAACTTATGGCATCACATGAACTTGATTAGATTTGAAAAAGAAAGAAGGAAAATTGTGATGAAGTAAGAAGGGATGAAATGGAAATGATTGGAAAGAAACGCATACGTTTGGGATGAAACTGATTTCTGGCAAAAGAATTTTTTGAGAAGTGCTTTCAGAGGTAGAAACAAAAATGAGTGTTTGGTGTTTTGTAGATTAGGGAATAATGATGATGGAAGCCAAGCGAAATTTTTGAGGCTAAATAAGGAAAGTCAGGGAATTCAAGGACAATGGAGAGGTATGTGGCGGGTGACTGCTCTAATTAAAAGGTCAGCCTGTTGGGTGCTCAGAAAAGATCTCTCACAGGGCTGTGAAGAATTGCCAAACCTGATCTTCCTCATTAAATCCTTGGCCAGAGATTGGACCGTGGTTCTCGGGTCCAAAAGCGTTTTATTTGGGCCGCAGCTTTTCATCAGCCAAGCACACGTGGTACTGAAATACCAGGCGTTCGTGTCAGCAGCGAGGCCATCGCTGTATGGGAGTTACTGCAGGGGAGGTGTAGGATGGACCTGTTCTGGCACCGTGGCTCTGGCGAAGCTCCCATGTACGCAGCAGGGTTCTCTCTCTCCTGTAGAGAGCTAGGCAGAGCTGGGTAAGGAAGTTCAGGGAGATTTATCTCCCTCCCTGCCCCCACAAAAAAAGGAAGGGAGGATATTTACATGCACTATTATTATTATTTTCATCCTCCTCTAAATTACTCTGGATACTTTCATAGCTCCAGAGAGCCTTAAGTCTGCATCTGTGGTTTTTAGTGGAAATGTTTACATTCCTCAAACTATGGTGAAATTTATTTCTGTGCACACAAGGCACAAACCTCCTCTAAATCCCATTTAGCCTCTGTTTTGAGAATGTCTGACACTTTGACTTTCCCTGGCTCCCAGTAGCAGGGTAAGTTTCCCACTGGGCCCGTGTAAGTCAAACTTGAAAGTTTGTCCTTGGGTTTTGATGTATGATCCCCTTGGCTGCCGTTAGCTACCTGCCTGATAGCTCTGGAAATTGCACTAAAAGATAAATCTGGCTTTTAGAGTCTTCAGAAATCTTTGCAAGAAAAACACAGATTAGCAGAGTCTGTGTTTTCTAGTCATCTAAAGGGGATGTCATCTGAGATGTTTGCTTTCCTGTTTGAAACCTAAAGCTGAAAGTCCTGGGGGTGAAATTGTTGATTATAGGCTAGAAAAAAAAATAATAAAGGGAATTTATCTATTTTAAAAAAGAAAAAACAAGCTAAGAGAGAAACAGTGGCTTTCAGAGATGCTGGGTACAAAGATGATCAGCCAGCCACACTTTCCTGGATGCGGTATCCTTCCATTTCTCTCACCCTTTCAACAGTCATGTGAAAGTGATGGAATCTGAAGACTTCAGACATTTGTCTGGAATTTCTGGATATTTCACAGTCTGGTCAAAGGAGAAGCGTTTATTTCCAGATGTCTCATGTCTCAGAGATACAGTCATTGAGAATGCATCCATGTTGTGCACGTGCATAGATTTCTGTCCGGGAAGACCTGGATGGAGATCTGGGAATCTGTGCTAGATCATCAATTCATGACCTACCAAAGGTGTCTGTGATAGAAACTCTGCACTTGCCTTCCCTGGGATTTCAGACTCTTCGGGCTTCCCTAGGACAGCCAGGGAGATTGCCTGCTGAAGCAAGTCTCACAGATGATATTTTGGTAGCAATTAGATCTCACGGTCTGTGAAACAGATGGGTCAGGTGCTGTGGGCTGTGCAACTGATTGGAATCTGAAGAATTTTGGCTAATATTTACAGCAGGTGTTTACCCTTTGATAAGAAACAGGTCATTCACAAACAGGTACATGACATAATATTGGTAGGTTGGTCACGCTGTTTGCTTTGCATTTCACACACTTATTCTCGTTGCTTGGAGAACACGTTGTAGTTTGATATGGATTAATAGCTGTGGTTTTCCCCTTTATTTCCACAGAGCCGTTTGTTTCAAAATGGCAGTTTTACAGGAACAGATCTATGAAGTTTTACACACACCAACACATTTGCAGGGCCTTTGCCTCCGGAGTGTTTTGGAGGAGGAATCCTGTTTGGTTTGTCAAAGTTACAATTCCTCACCCATAAACGCCAATAGCCCAGTCTCAAAGGGAGGTTTGAACTCTGCTTGTGTTTATTAAGGAAAATACTCATTCTTGCTTTTCTGATGGAAAGATTTTGTTGGTAAACTTTAAGGGAACTGCATAAGTGTGCAAATGTACTGTGTGGCTGTGCTCAGTGTCGGGGGCTGTTATTCCTGGGTTGCTGAGGATAGATCAGAAACTTGATACAGAAAATACCTGTGTTTCAGATGGGTGATGCTTTGCTTGGGCAAGCATTGTATGTAGCTGCAGGTGAGTTATGGATTAATTAGAAGCACCTAATACAATCTAAATGAGGTCAAACAAGAACAAATTGTAAGTAGAAGAAAGCTTGCCCTTGGAGGGACAGGTAACTTGTTAACTGACTGCAGCTGGGAGTTGCTGATTTCTCTCTGCATAGAGTTAATTTGCCAGAGACGTGAGGCTTTGACCTACTGAGTTGTTTGTCAGGAATTCAAGATTGGGCAATACAAGGCACCTTTCCCTGGAATTAAGAGGTTGAGGTGGTGCCGGGTGTTTTAACAAGCAGCCTGTGAGGGACTGGAGACTTCAGGACTCAGGACATGAACCTGCGCTGAACGCTCAGGAATTGCATTTGATAATGTTCAGGTGAAGAATTTTAATGCAAGCACTAGTACCTGAGCTGAGAAAATGTATAGTGTGGGCTGTAACAATGTGAATTTTCCAGCACTGCCTTGCCACTACTATTTTTTTTGTATTATTGTAGTGGTGGAAATTTGGAACAAATCGTGTTTTGAGACAGAAGAGGTCATTATCTTAGGCCAGAGACAGCCCAACCTCATGTACGCGGCATTCTGTGTCATCTGGGTTTTGTTCTTCCTCAGCCATCAGCCTGCTGGGAAGCATTAGGCGGGTCCCATTCCCTATGGACACCCTGTTTCTCTTCCATGCTTTTGTTCATCACATCTCTCTGGTTTGTCACATCTATAAAGCAAAGAGCGTGTGCTTTATATCTGCAGACTGCTTTGCAGAGAGGGCTGTGCCCTGTGCAGGGTACCCTAGGTAGTCCTGGAGTAAGTACAGTGGTGGGGGGGCTGGGGCACCGGTCTGATGGGGGAGCTGGGGGTGCTCAGCCTGGGGAGGGGGCGGCTCGGGGGGCCCGG
>JAVJGI010000064.1:63767337-63780505 GCA_035590275.1 Ibycter americanus | reverse complement strand
CGCCCCCCCTGCTGTTTCTGTGGTGTTCTGTTTATATGCTTCATAGTAAATACATTAAATAATTCATTTAAGAATTTGAATAACATGCTCAGTGAAGGCTTGGTTATGTGCCAACCACCTCCCAGTTGCTGCAACTGCTCCAATGTTAGTGAAACAAGCAGTCTCAATCTTTGACTCCGTTTTTAGGGTGTTGATGGTGGCCGTTGCTCTGTGCTGTATTTATGGACACTGTCCTGAAACTGGACATCTTCCAGCAGTGCTATCCCTGTGAAAATCTGAAAACAGCTGAAAGAGAATTAGCTAAAATGTGAAAGGTATTAAAATCCTGTTGAACAGGCAAGGCTTGATTCTTGTGGGTTTGTTAAAAAGAAGCCTTTGATGAACAGTTACCATCTGCACCAAGTTACGTTATCGCATGTACCTTTTAATAGAAGTCACACTATCTTTTTAACATGACATTGGTACTCTGGCCACATGCAACTCACAAAACACAAAGATATGTGCCTGAAAGACCTTCTAATTGAATGAAGACAGGTACAGGATACTTTTAAATTACCAGAATGTAAAGTATATTGATTTTTATTTTCCTGAGGGCAGCATGGAAGAAGTGAGCCTTGATGGGGTTTACTGGGTGTCTTTACCTTACAAGCCACAAGAATGAGTAATTCAGTCGAGAAAAAACTCATGTGGAACACAAAGCCCACAAGAGGAAGTAATTAAACTAAATCGACTGTGGCTTCCAAATGAAGATCTAGAGTCTGCCAGAAATGATGAGTTTTCATAGTGTGCTGCTTTGTTTTTTCATTCTATTAGCAATCGCTGAACGAACGGCACAAGCTCTTGTCTAGACAGCGAGAAGATGCAAAAGACCTGAAAGAGAATCTAGATCGTAGGGAAAGAGTGGTCTCTGGTATCCTTGCCAAATACCTGACTGATCAGCAGCTCCAGGACTACCGCCGCTTTGTTCAAGTCAAGACCTCCTTGCTGATTGAACAGAAGGACCTCGAAGAGCAGATTAAATTTTTCAAAGAACAATTAGAAAATCTTGAGAAAAGCATCCCCCTCTAACACCCACCAACAGACCATCCGTTTTCACACGTTGTAATTAGTGACGTTTCCCTGGAAATCCACAGGCGCTCGCTGTACTGGGCTGGGTTTGGTGAATTCTTGCAGTCCTGTTAGTGCCACAGTATTGACAAGTGCCTAGATGCTCTGGTGATGCTCTAGGCACACGCTGGACGTGCCTTCCCCTTTGGACAGGCCAACTGACAGCATCTTACAATATGTAGCAGACTGCATTTTGGAAATGACAGATAGGATGTGTTGCTCCTATTAACTTGGTGTGTATTTCCCCTTCTTGTTGTCTGTCCATCTGTTTCCAGATTGACATAATCTCAATAAAAGAACGATACAAATATTTTCCTCTTGTGGGTGGGTTGAGTGTTTGAAATGAAAAATGATGTGGGTGTTCAGATTTGGACTGGAGATCGCATGAAGCCATAGGAAATGTTACGGACCATTTCAGTGGAACTTCGGCACTCATTTCTCCTGTTTGTGTGTATAACACAGTAAAAATGCACTGTAATGGAAGAAAAAAATTATTTTCTCTCTTGGCAGTCGCCACCCATGAGTCTTTCCTGGGTCTGCGTAATCCTGGTAGTCTGTTCAGTAGTAGGTCTTAGGAGGTCAGGAAAAAGGGTGGTCCTCACTGACATTAAAAAGAGCCGATCAGTGATGGTGCCAGCTGAACTGAGCACCTTTAGGAATGATAAACTGTGAATTTATCCTTACACAATCATTTGCAAAGTCCTCACTGTTCTTTCAAAGTGCTGATTTTTCAAGCAGCACCTTCAGGGGTTAGTATTTCGGTAGTTTTCAATTGTCAGTGTGCACAAGAAGTGCTGAACATGGAGAGAAAGCTCTGCTGCACGGTGAGGTAGGTAGGAAGAGTGGAGGAGATCGTTCAGTTTCAGTGAGGCTTTATATAAATCCCTTGGCAAAAATCTTTTAAACTAATGTTGTGTGTTAAGTCAAACCAGTGATGTTACTGTATTTAAAATATGAGTGTGTCTGGTTTGGTTTGAAGTATTCGGTGAGAGGAATATTCCATCTGAGCTACGTACCTAGGCTGTGAATAAGGCGGCTGCTAATCAAACTCAGGTTTCTTCCGCAGGCAAAACAGATGTTTCTTGTTCCGTGATGTTAAGCTTTACTGAGAAATGTTTTAGTCGTGGTGTGTGTTCTGACTACGGTAAGTACCATCGCCACTGAGGGAAGCTGTTCTGTTCCTGAGGCATCTTCACCTTTGGGACTGCGTGAGCTTTCAATAAACACACAAACCCCCAGCGTGGGGGATCGACGCAGGTGTGAATGGGTGGTTTGGGTTCATTTTACCTCAGATCACATTCTTCATCTGAGTTTACCCACTCGGCAACATGAATGCACTGGTCAAGAAAGGGCGGTGTACGAAAAGGAGATGACTGTATGCGTTCTGCGCGAGCGATATTTGTTAAGGATAACCTGCCAGCGCTCCTGCCCGCACCCGGGAGGGCACAGCGTGCCGCGCTTCCCGTGGGCAGATTGAGAAGTGGCCTGGGAGATACGTGACAGTGCGACAAAGTACAAATAGCTCTGAGCTTGTCAGCTGCTCTGTATTTGTCTTCAGGATAAGCGAGTATATCAACAGGTGCTGCCCAGACTCCAACAAAGAAGCATTGTTCTGTTCTAAGCTTGCATATTTATGCAGAAGTGCTCGTATCTGTGGCCCTGCTCATGTTTCAAAAGAAACAACATAGTACCCTGAGTAAGGCTGCGAAGACTGGCCATCAGAAGTTGGTTTTATGATGTGTACTAAGTATCAGTAAATATATTTGCAATAAAGTGCGCAAGTGGATGGTATATAGCAAAGAGTAGTTTTTCTGAATAACATTTTGTTCCAGTCATCTGAACAAAATAGATTGTGCTTAATGCTGAAACACTGTTTCCCTGGGCGCACACAACTCCAGGAGTGCAGTGACCAAGCTGCCCTGTGTACTGTGGTTATTGCCTCAATACGTGGGGGAAAATGGCCAGTGTCGATCCTGTGAGTAGATCTGCTCAGTGGTTCTCAAAAGGCCATAAATACAGGCTTTTTATATGTAAATCTGAAAGCTTCCTTTTGAAAATGGTCTTTAAAATAACAGAAGTGATGCTAACAGAATCAATAGAGAATTTGAAAAATATGAGCTTTGTTAAATGAGCAGTTTGAATTATTTGAGAAGCCTGACTTGAAGGTACACTTTATTATTATTATTATTCCTAATTGAAGAAAATCCACCTGATTAGAAACAAATGTTTGACAATTGAAGCTAATGCTTGCCTGAAAGGGAACGAATGGATCTGCCCTGTTTAGTTTCTCTTACCTTTTTGGTCTTTTGTGTCATGGGGAGGATGATTGCTGCTCCTACCACACTGGCATTCACAGTTACGCTTCAAAGAGCAACAGTGAGAAGTAACTTTTACTCTATTTTCAAAAAAGCCACATATCCTTGCCCCTTGTTACTTTGTTAGAACTGTGAATTCCAGGCAAAGTGAAAAATGGATGTAGCAATTACATTGAAACCTCTTTGCTGGCAACCACCCCTTCCAAAGCACCAGCAGCAGGTCTGGGCTGCCAGGTGGGTCTTGATTTCGATACTGATCATTTGTTATCGGTTTATTTCCAGGGGCCAAGCCCATGGTAATGGTGGTGGTTCACACTGGACTTAAGTCATGTGCAGCATTCCTGGCACACTGACATACTAAGATGTGGGCTTTTAAAATCACAGTCTGATGTGCAAATGCAAATGATTTCATGTGATCCCAGATGAATGTGAGGAGCAGCCCTGGGTACCTCTGAGACTGGTGAAAGACTCTTTGGTTGCTCCAAATCGCAGCTGTTACCTGCAGGAGAAAGAGATGCTCTGTTCTTAGAGGTGGGCTTGCACCTCCTTTAGCAGCGTGGAGTGGCACTGGGGTGGCATGTGCTGGCCAAGAACTCCTTCTAGAGAGGCCAGTGCTGCTCTTAGCTGCTGGCAGGAAGGACCACATCAGGCAAGCAGTGTCCACATCCTCCGGGCATTCTTGTCTTCACATCAGTTTACATTATTTGCTTAAAAAAAAATCTGGTTTTTTTGCAAAAAAAGTAGGGCTTGCAAGCTGAGCTTGTTTGTGGGGCTTGCAGGACTCCCGTCCCATCCCAGTGAGCATGACCTTGCATCATCCTGCAGCTCAGCCAGCTGGACATACGGTAAGCGTCCCTCTCCACTCTGGGCAGCTGTAGTCTTTAGAAGCACAGACTGAAGTCAAGAAGTGGTTTAAGCTCCTGCTTTTGAATCCTATTTGGGGAAAAAAGAGGGGCTGCCTTTTCCTGAAGGTTTAGTATTTGAAGCACAAATTACATCCCTATACTAATAACCATTGCTTAGGTGGCAGCTTTCTCCCAGCTTCAAATCATGCAGTTTAGCCGATATTCCCTTAACTTTATTCTGGGGAATACCATGAGAAGACCTCATATTCCAGCCTAAGCTGCCTGAAGAGCTCTATAAACAGATTTCCTACACCCTTCCCGGGCTCTCCTTCCTCCAGCCGTGGTGCCTCCCTTCCACAGGTTCCTGCAGCAACAGTGGGAACAAACCCCAAGAGGCTGCGTGCCCCTGCCGCCGCTGCAGCGTGGGGTGGCCGACCCCGGCCCCGCTGCTGCTGGGTTCATGCAGCTCCCGCGTTCCTGCTGCCTTCCCTTCCTCCCTGCTGGAGCGCAGGAGCCAAGATGGCCAGAAGCGCAGAGTGCTGCCTTCTCACAGCGCTGTGATCCCACACTGCTCCAGGTGGTTTTTTCTGACCCTGTACGGGCAGAAGACAAATCTAACACCTGAGCTGTAAGTAGCAGTAAGTGGTGGCGGTCGCAAGGAAGCAAATCTTGCAAATGTAAGGATTATGGAAGTGAAACCCTGTGCAGTGCTCATATGTTATTACTATTAATACCCTACTCACTAGCCTGCCATTTGTGACTTTTCCAGCAATGCCACCAAGTTGCCTCTGCCGAGCGTGTGTTAGACCTCCGTGCTCTGCTCTTCTTCCCAACTGCTGCCCAGAGCCCTGGAAAGCTGTCGGCTTCCAGGGGCTTCAGGGCCTTGGCAGTTCCCCAGTGCCGAGACCTGCTGAGCTACTACTTGCACAGTGTCAGGTGCCTGTGTTGGGGGAATGTAAGGAATGAAGGAGCTCCCTGCTACCTGACCCCCTGGGGAGAGCCGGCAGGGAATCCTGCTGCTGCCCAGCCCAGCGCTTGGGAGTCTCCTGTTGCAGCCTGCAAGCCGAATACTTAACGTGCCAGGCAGAAGGTAATGTGAGCCCACCACCAGGAGAGACCTGCAGTGAGCTCTCTGTAGGGATTAATTATGGCTACATCCAGGAGAATGCAAAATAATAGTGCTGAGGAGAAGGAGGAAGGTGCAATAGGCAAAATGCAAGAGCCTAGACCTCCCCCGTGGTGTGCTGGCTGCGGGGAGGCTGGTGGGATTCCAGGAATGATCTCTGTAACTCAGTTGCCTATCCACGCACAAGCAGTGTGGGGGAAGAAACCAGTAGCTTATGTTCTGCTGAGCAAAAGCAGGTGGGCCTGATTTCAGGATAAAAAGATACCTTTTATTGCCTTGAGCCAGAGAGATGAGCAGGCGTTGGAGTTGTGGGGTAGAGCAAGCGGTCAGTGGCAGCAGACAGTGCATCATGCTCATCTGACAGTGTCTTGGCAGCAGTTGCAGGGATTTTGGATATAGTGGCTCATTTGGAATTTGATTTAACACCCACTGCAACGTGTGGGAGTCACTGCTGGATCAGGAGCTGCTGTTTCAACCTCTCAGGCACTAAATTGCAGGATTTTAATTATCATTTCTTTTAAACCCCAGGCTTGTTTTCTTCACTGGGGCGTTATGCTGTGGGACTTTTGCACGTGGGGCTAAGTAAGGAATGGAGGGGTGCAGGGGTTAATGAAATGTACTCTGCAAAAGATCTATTTGGTGCTGGTGGGAGCTGCATTTAATAAGTAAAAGGATGTTCTCTCTGCTGTGGGAATTCATGGCAACCATCTGAATAAAATTTTAAAAATAAGCTCAGAGCAGCATTGCAAGCTAATCTATGCCTGAAGGGAGCCCACGTATACATTAAAGAATAATCAGGCTGTAGGAATCATGCAACCTCTGGGTTTCACAAAATGCACTCAAGAAGCAGCACGTGAATTTCACTGCTAAACGAAGGGCGGCATTAAAGGTTATCAGAGAGACTCTAAAATACCACATGAGCCTTGAAGCTGAGTCATATCATAGATAAATCCATGGAGAGAAAATATAGGCTGAACTGATAGTCTTGATTTAGAGACTAAGAGACATTTCAGCCAGAGCTCTTTCAGCCTTCAGCCCATGATGTTAGAACAAGTACATCCCAACCAACCTCAAGAAGGAACCACTTGTGGAACAATCTCTCCTGAGATCCCTGCCCCATGACAGCTCCGGATGGGATGGCAGGTGCCTCCAGCACCCCTTTCTGGGGTCCAGCTGCTCCCTCCTGAGACGAGGTTGGTGTCAATGTCACAGCAGGAAGCATGAGCTGGTGGTAGGAGAAAAAAAGAGGTCTGAGCAATTCTCCCTGCTGGGCAGGAGTCTGTAGCAGCGTCAGAGGTGGCTGGCCAGATGGCTGCTTGGAGACGAGTGAGCTGGTCCAAAGTCCTACCTAGCAAGGGAAAGCTGAACACTGCCAGCATCTTTTTTGTTGTGCACATCCATAGTTTTTTCTTCACAGAAAGGGGAAAAAGACATAAAGCTGTGCTAATACTAATAGTATGGATCTATTTTGTCTGGGCTCAGAGGCAAATTATTGTTTTAATTTAAATCAGAGCTTTTTTTCATTACAATAATAATTAAAAAAAACCAACAACCAACCCTGAATGTACTGAGCTGAAAGGATTCCTTGACTTGTTGGACCTGCTGAGGGTTGTGACACAAAGGAGCACGCTTTCAGTGCACAGTGCAACATTGCAGGCAGGGTTTGAGTGCGGCGTTATCACCACCGCAGACCCTTTAAATCTGTGCTTTGTTTCAGTCCTGATAAAGCACAGACATGCGAACCCTTGGCTGTGGCTGCCTCAAGGCTGCAGCTGTTTCAGGTCAGCTAGCGAAAGGAAGGATACTGCGGCGGCCGATTCAAACAGGATGAAGAGGCTGTAAAATGATGGGTGCGTGGTGAGACGCGAGGTGGGGACTGGGGAGATGAGCGGCTGGGTGCAGCTCTGGCTGCGCATCCTGTTTTCAGAGAAGTCACCAAGGCTTGGGCTAGCTTAGGGGCCGTCACTGGCAGAGCTGCTGTGGTAAATCCTGTCCCAGCCCTGTGCTGGGTAGATATACCCAGATCGGCCAGAAAACCTTTTTTGCTGGTATGCTTTATTCCACTTGAGGAATGGTGCGAGTTCTGCATGGAGAAACAGGCTTTCCCGTATATAACCTGCATTTCTACCAGAAGCGTTTGTTGATACAAATTTACCCAAAAATGCTTTGTGGTGCGATTGGCTTTTTTCTTTTTGATTATTTTTTTTTTTAATGTCTCTTTCAGGGCAGTGAGTAGGACCAGATCGCTTCCCATGGGGGCTGCATCACACACTTCTACAGCAGGTCTGTTTTAGAAATCTTTGCAGGTGTAACGGTGTTGATCAGTGGAATGAGTTTGGGAAGAGCAGCTTGTCTATTGCTAAATGCTTTTTTTTTTTTTAACTAGTCTAGGTTATTTGGCAAGGACACTCGTACTGCAGGCAGCTGCATCACCATTAGAAAGTGTGTCCTGATGGGATTTTTCTGGCCATTCACTCTGAAAGGGCCAGCAGGTAACCAGCCACCATCGTTCAACAACCAGCAGCTGGTGGTGGGTTGGTTCAGGGTTGCACACACAGCAGAAGGGTTAGATGTGCTTAATGATTTGCTTTGTAAATTAGTGAAATAAACCTTGGAATTGGAATACAAAATGAATGGTCCTCATTATGATGCAGAGCTTTTGATCTGTGTCATCCTGATCTGTCCCTGTTCTCCCCCTGCAACAAACAAACACCATGCTGTTCGTGCCCATGCTATGTGCTGGCCAAGTCCCTGTTAACAACCTCTTAATTTGGGGGGGTCCCACTGGAAAGAGCAAAAACTGCCATGCTGCCATTTTATCCAGATTAATATGCAAATCAGGAGGCAAAATGCATACAAGGAATGTAGGTCATGGTGGAAATTTGCAGAGCGTGAGGAGAAGGGACAAGCAATGGGGAACTGCGGCTCTGTCTTGAAAGGCCTTCTCTCTACCTTCAGCTGGTGGGTGCAGCTCCCCTTGGTCTGTTGGAGTTATTCAGCGACTCTTCCACTGCATCTTGGTTTTGTGATGAAGCCAAAACCTCATCAAGACCCTTTTGCAGTGCAGGAGCGGCATTTCTCAGGGCTTTCATAGAACGTGTTTCTGTGCGGCACTTACAAGGGAATGGAGGTGGTCAAAAATCTATTTGAACCTGACCGTGCTGCCTCGTGCTGCTCAGACGCATCCAGGAGGACAAAGTCTATCCCTTTGTACAGAATCGTGGCTCAAGGCTTGTTTGCAGATGTCTTCAGTGCAGGTTTTTGAGCTGATACGCCTCAGAACAAAATGTTCTGAGGAATGGACGAACTGAGTTATCTTTAGAAAGGCAGACTAAGCCAGGGTCAGGCAAACATTAGCTTTGCTGATCTCTGATGCTGCTAAACTAAAATCCGAGCCAGTTCTGTTTGTGTAGGCACTCCACTGAATGCGCAGCATTCACAGGTTGCGGATGCTGCTGCTTGTGCTGCCCACAGGTCTAAAAAAATTATCTTGATTTTGATTCGGAGTATCAGTACTGTGTGCTTTAAAGAAGTGACCAAGGTGACTACCTCCATTTTATAGCAGGAAAACTGAGACGTGGCAAGTAGGCAGGCTAGTAACCAAGGCAAAATACAACCCCGAGCTCCTGAGTCACAGTCCTGTGCCTTATCTGCACCTTCCATCCCCAGCCTTCTGCAGCTGCCAGCCTTCCCCTACCATGTAAGCCATCTCACCGGGTAGGAGCAGAGCCCAGGGGCTAGGGGTTTTTTGGTTTTTCCTTTCCTGCAATCAGCTTTGATGATGTGGAAGGCAGCTCCCAGCTCAGGGCTGGGTCAGAGGTTCAAAAGGCTGCTTGCCCGACCCATGGCACACGCTGTGGCACAGCCTCTGCCCTGGGCCAGTGCACTGACAGGAGCAGCGGTCCTCCTCTTGGCTCTGTCGCTGGTGAAAGCATCCCGGCTAAACTTCACAGCTCTTGTTCCTTCACATGAAAATCCTACTGTGTTCAGCCAGATTTGCACTTGACACATTGAAAAATTAAGGAGACTCTTACCAAGCTGAGGGATTCATAAAGCAGTCCTAGCCTTAGTCTCTGCCAGGAAAGCACTCCCATGATCGTCCTACAGCATCTCTTCCAGAGTATAAATGGCAACATAGGAAACCAAAACCCAGAAAGGCTGATGGACTGGTTTTACTTCAAACAAAAGGCAATATATATTTTTCTAAAATTACAGCAGCGCATTCTCAATACCTCTCAGTATTTGTTTGCACCTGAAGTTGTACAGCACTGGGTATACTAATCACAGCCTGCCTACTGTCTTTTCCTTAATCTGCTCAACAAGGAGGAGGAACAAGCTGAGTCACTGCACAAACTTGTTGGCAGAGCCTGGCCCACCCCACCCACAGCACCCGACCTCTCGAGCTCCCCACCTTTGTGTTGCAACCTTCCTGCCAAGCCTCGGAGCACCTCCCTGGGGAACGCTGTAAAGAGGCTCTGTTGTTGCTGAGCATTTTTCTATTACGCTAGCTCATCGCTGTGATGCCTCCAAGGAAGGCGAAGCACAGAATTTCCTTGATGATACGTGTTGCAATGAAGTCTTATCTCAGCCGTGACTTCTTGCTTTTCCTTTGACACAATACAGGAGCAATGAAACCTTCTCCCTACTCTCATGGTGAATTCATGACTGCGCTTTACGGGTTGGTTGGTGTTTGGTTTTTTTAAACGCAAAGCACTCCATCCTTGAACCCACTCTCTGACTCAAGTAGGTTTTACTCAGAATTAGCACTAAAACCTCAGCTATGTTATTTGAACAGGTACCAAGCATATAGCCAAAACTAATTAACAAACTTCCCCACAAGGCCAAGCCAAGCTGCAGAGTGTTTCCAATTCACACAGAAACAGAACACTTGTACCAGGCTGCTTCAGTCCTGCCAGTGCCTCAGAAGCAACATGAACACGCACGCATGCTTCTGTGGTTTTAGTGAACGCAGAAAAAAGTGTTTAATGTCGGTAAACTTGGAAAGCCTTGTTAAAACAGAATGACACACTTTTTTTTTTTTTACTTTTTTTTTTTGTTTCCCTGGAACTCTGCAAGCTGACACAGTGCAGCACAAATCAAAGTTTTAAATGACCGCGCTGGTCAATGGTCACACCAACAGCTATAGAGCAAATAGGATTTTTTTTTTTAAACCCTACTCCAGATATAGAAGTCATGAGGTGCTTGATCATTAACGTTTGCTTAACAACTTAATTAGTGCAATACGGAAGCAGACTGGTGCAGAATAATCCAGTCTCTTCTGAGAGCAGGTGGATCAGACCCCTCTGCAATCGCTGATTACACTCACAACAAATGTCATCAACTCCAGGGACTTCAGGGAGAACGCTCTGAAGTAAAAGAGGGCAGTGCCTCCAACTTCAGCACAGTCCTACAGCACTCCTTGCCAAGCGAGCCTTTGGGAGAAGCCAATTACAGCCAATTAGAAGTACTAAGGCTTAATTCAAGGCTGAAAAAAAACATTCCTGGAGTCACTGACTTGGAAAGAAAGGCAAAGCATGCAAACAAGTGTTTCAGTATGGAAACAAAAACACCTGATGGGGCTGAAAAGCAGAGCAAGTGCAGTATTGCTATTACCTTCATCACCTCTAAATTATCAGGTTTTTAAGTTACATTTTTAGAGAAAACGTGATGGTTTAGCAGACTGGCCCCAGGAGCCAGACAGTTTCTGTTCTTAGCTCTGCCTCTTTGCATTAAGTTTAACCAAACAGTAATTAAAAAAATAATAATCTCACTGCAAATGTGTTACTTAACCTGCAGTTAACATGCTTTTTGGAGCTACATGTAGTTCTATATATAGAACCATTATGTTTATGATAGAAAAGAGGAAGAGTCAGTTTCAGGTCAATGATTCATGCTGTTGAGATGACAAGGTCATGCACACATTCCATCATGAAACACCTAACATAACATAAATTCCCACTTTTATAAATATTTATTGTAAATAGGTCAAAATCAAAGGCCAAGTTTTAAATAAAAAGAATCAGACATACGAGCCTAACTTTGTTTCCAGTTGGCTACTCAAAAACTCTGCAGGATCTGATTCCCAGTTTTTCTGTTCAGTTTTTCACTATCAAATATCCACAAGGTTTTTATTCAGATTAAGTGATTGAACTGTAGTCAAGTTTAAAAGTTCACAGTATTACCAAGACGTGGTTAGTACCACCTGGTCAAAAAGTCTTCCAGGAAGAGAAAAAAAAAATTGAAAATGCTAGCCTAGCTTTCAAACTGAGGTAGACAGGTCACGGTGACTTGAGTGCTGAGGGTTGGGGGTTTTATGCTTTTTTTTTTTTTTTTAAGTTGTTCATCTAATAAAATGCATTAGGCAACAATTGAGATTGTTATGTTAGTATTTCTGATAGTGGGAAACCTTGTTTTGAAGAAGCACACAATTTTTTTACATAGAAATATTCCTCTTCTGTTACCAAAATAATCAGAAACATCATAGAAAACTACGCATCTTTCCTCTAGTAATTTAAGCCTGCTATATAACAAGCCATGTTAAAGTAGCCAGCTACCAGCTTGCTGTTCACAGTGTAAAATATGCAATCCTTTACCTTACTTTTGCTCTCCAGCCAGGGAACACAGATCAAGAAGGCTGTACCTTAAGCATTTTAACCTGTCTACACACACAGAGGTTGTTTTAGTTTTTCCAGCCATTAAGTATAAAGTTCGTGGCCTCCACCAACACATCAGCACGATGGTACATGCAGCATCTGTAACACTCCCTGGGCAGCTCCCCTGCCACAGGCAGCTGCGTTTCATCCAGTGGCCTTTGGAGCCGGACCCTGTCACTGATCTAGTTCAACATCCAGACAGACACGCAGAGAAGAAACCCAAGCCGCTTCTGCGAGAGGAAAAATTGGGACCCCAGTCACATTATCAAACAATTTTTATCCCAAGCAGGCAGAAGCTAGTGGCCAAAGAACAGCTCAGAAACGGGTCTGCGTTTCACGATGACCTCTTCCTCCTCCTCCGTTACCTCGGAGAGGGAGGAATATGAAGGGAATCCCCCTCTAGTCTTTGGCTTCCTCCTCGGGCCCGTAGTAGCAGCCAGGAGCTTGTTTAAGGACGAGGGTTTCCTCAAACCTTTGGTGAGGTCGTAGAAAGCCATGTCATCGGATATGACCCCCAAGAAAGTGCTAGTGGAGCTCAAGATTGAAGCCGCGAGCTTTGTGGTCTTCTTGATGGGCACAGAGGGCTCCGTGTTGTGGGGAAGGCTGGGGTCTCCCAGCAAGCGCCTGACCGCAGAGGAGGCCCCTTCCTTTAAGTACTGGTGTGGCTTCTTCCCGCTGTAGTCCCTCAGGTCGGTCTTGGCGTGGTAGCTGTAGACCAGCATGGTGATGATCTTCTCCTGGCCGTGTATGGCAGCCAGGTGGAGCGCCGTGTAGCCGCCGTGCGACCGGGCATCCACGTTGACGTGGCCTCCCCCTTTCTCGGCTGCTCTGATGATGTTTGTCACCATGTCACAGTTGCCGTTCTTGGCGGCCCAGTGCAGGGCGGTGAAGCCCGAGATAAAGTCCCTCCGGGCTGCCAAGCTGGCATCACCCAGCAGCAGCCCATGGAGCTGCTGGGTCCACTGCCCGCCGGCCGCCATCACCAGCCACTGGTGCTCCGCCTCTTCCAGGGGCACCGCCGCCATCTCCTCGCTGGCCCGATGGCTCTTGGGCCCCCGCCGCAGGCTGGGCGAGCGGGACCCGGCCTCCTCCTCCAGCGGCGGGGGTGTCAAGGGGGACCCT
>JAVJGI010000064.1:63705982-63758073 GCA_035590275.1 Ibycter americanus | reverse complement strand
TGACAGCGCGGCGGCGGTGTGGGGGAGAGCCCTTGGCGGCCGCCGGAGGGCTGCCGGGGGTGCCCGGTGTCCCTGGGTCTGCGGGGGCGCAGTGCCCCGCACGGAGGGGCGGGAAGAAACAGGGTCAGACCTTCCTAAATACGAAGTGTTTACATACCGCTGGTATCCAGACACTGACACAGTAACTTCGCGGTGTGTATGTAATACTGTGAGAGAGACACCGACCCCGACACGGGCAAAGCAAACCCTTGGGGCGAACCGGTCGCTGAGCCGATGTATGGAGAATGCTGTACGGCAGCCAATGTATGGAGAACGCTGTACAGCAAATATGCAGCGTGACCTGTGCACCGCCGCCTCCCCGCAGCTCACATGTTGTATAACTGCCATCGGAAGTCGATCTGCCTAAAATCTGTGTCGGTTTAAAACTATTCTTTTGTCTACAGCTTCAGATTTTGTGTTGTTGTTGGAAGGCCGTGGTAATTAAACAGCTTGGCGATGCGTCTCGTAGTCTTTCAGAGCTAAAAACGTTTTTACCGCATTAAATAGCATAGCTCTCAAAAGTCAAAAATGTCTGGTGTGATATTGCTAAATAAATGAGAACAGCAGTGGCGGTTGTCTGAATTATAGGCATGCCGTTGGAGCACAAACAAGTCCCTGCTACTGTTTTCTCTGTAAACTACTTTTTGCCAAGAATCTCAAACTCTGTTTCATTTATTTGAATCCTGGCCCAAAAGTTTCCAGCTCAAGAATGAATTCGCAAGACTGTAACTTGCTTAGAACTTGCATAAAGGAAAATTGATTGTGGGCTTTTACTTAAGAAAGCAAATGCTTCTCAACTCTGGGAAGAGGGGATTAAGGTAAAGCCTCAGTGGCAGGGAATGGAAACACCATAACTGTCTCACTGCAATTCTTCCTGCGTTTGTATTGTATATAAATACTTTTAATGTTAATTTGGTGTGTCTGTGCAGGTTTTCATAGGTGTTACGGGAACCTAAAATATTGCCTAGCCTCGGAGAAAATTAAACTTAATCTTGCGTTCTTTGGTGTGGGTACTTGAATGCTTGGTGTACTTGCGTCAGTACTCCATCACTTTTATTTAAAAAAAAGAAAAGAAGGGGGAGGGAAATGTTCCCGAAGGTGCTTGGCTCTTATTTGGGCACCAAAGTGAGATGGCTGGGCTCCAACATGACTTTAGTGCCCAACTCCATTAAGAGAAAATCTGCTTCCTTTGTGCAAGCGGCTACGGTGAGTTTATAGGGGTCTGCCGGCCCAGTAGATCTGGTGATCGGCTGATCTTTGCCTTTGGACTAGTTTGCCTTTTGCCTGAAGCCACGGATCTGGCAAAAGCAGGTGGGAGAGCAGCACCTCATTTCCAGTTGAGGTAGGGCAGGGGACTGTCCCAGCTGCGCTTTCCTTTATCCTCAGAGTGTCTCAGCTCTTGATGCTGTTCCTCTAGCAGTATCATGAAAACCTCATGACTAAGGTGTTCCGAGTTGTTCTTTCTGCAAGGTTTACAGGTTTCTTGGTGCCACTTGATATCACCGTGCCTCAGTTTCCTGAGCATAAAGTCTGTGTGGGAATAGCTTCTTACTGCCAAGAAGAGGTGATGATAAATCAATTTATTTTTACTGGCTGTTTGTATCTGCAGTGGGAAGTAATGTTGAAAAAGCCTCTGAAGGAGGTTTTTGATATGCAGTAAGTCATGCTATTCAGATTGGTGAAGCTATTTATAAGTGTCCAGCTGACACTGACATCCTGGAATGTAGTGACCCTTAGGTTTGGATAATGTGTTTTCAAAACTCCCCAGATGCATGCTTCCCTTGTACAGTCCTCCAGAATGCCTCTGTCTCCAGCACAATAAAGTTCTCTTGGAGTGCTGCTGTTGGAAATGACCAACAAAAGCAAATGAAAGGAAGCTCGCCCATAGAAAACTGCCTCTAAGGCAGCAGAATCACACCAGCGGTGCTCAAGACAGCCTTTGTTTTTGTGAATGTAGTGCTTGTGAGGGAGATTGGCTTCAGCCCCTGGAGACTGAAGTTTTCTGCTGATCTGTCATGAGAATGTGGTTCACCACTGCAGTGTTCAAGGGCTTGGTCTGCAGGCA
Source organism: Ibycter americanus (assembly GCA_035590275.1). Lineage (NCBI taxonomy): Eukaryota > Metazoa > Chordata > Aves > Falconiformes > Falconidae > Ibycter > Ibycter americanus. The sequence continues at coordinate 63,755,969 of JAVJGI010000064.1, read as the reverse complement.
TTGCTTCTAGATACCTGAGGCCAGTTGTCTTCGTTACTGTTACCGCCAGAGTGCAAAGAAAGCTGATAAAGTTTGGTTTAATTATGAAATACTTCAATTTGTCATTAAAGCTCGGAGCTTCTCCATTGCCTGCTCTAGCCAGTGCTGAGCTAGCACACATGATGACCGTGTGCTGGAGCAGACACTGGCAGTATTAGCAAGGATGTTGGTATGTTGAGCGGGAAACAGCCCAACCACCACATGCCAGTGGAAGCCAGAGTGCGTGAAATGCAGTGGGGAAATGCAGAAGCTCTGGAGGAAGCTAGAAAAGCTGGAAGGAGAAGTGAGGGAGAATCGACTAGAGATGTGTAGGAGAGTAAATGGGATGAGATGTGAGACCGAGACTGTAAGACTGTCTTGCTTTTGAGAAGCTTTTTCAAACCCCCAAATCTGTTGCTCTCTTTTTAAATAAAACCCATTGACCTCCTGAAATGCTGTCACTTAGCTCTCTGCATTAACCTGTTGTCTGATTTGGAGATGCAAAGGCAGTTGCTTGGGCTCTAAACCGAGCAGCTCTGTGTGTGTGAGGAGGAACAGGTGTCCTCAGCCCTAAGGTTGGGCTGAGGTAAGAATTTAACATTATGCTCTAAGTTTTGAAAACGTCACGGCTGATTGCTTTGTGTGCATACTGTGACTGTGTATGGACGAGGGATTTGTGAATATCAATGCACAGTGAAGGGGGTGTGGGATGCGTGCACATAGCTGTGTGTGAGCTGTGGTTGTGGGACAGCTGTCTACCTGCAGTCCTGAGAAGATGTCCCTTCATGTTAGTAATTGATAGCTAGGCTTTAACTGGTAGCTTTACTATAAATTAGTGCCCCTTAGAAGATCTGGCCTGAAAAAACCCCACCACTTTATGCAGAGGAAAGCTGAATAATGTCTTCCTCACTGGAAATAAACAATGGGTTTTTTTTTTTGTCACAGCGAGCAGTTGAGCTGGGGGGGTCTGGCCAGTTCAGCAGGTCATCGAAGTGTTACCTGTTTACACAGCACTGCCTTCTTGTGACATGCTCCCCGCTCTGTGGGAGGAGAGGGACCTTTGAACGGTGCCTGTCCCTGCCGTAACTGTCTGGGTTGTGATAAATTTCATTCATTTCTGCTGCTGCCGTTTCCTGTAAGCTCTCCTTTTCTCTTATTGACTGCACAGCCTAAACCCGCTCCTCCATGTGCTGCAGTTACACGTTAGTCCATGAAAGATGGGCATGAGGAGTGGGCTGAGAGCAGCTCTGTGTACCACAGCTGGGGCAGAGCGGTTGCCACAAGACTTATCACTGCAGGTCCTAAGCATAGACTTACATTTTCTTTTAATCAAACTCTCAAGGAAAACATTTCCATGGCTCAATTCCAGTGGAAACTGGGGTTGGTTTGGGTTTGGACATTCCCCATGCCCTGTTTTTTGCCCAGCCAGTGGCACCATTTGGAAGTTCCGGGGTTAAATTTCCTTGTCTGTTTTTGTCGTTCAATTATTTTACCTTTAGCCTGGAAAAACTCAAGTGATCCCCCATGCAGTGTGGAACAGAAGTGACAGATTTTTCTCCAAGCTGGTAACATGCACCAGGAAGCGAGCCCAGCGGGAGCAGCCCTTTCCCTCCTTGCCCTGGCCAGCCCTTCTGCCTGTAGCGTATGCTTTTTTGGGAAGGAGGGATGGAGAAAATGGTCCTCCACTGGAGGAGACAAATTGGTGGTTGCCTCTCCGAGCCCCACAATCCCTCCCTGGGAGGCTTGCCTGTGCTCATACAGGAAGCCAGCTCTGACTGTTTCAACCGCAGGACCAATTAGCTCAACCACAGTCCGTCACAGTTAAACACTTATTTTGAATGTATGTGCTGGGAACAAATGTGTGCCCAGAAAAAGATTTTTTTTTTTTTTTTTTTTTTAAATTTTTTTTCCTTCCCCACTCTGGTGCTGTTGCTGTCAGTGAATCTGGAGCGTCTCTTCCTCTTGCAGCAGAGATGCAACATGTTGTTCTGCGTGGGAGCTCCAGAGCTGCTCTTAACCGCTCATAATCGCAGCAAGCGCCGAGGCAGTGGGTGGAAGGATGTGAGCTGGCGAATGCTGAAGCCGCATGTGCCCTCTGCATCGGCAAAACAAATGAAAGCCTGAAGAATAACTCTCTTTCAGGAGGCCGGCATGGTGTCAGGGCTCGTCATCAGCACTGTGGTGGCAGCTGTCAGCCAGTCTCCAGCGCTGCTGGAGGGCCAAAAGCTCCCTAAATATTATCTTCTGTAGCAGAATACCAGTGCTGTTGCCAGCTGCGGGGAGAGACGCAGCCCTGTCGCCGAGTGCCCCCGCTGTCCCCAGTCCTGTCGTCTCGAGGCACCACCGTCCAAACGAAGCACTCTGGGGACTGGGCTGTTTTTCTGGCTGCAGGAACGACAGTAGTGCGCGTCTCCTTCTCATGCTCCTTTGGCTCGGAGGTTGGGAGGGGAAGAAATGGCATGATGCTGAATTGGCTTTTCCTGGGTTGTGCAATTAAGAGGAGGAATTTGGGAGGCCATGGGACTGAGGGAGAGGTGCAGGGTGTGGGCACACTGTTTCTACCCCGCCTGCGTGGGGTAGGGGCACATTTACGTGATTAACTTTGATTATTCAGAACATGTCCTGGGCACATTACAGGCTGTGGATGGGAGAAGCTGCCCTGGTGCTTTCAGATTAGCTGCAACCCTTAGAAATAACGTCCTGTCCTCTGGGTTTTGATGAGGGGGAACCTGTGTGTTCATGCTCAGCCTGCCTGTTTCTCCCCTTCCCCACATCTGTGTAACTGCAGCAAGCTCTGGGTTTATGCCTGAAGCTTTGCATTTGTATTCACATACTGTAAAAGTTTCAGAGGGGTAAGAGAGCCCACCTCTGCTCCCAGAGCAGCTCAAGTGAGAAAAAAATCATGAAGGAGCTGCTTCTCCTCAGTCCCAGCCATGTGCTTTCCTTCTGGAGTCTCATCTCTGCTGTAAATGGCCGCGCTCTGCTCCAACTTGTGATATCTGGATGCAGAATTGGAGCCAGACAGGGAATTGGCACCCTCCAAAACGGGGTGACAGTGGAGATTTTCAGAGGCCTGGGGGAGAACGGTGTCAGTGAGAACTGCAGGCCTCCCGGACATGTCCCTGGTCGCCGCTCTCAGCTTGCGGGTTGACCAGAGCCTGTGGCGTCGGGGTTGTGGAGGCACTACTTTGTTTAGATGTTCAGATTCCTTTGTGAAGCCAGAAAGTGTTTGTCTCCCACACACATGAAATTCCAGAGATGTCAGACAGCTAGAGAGAGGTTCCCATGGAGCACCCTGCCTCGGGCTCTTGCCCTCTCTGGCTCGCACAGCCTCCAAACCAGATTGTCGCGGGGAGCTGTGGAGAGAGCGAGCCTGGGCTGGATTTCCATCAAGGGACTTGGGGCTGCTCCCGTCCTCTCCTTGCTGCCGCACGAGGTGCTGCCATGAGCCTGTGCCACCGCTGCATTACGTGTGCAAGGAAACATGCGGGGAATGCATCCAGAGTCCTCCACAGGCAAGGAGCGTTCCGGCTGGCTCCTGCCGTAAGAGAGAGGCAGGACACGTCCCTCAGCTTCTGCTTGGCTGAGTTCATGTCTGCCTGCAGAGGACTGTACAGGCATGCCTTCAGCTGTGGGCTGGCGTGAAGCATGTTCCCAGAGCGCCTGGTGTTCACACTGGAAAAGCGAATCTTCCTGCAGCCAGGGTTGCGCGGGTCGGTCACTGGGAGAGGAGACTGACCACGCCGCGTTAAATAGTGTGTCTGTTCCTGCAGGTACCCGGTATGTGCGGGGCAGCGCCGCGATTGTGGGGCAGGGAGGCAGCGCTGGGTGTCTAGTCCAGACCCCGCTGGCAGCAGGCTGCTCCAGGCCTTGGATCCTAATCCAAGTTGATCCTGGCTTTCAGCTCTGCTACAGTAAAAGGGCTGCCTGAGGAAGGGCTGCCAGCGCCAGCCTGCCAGGAACGTTCTCCTTCCCCCGTCTTCTGCGGCAAAGGTGTTTCTAGCTCATAGTCATGAATATAGATTTATTCTGTATTTTCGTACAGAATGAATCGTCCTTTCAGCATATCTTTTTGCTAAACGTGTGTTTCAGATAGTTTTCTCCTCTCTGTTGCCTTGAGTCTTCAGATTAAAGGTGTTCTGTGCTAATACACTTTGAGGCTTTCTGGAGGCACGTGCTAATAGGATACACAGCAGTCAGCACATTAGCACGATGACTCTAGTTTAGCTCTTGGTGCTGACTGGCTGTGATCTGTAAACCTTCTCTTTTTGGTGTCTTCCAGGCAGTGTCACAAGGAGACTTGTCCAGTAGCTGGAAGAGCTGTCTGTGGAGGTCCTGTGAGATGGTTGCATAAGGCAAACTGGGGAAAAAGGATACGGTGGTGACCAAAACTCTAGGGTTCCCATTATATCTCTGTTCCCTTGTCTAAAAATATACTGAATAATAGTATTTATTGTAATCAGGCAATAAATTCTGGAAACGTATGTGGGAATTAGCTATGTTTATTTTAAGTGGTAACTAAAGCAAAGAATCTTGGTGGCTGATATCCAGCATGGCTTGTTCGGCATGATGGGGATCCAGATCCTTTTCCCTTCAGCATTTCTTTTAAACTGCCCCAAACCTTTTCTGTGCCACCACTCCTTAGGGGTAGACACCCAGTTTCTCTCTTGGCTTTGTCCCACAGCCATTTGTATTTGCCGAGTGTCTCCTCCTCGTCCTCATGGCAGGGTGGTGGGGAAGGGAATAGATCCTGCTGGTCAGATCAGTTGAGTGCAAGCTGGGAGTGCATCTGCTGCCTTGGGTGAACTTGGGAAAGTCGCTTGCTAGATAAGTGGATAAGATTAGTTTCTTGTCAGGGTTAATTGTGAAGTTTCATCAAATTAAAAGCCTCAGCAACTTTTGAATAAATAATTTTGAAAAGAAACGAACCAGAGTAGTCTGGTGTGTTCTTGTTTATCTATATTTTGCGTTCTTTTTAAACAGACTGAAGGAAAAGTTACGTTTGTGTTTTGGAGTTCGCTTTCTTGGTTTTGAATAGTGTATGGGGGATGGAATTCTCAGGCTGTCGAGAAGCTGAACTTTCTCATCCTTTAAGGTCATTTTGGAGGAAATGTCTCTCATTTTTGGTTCCATAGTTTTCTCTGTTTTAACCAACTTTCCTTATTCTCAAAGGCAGCATTCATGTTTGCAAAACATTGTGTGCATAATGCCCGACAAATCCTGTTTGGCTCCTTTGTAAACTCTTATCCAGGACTTGTGATAGGGACAAACTGCATGTTTAATCTTTTCTTAAGAAAGACCCCAGATTGATTAATTAGGCTTCATAACTGTTATAGGGAAATCAGTAAATAACAGCTTAAGAAAAGGAAGCATGTGGGAATTTTGCTTTTAGTGTAAAAAGTCAGAGGAATTTAAGCCAGAAACAGTCAGTTTGTTTGCAGAAAATTAAAACTGATGTTGCATTCACAGGTTGTGAATGTATCATCTTGGATGTATGTTGTACAAGAAAAGATGGGAAGCTTTACTCTCCCTTCAAACTTGGCTCTGAAAGTCAGCAAAACCTGATGTTTTAAGCCTGTGCCAATTTGATTCTGTAGATGTGTGTAGAGTTTTTATTATATGTTTTGTGGTTTGTTGTTGTTTTTGGTTTTCTTTTTTAAAGGAGGAAAGGCTGCTGAGACTGGAGCAAAGCTGAAGGCAGTGCCTGCAGTTCAGCTGTCTGCTCACAAATGTTAAAGCGAGCAGGCTGATGCAGAAGGGAGTATGTTGAGTGTGCAGATCCCTGCTGCTGGGCGTGCTCGGCGTCCGGCGTATTGCTGGGACATCAGTACAAGGTGTGCCGCAGGAATCAAAACACTGCTTTGGCACCATGGCTTCGATACAGAAAAGCAGCTAAGGAGTTTGCCTAAGGAGTTCCTCTCCTAAAAGGAGTTTCGCTTTCTCACTTGAATCCCAGTCCACCTTCTCGTGGGTAGGTGACTACAGTGCGTGTTCAGCACGCTGGGTTTTTACAGGTGTGCATCAGAGCGTTTTCTTCCCCAAGACTAGCCTGGGGCATATGGGATGTTGTGAAACACTGATACTAGACTAGTGATTTGATTTTTTTTTTATTTTTTATTTCTTCTTTTCCCAAGATGTTGAGCATTGCTCTTTGCAATGCACTTGCTGGTCTCGGGGTTTATGAACAGCTCTTAAAAATGGGTCCAAAAGCTTTCAAGAAAGGTATCACTTCAGGCAACATAACCTTTAGTTAGCCCTAAAAGAGAGAACCTCAGCTTTTGAGTCTTCTTGCCTCTGTAATGTAAAGTGGCTTTCATATTTATCTGGCTTGTCTTGGTGGTGACTCCATATCTGGTTTCTTCAGTGATGTTTTTGCCTGCCTGGAGTGCAGCTGGGAGCCGGGAGGGATATGAATAAAGGCTCGAGTGTCTGGGAAAATTCTTGGCATTCTTAGGAGAGCGGTTTAAAGGGGGGCTGGGAATTGTGTTGTTTTAGCGTGAGGTTTTTGTTGGGAGACTTCAGTGTGGGCTGGGAGCTTGTTGTGAGCATGCAGCAACTGGAGATGACTGGCTGACACAGTGTCATGTACGTGGAGGGATGGCTCGGGCATGGCTGAGCTCTGTGTTGGAAAAGAGAAGGAAGTGACAGCCACAGGGCTTTGCCCTGCTGTTGCTGGCAAGAGCAGCAGCGTTGGGCATTTACAGGTCTTTAGGGCTGCCACAGTGAGGAAAACACTACTGCCTTCCCTGCACAGGCATAGCGAAGGCAGAGTTGCTTACACCATCTCAGATGTGTCCTGTTGGACTGGCCACGTACCGCCACCAGACTGGGCTGGAGTTAGAGGTAGCAGAGAAGCTGAAGTGTAACAGGTTGCTATTGTAAGACAAGTGGTACATCAGCATAAATCCCACATCTAAAGTTTTCTCTGTGGCCTTATTTTTTTCTTCCTTTCTTCTTCCCCCAGCCTGTTATTAAGTGCTCCACGCTTAAGATGAACTGAAAATCTTGAGAGTTGAGTATGCGCTTGTGCTTTGCAAATCTGCTTGAGATTAGATGGCATTTAATGTGACAACTTTAGCCTAAAAGGCGCTGAGATCTCCACCGGCCAGCCCCAGCTGAAAGGCACTGGTGATGAAAGGAGGCACACTAAGGCACCCACGAGGTTGTGCTTACTACCCCTGAGCCTCTCTGTTAAGACTCACTATGCTCAGCATCCTCTGACTGTTAGACAGCTTCAAATCTGGTCTCATTACCTCTCTTGGGACATCTCTTTCTGCTTAGTAGACTGCAAAGAGCCAGTTCATGCATTGATGCTGTAATACATCAGTCCTTAGCCTGTGAGTACGAGGAGGAGAAGAAGATTTTGATGTGTGGTAGTATCTGTTTTGAATGTTGCTAGCACCATAAAGGGGCTTTTCAGATGTCAGGTGTGGTGTTGCTGTTACTGCCCCTCAGCTGCTGAGCTTGGCAGAAGGAATGTTTTCTTCATGGAAACCTGAGTCTGTACTTGCTGCTGTTTCTTTGCAAATGTCAAGTGGCATTTGTTGAGCCAGTACTCGGGGATGGGGTAGGATCTCCTGAGAGAGGTGATCTGCCAGATTTTTCTGCATTGATCGAGAAACTGGGCCAAGCCTCAGGGAGTGCCTGCTTGGACAAAGAAGCTGAATTTGGCTTCTGACGCTGTTTGCCCAAGGTCTCTAGGCAAGTACTCAACTGCTCCATGACTCAGTTTACTTGTGAAATGACAATAAAACAACCAGCGCCTCTGTAAGGAATCTTGCAGCGATGGGTGTTTGAGGGAGGTCCCCTCAGCATCACACAGTTGTGCGGTTGGGGTAGGGACCCTGCATGTGTCGGGCCCTGGAGCAGACCTCTCCTTCCATGGTTTGTGGGCAGTTCAGCTTGTCCTGCTGCCTGAGCTGCCTGGTCTGAGAGGGGCCAGGCAATGCCTGTGGCTGGCAGCGTGGCTGCCTGGGGTGCCAGCATCCATCAGCCTGTACACAGGACCAGCTTGCTCTGCCAAAGCTCATACAATCCTTTTTCTGCTCAGTTGCAAATGAGACTCCCTGCATCAGGACCGAATAATTTCCTGATACCATGCATTTCCACTCGGGACACAAGGGAATAGCATCCTACAAACCCCACTGGTATATGTATTAATCTCTGTGTTGCATGTGCTGTTGTGGATTGTGGACGGGGAATCAAGAAGGTGAAGTCATTGCTTTGTGACTAACAGCAGTCCCCAGCTGTGCCGGGTGCTGAGCCGGACCCTGCAGAGCAATGGCCGCTCCGTCCCACCACGGGAGCGCTGCCAAAGGCGTCGTGGCTGTGCGGAGCGGGGCCCATGGGAGCGCTCCCTCCTCTTCCTCTTGCTGCTTTCTGAGTCACGCTGATCGGGGAGCTGCAGTCTGTCTGCTAGCACTGTTTTATCTTTCTGTTTTGATTTGATTGTAAATCGGAGAGGAGAGGATCTGTCTGTGCTCTGCACATTGCAGGGTGCCTGGCACACTGATCCCGGGACTCCACGTCTGCATATGCTACTGCAGTGCAAAGCGATGTGCCCGCGGGTATATCCAGAGCTACGGCAAGGCGTTGGTGTGAAGGAAACAGACGGTACCCAGGTTGTAAGGGGACGGGTGCTGCAAGTCCTGGAGGATTTTGGTATAATTTAAAGTCAAGATGTCATCCAGGATTGAGTAATTTATAACCAAAAGTGTGCCTCGATAGCGGGAATTGAAGCACTATGGAAAAGTGCTGTGCAGATGTTGTGTCGTTGCCTCTTGCTATTTTATGTGTGTGTGAAAAACGTCAATGGAAAAAGCCCAGGAAGAGAGGGACCTGAAATACTGCTGCCTGTGAGCTCCTGGAACAAGAAAGCTCTGATGCGAAAGGCCGTGCCTCCCCTGTGTGTGGGGCTGGCGGCTGGGGAGCTGCAGCCTGGCCAGCTCGGGGACAGCCCGGGCCGGCCGTGTGAAGGTGCCAGAGGGAGCGTCTGGGAGCAGCAGGTACCTTTGGCTTGAAGGTCATTGCTCAAGTGTGTAAGCCCTTTACATTTAGCAGAAAGAAGAAAGGACTGTCTTTCCCCTCCTTTTTCCTCTGTAGGTCTTTGCTGTTTTGCCTTGGAAAATGTCAGCTGTTCGTCTTTCTCACTCGTGTTTTGTTGGGCTGTAGAAATGGGAAAAGGCACCTTGGCTACAGAAAAATGCTGTGCTGTTCCTCAGGGTATAAAACCAGGAGTCTTGTACACTGATGAGTCTGCTGTAGCAGGGCCCAGGATTTTACATTGCAACTCCCGTCATGCCAAGTTCTTAAATAATAATAATAATAAAAAAAATTAAAAAATAAATATCACCATTTATGATGGTGGCATTCAGTTATGCTTTTGTTTACCCATATGCTTTCACCTGCTTCATTCAGGAAAACAAAACTGAGGGTTGTCTCAAGCAGAAGACACAAGCATATGTCACTGAAGAACATTTCTTGTTGAGGTTAATTGAAAGGTGATAATTCTTGATTTATTTTTAGGGTTTTTTTTTAACCAGCTGATGGCAGAATGGTCTTTTATATCTGAGTTCCACTGTGTTCATACTGCTTCTGGTGGGAGAGCAAAGAGAGCAGGGCCAACATATCTAAAAGCAGAGTGAGCTACTCTGTTCTGCACCAGGAGCCCCAGCTAGGAGAACTCTGCAGTGGAGGGGCAGCTGGATGTGGAGCTGGTCTCGCTGCTGGCATCCCCCATGGGTCACGCAGGCAGAGATAAATAGCTGCTTTTCCTGGAAGAAGTTGCTGAAAAAAATGTAATGATGTAGAGTGAAACTGATGCCAATTTGGAGGTGAAGCATGAAGAGAAACTGACAAGATTTTTATTTTTTTAAAGGGATGGTCTATGCTGTAGCCTGTGCGACTTCTCACAGGTTTCTTTTATCCCTCTGTCTACTAGGAAGAGCCTAATTAATATGTGAGTACTGTATTGACCCTCTTCCAGGGATCTGGATTTGGTCTCTCTGTGTTTCTCTGCTGCCTTTTCTTGTTTCACTTGCAATGAAGGGCCAAATAACATATCATCATCTTCTACAGATGTGGTTTGTGGCCTGTGCCCGCAGCAATGCTACACGTGCCTGCAGCGATGCCGCGCCTTGCTTCCTCCCAGCCCCGCGGTCCTGCACAGCATGGTCTGTGGGACCCTGCAGTGGATGGACTGAAGAAGCTGATGTGGGTTTGAAATGCTGGTTTTAGTTCCCTGAGCAGCTTCGTACTGGTGTGGCCACAGGAATGGGCCAGCATGCCGTTGTGCATCCCCAGCCTCCAGTGGACCACATCCAGGAGCCAGGGTGGCTCGTGCCTTACAGCAGGTTTCGAGCGCTGTGTTTGGAGGTTTGGTTTTAGTTCTTGTGGTGCTCAGTTAAGTGTGGCCATCTGTGCTACCAAGGGCACGTCTGTCCTTCTGCTGCGTGCCAGGAGAAGGGTCCTGTGACGTAGCTGTCAAACCAGAGCCAAAGATCGATTTCCCTCTGGGATGGCTGTTCCCGTGGCTGTGCCCTCAGGTGCCATTTGTGTGCCTGTTGCCTTGATGGACTCTGCTTCTCGGCCCAGCCAGAGCATCTGTGAAAATGTTTAAGGGACTTTGGATCTAAAATTAATAAATCCTGCTCTAAGCTTCTGATGAATCTGTTTCCCATGAAATTCCAGATTCAAAATACAAATTATCCCCTTGTCTCTCTGCTTCAAGCCCTGAAGATCAGCTCAAGGCACAGAAGATCTTCAAAGAGCATGTTCAAAGGCTCCCTGTAAAGTAAAACCCTGGTAGCTGCCCATCATAGGATGCAATTAGTGACCCAAGAAGTGATGTTCAGGCCTGCAAGTGGCTGCTTATGGTGGGAGTTTGCACTCAGAGCCGTCACAAACACTTGATTATCATGTTGCAAAATGATCAGATGGGGTTTGGGAGAGCTTGGCTTGCCTCGTGGTTATTTGCAGCCCCCGGATGGGCTCTTGCCTGGTGGGAAGCAGGCTGTGAGCTGAGGGACCCAATTCTCACCGGGTGCTGGGGAGGGCGGGAGCGTTGCAGAGACCAGTGCAACTGGAAAGGGCAGGGCTGTGTTTCTGCCTGGCTCTCGCCATGGCCGATCTCATCCGGCTCTGCCACGTAACCTGTCCTGCAAGGCAGTTGCGTCGCTGGCACCAAATGTGGAAAACCTCCTACTGAAATTCTTAGCTTTTATTTAAAACAAAAACACCACCCCCCCACCCCCCCTTGCTGCATTACTGCTGCCCTTATTTATTGCAGCATTTCTATTCTGGATTGGTTATTTATGCTGAGTGTTGCAGGCTGGCTGCTTCTGCTGGAAAGAATTCAATTTTGAGCGTGACCTTGTTGTCTTTACTAGCAGGTGAACTGTGTCAAGCTGTCCTTCAGCTACCCTGGGTGAGTGGGAGCTGGCCAAAAGGGTTAGTCATTCGGGGTGAGACTCGCAGATCAGCTGCAGGTAGGTGCAGGAAGAAGTGCAGGTGGTTGCTCATCAGGATGGTGGGTAGGTTCCTCTGCAGGGCAGGTCAATGCACCAAACAATGCAAGTGAGCAGAAAAATCAGTTGCAGTCGCAAGGCTGTCAGGTTTTTAAGCTCAATGGATTGGAGGGAAAGAATAAAACAGAAGGGCTTTTCTTCCCCCGTTCTTTTTCTTCGTCTTATTACTTTCCAGCAGTTGTTGCCGTTGTTTGTCCTAACACAGCAACAATAGCAAAATCCCTTCGGAGGCTGAATGACAGCTGAACATGCTGCAAGCACAACAAATGGTTTTTAGCTTTGGTATTGGCAGCATCTTGAACTTGAACCAGATTATTATCGCTGCTCACAGGGGAAAAAAAAAAAAAAGGAAAATGCATTTCAAGGTCACTGACAAAAATATTTCACTGAAGTTTGGCTCGTTGGTTGAGCAGCTTTAAGAGATGGCGAGCAGTTTTGAGTAAGTGTATTCTTGTCCCGTAATGAACAGCAACTGAACGCCAAAAAAAGCAGAGAAAAAGAAAGCCCTGTGCAAATGCGTTTGGGTTTCCTCCGTCTGAAGCATGACAGAGTTCTCAATGCAGCCTTGCTGAGCTGGAGCCTATTTTAAAATTGTGAGCAGTGGTGCTGCCTGTTGCCTGGAAACCTCCTCCCAGCCTTGGGCACTCTCAGCCTAATCATAGCCATCGGCAGCCTTTATTTATTTCCCATCCAAAATGTCATCCCAGGCTTCTGGTTTGTGTTTTTGTTTGCTTGTTTTTGTTTATTATTTAAAATGAAAAGGCACAAAGCATAACCATCAAACTGGGTGACTTTCTGTGGGAGCGGCGTGCTTGGCTGTCACTGCGGTGCAGTGCTCGGAACTGGTCTTTGAAGCTCTGGGGGGGGCACCAGGGGAGAGGAGAAGTGGGGGCTGAGAGCCCGAGCAAGCCCCCCAAGCTCTGTCGATGCATGCAGTGGCTTCCTGCGCCTTGTGACAGTCTCCTCCTTAAGAGGAAAAACAAACCTCAACAGCTCTGAGCCCTTTCGCAGCACCCATGCGGCGCAGCTCCCCTTCCCCGCGCAGCTGCACCATCCCATGCCGGATCCGTGGTTCAGCGTTTGGCTGCCTGGACCAGCACAGACTCGCTTTTCTCCCTGCGTGCTGGGAACTATTCCTGCAGCTGGGGTCTGAGTCTGTCCCTGCAGAGGTGTTAATCTGAGCTTTGGCATCTCTGCGTGGTGACAGATGAACGGAAGAAAGTTCAGCTTGGAGGTTTCCCTGTCTTAGGGGCCCTTTTTAATTCACCTAAACTCCTGCCCACCTTAAAACCTTAATTGATACCATCTCTCCCACAGGAAAACTTCAAATGATTGCTGTTTCCACTTAGTTAATGAGCTCGATCGATCCTGATGGGATGACACGGAATTGATCGTAGGAGCCCAGCTGCGATTCGGTTGGGTTTCTGTCCAGGGAGTCCCTTGGGAGAGCGCTGGGCTAAATCAGCTGAAAGCTGGTAACAAATGCTAGCCAGGACAGCCAGAAGGTTTGTACGTGAGGCATAGGAGCTGCTTCAGCTGTTCACAAGTTGTTCTTGTGATTTAAATGCTTCATTTTACAAAGCTGAGAATATTTGTTCTACCAAAGGCAGAACTACAGGAGGCTTTGACTCGAGGTGCGGTTGAAAAAAGGTTTGCATTTTGATTAGCAATCTTATTGCAGGCATAGAGCAATATGCAAGGTTTATAATCCCATTTCTTCTATTCTTCTCTCGAGGAAATAGAAGAAGTTTGACAGCCAGCTTAGGCTCTTCTTGGGGTATGTTCATCTCGCAGTCGTAGTGCTGGGACATTAAGTCCAAATTGTCAGGGACAGACAGAAGAACCAGAGCCAGACAAAGGGCAGGCACTCTTGCCATCCCCATCTTCCACTGTGTGCTGGTGATGAAGAAAAACAGTCATTTACCAAAGAAACTGTGAGGGTGGATTAATTACGCTCTGAAATCATGTATCTTTGCTTCTCCATGGAAGGACAAGTGTGCTGGAGAGGCTGCAGGGATGGTGGTCTGGTCCCTGGGGTCAGACAGTGTTGCTTGGTTGTGAGAGGTGGCAACGTCTTGTTGAAATACTTGTGCAAAGCCAAACTCTCCTCTTCTTCGCTAGAAACAGAATTTACCCTTCTGTCAACTCCTCTCTTCTGGACTTTATATAGCTGATCTGATCTGCCTTTCTGTATAACACAGGGCATAGACGCATAGACCTGTTGTCTCCTCGGATGTTTTTTGTCTTAGTTCCTAAGCAAAGCTTCTTACAGGTGATCGGCTTCATCCTCTGGGGGAGGGAAGAGACAGAAGGAAGAACAAAGTGCATATGGGGGAGGCAGGAACAGGAACAGCAGAGAAACGGTGGAAAACTGTGTGGTCACAGATGGTAAAGCAAGAGGGTTCCTCACCCTGCCTGTGTGACCAGCACCCCTGAATGCCTGAGCAAACAAAACCATGCTGCTTATGGCAGTTGCAAAGGAAAAATATGGAGTACTTGGGGGAAAATGCAAAGTCTGTCAAGCTGAATTCAGTGCTGGAGGCTTTAAGACAATAAAATAAAAAAGGACAAGGAGAAATGAGTGCTAAAACACATGGTGGTGGGGTTTCCTTTGCTAATCTCTCCCAGCTGCATGTAGCTGGAGCTCATGCTAGTGTTTTCTTTTCTTTGTAGCCTGGTAGCTTAGTTCTCCCAATTCCCCATGAAGACGAGTATTTTTCCCTCTCTTTTCTGTTGGTGGCTGTCGGTGGGTTTGTGCTGTGGTGTGCCAAAACACAAGCTCGTTTGGGCAGCGTTAGGGCCTGCAGTGCCCGGGAGGGTGCTTGTTTCTTGGGCTTGGTGATTCCTCTCATCACTCTGACTTGCCATCTTTATGCAGTTTGCTAATCTGGCTTCTTCTCCCTACCAGAACGAAGAGAAGAGGAACCTTTCCCTGGGGGGCCATGTTGGCTTCGACAGCCTCCCCGATCAGCTGGTCAGCAAGTCTGTCACACAAGGCTTCAGCTTCAACATCCTCTGCGTGGGTGAGCACGGTCCTCTGCAAACAGACGTGGGCTGAGCTGGCAGCGCGGTGTGTCCTGCTGTGCCATGGGCCTTGGCACAGACTTTAAGCAAGTCAGAAATGCCTAACTATTTAAAAAAACCACGTTTTTTAAATTTCAATGAACTTGAGCTCTCTGGAGCTTGATGCTTCTGAGTTGTGACTTTCACAAGTGACGGCTGGAGACTCGTTACCCAAAATTAGAGTTTTGGTGGGGGGTGGTAGGGGAGGAAATGGATGTGGGACTGTCCAGCTCTGCTCTGAGCTGAGCTACCCGTGCAGGTGCAGAAGCTGCAGAGAGCAGCAGGGAGGTCCAAGTGGCTGAGCCTTGTGGGGCAAACCAGAAGAATTCCTGTAATCAGTGAGGTGTTGCTCATCTCCTCCACTGTGATAGCTGTGCAATAGGAAGGATTAAGGGAAGACTGTGTGTGGCAAATTAAGCATTTCCATTTGCAAACTGGGGTGGCTGGCATGAGCAGCTTCTCGGTGAAGACAGTGTGCAAGTAGATGCAGTCAGATGCAGCACTTATCACCAGCAGCTCTCAGCTAACTCGGTCATTTCTGAGCGTGAGCCTGCACCCCAAAGCTGGGGATAAGAGGTTTGTATCGGGGGCTGTGCCTGGTTGATGCTTTCCCAGGGTGGGTCAAAGGGCTTGAAGCATGACCATCCCTGTGCTAGGAAAGGGAGAGGGAGCGTTCCTGGTTTTATCGATTGTAAAGTATTTATCTTGAAGATTATGAGCAGGTGCGAGGTGCCAACTTTGAAATAACCTCGTTACATTT
The DNA here is from genome assembly GCA_035590275.1 of Ibycter americanus. Lineage (NCBI taxonomy): Eukaryota > Metazoa > Chordata > Aves > Falconiformes > Falconidae > Ibycter > Ibycter americanus. Next base: position 63,740,603 of record JAVJGI010000064.1, on the reverse strand, counting down.
TTAAATTTTGATATTGACACGATCTAGCAGGCGATGCTGGCTTGGAGTACTAGAAACCAATTCCTTCCAGCAATGAGATGAGCATTATTTTTACTTTGGCTGGTTCTTGTGTTGTGTATGAGGCCTCAAGTACTGTAACCTGCTAGACCAGCAGAAATACATGTAGAGAGAGCAACTCCTGCCTGGCCCTCAATCTGCCCGAAGAGAATATGGCTTTGTATAGACTGTGCAGCGAAACCCTGACAGCTCTCACAAGGTGCTTGTGCCATACCTAGGCGCTTCTGCATATCCAAACCATAAGTAAAAAGCATGGCTGAAATCACACTTGAACTTCATAGGCTTGTTCCTTAGCAGAAGGGTAATTGCAGCAGAGAGCAGTATGTTTTTAGTTAGTGCCATTTTTGGGGACACCAGAATGGATACTCTTCATATGGCCAGATGAGCATGCATTTGTGAAACACTCATCTGGAAAAAATTACTGCTTTTTTTTTTTTGGTCAAGAGGAAAGAAATAAAGCCTTGTATCCCTGTTTGCCAGTTCCTGCTCCCAGCTGTGACCACAACTGAACAGGAGAATGTGGCTTACATCAGTAGTAAGTTCTGCATGTGACTCCTTTCAGATTAATCTGGAGCACCAGGCTGGCTTTATTTCCTTACCCAATTCAGCCACAGCTGGTAGAAAGCAGTGTGTGCCTCTGCCCTGTTCGGAGCACCACGAGGTATTCGTTCTCCAGTGAAAAGCAGAACCTGTGGTGCTTGAAGAAAGAAAAAGCCCAAACCCCTTGGCAGCAGGCATGGCACCTCCCTTGAACTGAGTTGCTCACCCTCCTGCTCGCCCATCGGCACGTCCGCGGTAGGGCTCCTCGCAGGTGGCTGGGTTCAGTGAGAGGGGCTGTGCTCAGCAGAAGCGGTGGCTGGCTGTGCCGAAGGTGTAGCATGATGGGCTGCCTGCGAAATGAGCGTGGAGTAGAAGGCTTTTTCCTTGGGCTTTGCCTCTCTTCAAACCCTTGTCCGATGGGGCTGCATGTAGTGAATTGAGGAGTTTAAATGGAGCCCTTGTAGACCAATCTGGAAAATACCAGTCTCGCTTAGTTGCCAGGAGCAGCAGTTCAAAGGCTTTCTGGCTTACAGACAGCCTGTGAGCCAAATATTCTGGGATGGAGCTTGGATTGTGATGCATACCAGGTGTCCTTCAGTGGCTATTGGAACAGGGAGGGCTAGCTACAGATGTGAAACTTCTAGTTTTGTCCTTACTGGTTCTCCAGGAAGTGTTCTCTCCAAGTCTGTCTGCCATCCCTTCTTGACTCCCTGTTCTCTAGGTTCAAGTTGGCAGATTTTTTTTTTCTGCTCCTGGAAAGTTGAAGATGCCTTGGAAAGGCCCTGCATCAGTGCTTCGGCACAGGGCTCTGCTGAGGTCTACAGTAAAAATGCACCATGGAATGTGGCCTCTGGAAACATTGTCATGCTTTGGCCTCTGTGCCACGATTGCTATATGGCATTTTGGTACTGGTTTCACTTTGGTTTCCCCTAAACAGCGTTCTTGTCTGGGCTGATATGGCACGAAGGCTCGCGGGACAACAGGGCAGCCTTGGAGGAAGCAGAAATGCTAAAGGGAAACTCCAGAAATCAGGAACAATGAGATGAAACCAGCTGGGTTGCAAGATCTCCCTGCGCAGCTGTAGCTCTTCAGAGTGGAGCAGCACCTCTTGCTCGCTCCGACAGCTGCTGTTGTGCTGAAGTTACATGGATGCCTGATGTGACGGAAGAGTTCATTGCTTGTTTCCCCCAGTTTGGCCAATTCTGTTTGCTGCACAGGTGGCCTTATCCTCTCCAAGCATGGGTCTGTGGTGTGTCTGTGCGGAGCAGGACCATCTCGGGCAGTTTGCATGTACCGAGCCCAATCTCAGCAGCTCACAGAGTGCCTTGTGCGGAACTCGCTGCACTTTTCTGCAGGGAGAGCAAATGAGACAGATAGCCAGCTCTGGTGTAGCTGCAGTGTGGATGGAGGGGGAAGGGGTTACAGCAGGGTGGGCTGTAGTCCTGTGGCAGCTATTAATGGGACATGTGGGACCACGGGGTTGAAGCTGTGGAAGAGGGACAAGCCGCTTTAAGGCTTCCAGGCAGACCAAAGTTCAGCTGCACGCCAAAAGCACAAAACCTTCATCCAGCATCTTTTTTGCTGTGAAAAGAGATTTTCAGTCTGATGGCGAGTTGCCTTAGCAGGTCCAGACCTGTCTGCCTGCTGTACTGAAATAGGTACCCAGGCTCCCTCCTCACAGGGGTCTCCACTCAAAAAAGGCAGGTCCCCAGGGACTTTAATGGCAAGGTAAAGCTAAGGGAGGGATTGGTAGAAAAGCCTGTTAAAGTCCGGAATCCCGACTTAAAGTCGGGAAAGGCGTGAGAGGAAACCTCGTTGTCAGACTTCCCTGTCCCCTCCAGATTATACCAGACACCCATCGCTTCGTGCTGATCTGCGGTTACCTGGAGCTGTTGCTGTGTTTGGGACAGCCAACGACTGTCCCAGACAGTCCTTGTCAGTAGGAGCAGCTGAGTTTTACTCTTCCTCATCTGAAGGCTGAAAGGACTACTAAAACTGTGCTCTCCCCAGCTTGTCTGGTGCAGGATCCCAAGAAAAGCCAGGGTACATGGAGAGGAAAATATGTGTTTTGCTGTGCTGTATGGTCCTCACTGTGGAGACAGGACCAGAGTGCCCTGCGTTAGCCTTAAGCCTGGGAGGTGTTCAAGAATGCAGTTAGCTTTGTGACAATTACATGTCTGTCCAAAAGCAATTTGTAGTAACCTTTCACAGTATAATTTAGTGCTGCTCTGTCATTAACGTTCTTTGAAGTACCTGTGACAAATTCATGCTGCAGTGAGCTGATGATTTCTCCTTCCTAGGTGAGACCGGCATTGGGAAATCCACACTAATGAATACCCTCTTCAATACTACGTTCGAGACGGAGGAAGCCAGTCACTACGAGAGTGCAGTTCGCTTGCGGCCACGGACCTATGACCTGCAGGAGAGCAATGTCCACCTGAAGCTAACAATTGTGGATGCGGTTGGATTTGGGGATCAGATAAATAAAGATGAAAGGCAGGTCTCGTGCCATCTGCTTGGCGTTTCTGGGCTTGCCTCTGATGCTTAGACATGGCCTGCCTGCAGCCCTGCCTGCAGTGTTGCAGAGGAGGTGTCTGTGTTTCTGTTAATGGAGTAGCTCCCTGAAGTGGCTCTGGTGCTGGGGACTGAGTTGAGGGAGTTGGGTGAGGAGCCAAAAAGGTCATAGGAGGTCTTCCCAGCAGAGAATGGTGTCCTCCAGGAGCGTGAGCAGTTAACAAGCTGTCCTCAGTGCCGGGTTGGGAATTATCTGTGCTGGCAGTGATCAGTGTCTCTGGATCTGTCTCATTTAATTACATAGACATCTTGTTCAAGCCCCAGGTAGAGGCTTTCTGGGACTCCAAGGTCTCTCCTTGGTCATGTTGCGTTGCTGCAGCCAGATGGCTCAGCCCTGAGATCTGGGCAAAGTTTGATCTGGGGAAGTAGTTGTCCTTCCATGCTCCACTGTCCTTAGACTTTGCAGTGCAGCCTCAGGAGACTCCAGCAGCCTTTGGATTCTAAGGTCTGTGTGTAAATGCCATGCCTTCCTGTTCCACGGCTAAACTGTTTGAGTCTTATAACCACTTTTTAAGTGATATCATGCTATGTCCAGGAGAACTGCTTAAGCCTTTGAACTGTTTGCATTTGAACTCCAGTATCTGGGTTGCTAATGGTATGGTTTTAGTTACAGGCCGATCGTTGAGTACATTGATACGCAGTTTGAAAACTATTTGCAAGAAGAGCTGAAAATCCGCCGATCTCTCTTCAACTATCATGACACGAGGATTCATGTCTGCCTGTACTTCATCACCCCAACTGGGCACTCGCTCAAGTCTTTGGACTTGGTGACGATGAAGAAGCTGGACAGCAAGGTAAGGGTGGTCCCTCTTTCTGGAAGTGGTGATGCTGCTGTTGGTGTTGATTGTCATGCGGAAGGTTTTGTTCCTTCCATTTAAGTGCTGGACTCCTTCCTGCATATTAGCTGAGCCATTTTTAGGACTCAGGTAAAACTTCATCTGTCCTGGTGGTTGCTGAGGTCTTGTGCTTGTTTTCTCACTGGCTTTCCTGAAAAATGTCAGGTGAAAAACCTGTTTTCCAGCTAGCTGTATAAAGTCTGGAGTGTCCATTGCTGTAAGAGTCTTACCCAGATTCGTTCCTATTGATCAAAGCCATCAGCTGCAACTTTATTAGCTCTTCTTTACAGGTGCGCAGGTGAGGGTGTGTTCCAGCTCCTGCAATTGAACTGTGGGAACTGCGGAGTCACCTTTGGTATCCTGATCTGTCAGCAGGGACAGAGGGGCTGAGAACCACCAAAACTGTAGGCATCCCAAGGTGGTGGTCAGTGCAGAGGAGACAAGGGCTGCTGAGAAGTGTTGGCTGGGCATGCTGGCACACAGGGAGTGTGTGATGGTGGTAGTGCCGGATGACCTGGATAGGAGATCTTCTGAAAATGTAAATATGGTGAAAAATTCTCCAGGTCATAGGAATCCTAAAAGTGGGTCGTGAGATGGTCTAGCTGGGTTTCCTTGTGCGTAATCTCTTCTGCCTTAGGGGGCAGTGGGTTACTTAATCGGCTACCACTGATATTCCTGCAGCTCGGAGGAGGTTTCTGACACACTTTTGGTTGTTCCATCTGGCTTCCAGGGGGCTGCAGGAGGCTTCACAGGTCACTAGTGGCAGCATCATCTTTTCTGTGCAAGAAATTCCTGTCTTTCAGAGCAGGATTTTAGCAGCAAGTGGTTCCTTTCAGATGGCAGATGCTGATCAGCCTGCGGAGAGGGCAGGCAAGGCAGCTGGGACCCTGCAGTAACCAGGGATCCCCTGGACTACACTGAGGGAATGCTCTCTGCTCTGGCTGTTGTCCATGTGCAGCTCTATCGGACTTTCCTGGTGGGTAGAGTTGCCCCTCGCAGAGCTCCTGCTGTTTGCCCTTGCCACCCGGGGCTGTTGGCCTGCTTTTCCTTGGCCCCCCTCCAGAGCAGGCACTGGGTTCCCATTGCAGTGGGCTGTTTGTAACTGTGGTGACTGTTACACTGACTTCATTGGGAATCTGAAAACTTTCCCTTAAGAAACTCTTGTCTGTTGGTGTGGTGCCAGCATTACGTGTTCCCAGAAATATGTTTGGAGGAAAGCTTTTGCACGATTCCCCTTGGTGCTGGTGGTCCCACAAAGCTTTTCCTTTACTTCTGCATTCCCTACTTTTCACATCTCCCTGTGGCTGCCTTTAATGTGGTCCTTGGGTAGTACCAAAATAAATCCTTTGTACTTATGCAGAGATGAGAACTTTTTGCGCATGCAAGCCTTTTGTATTTCTAAACTTCCACTTGAATAGTCCTCTCTGGAGTCATTTTATCCCTTTGCTCTCATCTCTCTTCTTACCACAGTGTGAGAACATCTTGGATTTCATGGTGCAGTGACCCCACACAAGCAGGCATGTGGAAATGAATAAGCAAGTAGAGCCCATTGATGTTTTCTTGGTGTCAGGGATTTATGTTGCATTGCTGCATTGGTGTCATCCCAGGACATCAAGGTGCTTTCCAGGCGCTCCTTAAAGATGTGTGCATGACAGTGCTGTGCCCCTTTCCCAGTGCACGTGGACCATTTGTGCTTGGGGGCCAGCGTGTGTGCAGAGCAAAGTGGGGTGTCGGCAAACCCCAGGCAGCTTTCTGCCTGCTCCGGACTGGTGACAGCGAGCGGTTACCGTGCCTGGGCAGGGAGGTGACGTGCACTGACTCATGTCTGCAGCCGTGTGAGCACACCTGACCCTGGCTTTCCTCTTGGGAAGCTTTATGTGGCTGGTGGCCCCTGTTTTATGGTTGAAGAATGGAGCCCATGGAGACGAAAGGTGTATCAGAGGCAGTGCTTTGTTGCATGTTCTGCTGGCTCAGCCTCTGAGATGAGTTTAACAATTTTGTAGGAATTTGACGCGGTTACACCTTTGCTTTAGCACACCAGTGGCATGGTATCACGTGTTGGGCAGGCTTCTGAAGCTGCGTGATGATTCCAATAACTAATCTTGCTTTTAGTGTAGAGCTCAAAGTCCCTTCTGGGTAAAGCTGTTTTGTAAAGAAAATCTTCCATTGTACTGTAATACAATATTTTGTTTGGCTGAGCTCATGGCCAGCTGTTGTCTAGGGTATTTAATTACAGCCAGAGAGCTAGAAGCATCTCCAGAAGTGGTTCAAGGTAGACAGAATGTGGCTGGCTGGTAGGTGGGAAGCACGTATGACCTGGCAGGGGTTGACTTTCCATTGGATTTAACTCGGGAAAAGGAGAAGATACTTCCATCCCTGGGAGTGCTCAAGACCAGGTTGGACGTGACTTTGAGCAGCCTGGGCTAGTGGCCAGTGTCCCTGCCCATGGCAGGGGGGTTGCACCTAGATGATCTTTAAGGTCCCTTCTAACCCAAACCATTCTGTCATTTTATGATAAATAAAATTGCATCTGTATCAGGTGAGAAGGTGATTTATTGATTTAAAACACAACCCTGCCCTGGCAGGCGACGGCACAGCTGTGTGCTGCCATGGGCATCCCGGTGGTTGTCCCCAGATGGTTTCCAGTCAGCGTGTGCTGTTTACGAGCTGTGGCTAATTGTTTGCCCTTTGTGAGCTGACACATCCTAGGCGGGTCACTGGCCAGTGGGGATGCCTCAGGCCTGTCTGTGCCTCTGCTGTTTGGTTTCCAGCACAAGATCTGCCTCTTGGTTTCGCTGGGACTTGACATTCAGGAACACTTTGGAGATGGGGAAAAACTCAGCTATATTTCACAGGATGAAAAGGCATGTAGCCTTATTACATTAGCAAAATTATTTCCTACCAACTGACTTATTTTGGCACGTTCTTGTAAGTGTTATTTTTGGAGATGAGAAATAGCTGATCAGAATGACTTGCGAAGGAGGTACATTTTATATCTGTGCATGTGAGTTCACTGTCTTGTCTGAAGCACAGGCTTCTTCTGGTCGTAATTCCAGCTCCAGCAAAGACTTCCAGCACGTGGACTGATGGTCAGGGGGACACTGCACCCCTGTCGCATTCAGTGGGATGACACTCCAGTAATCAACTTCATGATTTTATTACTAGACCTTTAAATAGAGAATATTGCCCTTCCACCATGAGATATAAGAATGTTGCTTTAGGATTCTGCCTTCAACCCAAGGTAAACATTATTTGTGTGAAAGTAAGAGGGGAGAGAGAAACCTCACATGATTCTGGCATCGCTTCTTTTTATTGGGGTTTTCTGTTCAGGAGGGACAGGAGAGGTGACTTTTCTTCTCTAGTTAGCTGTATATCCATTTATTTGGCACTGATCGCTGTGCTATAGGCTGCGGCTTTTGCGTGGAAGGTGCTGTAGGAGGGCAGGGTTAGACATGCAGTTTGGTTTGGTACCATCTCATACCTAATTCGTTTCTTGCTTCCAAACTTTTCTGTCCTTTCACCATGTTGTAAAGGGATGAGCTCATTCTAGACTTGGACAGCTTTTAGGTGCCAGTGCTCAAACTCAGAGAAGGGAAAACAGGAAGATAATTGTATGGTGCTCGAGGTATCACTTGTTAACCGTGGGATTCCAGCTTGTGAGTTTCCAAGGCATGCATGAAATGAAAATAAAACCAGTAATTACTTTAAAAAATTAAGGAACTCACAAGGGAAGAAGAGAGAAGGAAAGAGATACACCCAAATGCCATTTCTAGGACTTCACAGCATTGATTTTAGCTATTGGTTACTGGAAATACGACTACTTGTAAAGCCCTTTTACTCTGTGACAGCAGGTGCTGACTGAGTTGCCTTTGCAAAGGACGTGGGACCTGCTTGGAGGGTGCTTGAACCAGCCTGGGTTTGCAGCTGCTTTGAGTGCTGCTGGGGCAGCAGCGGTGCCCACAGAGCCTGCCTTCTCCTGGGCTGGGCAAGCCCCGCCGAGCTCCAGGCTCTGCACCTCCTGCATCACTGGGCGCAGGGCTGAGCTGGGACTTTTTGGAAGAGGGGCAAATTGCTTAGGCCAGCTGAAAATGGATTAAAATCATCTCTTCTGCTGGTTTGTCAGTGTGCATGGCTGGCTGGAGAGCACAAGGCTCTGCACGCAGCCGCTCCCTGGCAGTGCCTTTCCCCTCACAGATACCGCTCCTGAGCGGGCGGTACGTGAGCCCTGAGCTGACCCTTTTTGGGTGGGAGATGGTGGATCCAAGCCTCCTCAGCTCTTAGCAGGTCAGTGAGGCACCCAGCTGTGGTCATGGCCCTGTTTATCTTTGTAATGAGGACATCAACCTGCCGAGGAGTGGAGTGAGCAGCAGAGCTTGTTCTGGGGGGGTTTGTGGTCCTTGGTAAAAGAGGCCAGGTCAGTGGCTGGGAGAAAGGAGGAATTTATCCTCTCAGATAAGTTTGCAATGAGCAAATAAAGACTGTTTTCTTTTGGAGTAAACGCTCTTGTATTTAGTGAGTGCTAAACCAGAGCAGGGGGAAAAAAATCCAAGAAGCATGGAAAAAACACTGAGCTCCAAAGAGAACATGAGCTGGGACAGCAAGGTCGTTTATTTTAGTGGGCACCCATTGGAGACCAAATGGCTGCTGTGAACTTCTGCTCTGTAGGACAAAAAGCATTGCTGTTGGGAAACATTAGATGGCAAATCAGACTTTCCCCTCATTTGTCTGGATTCTTGTGTTTTACTGCTATGAATTTGGCTGCCGTTCAGACAGACGAGTTTTGTTGTTGTTTGTTTAAGCAGTGGTTTGCAGGGTTGCACTTGGCTTTTCTGGCCATAGCAGCATTATCTAATAGAGGTTCCTGTGACAGATCCTGCCTCGCTGTAGCTCTCCCAAGCGCGAAACCATGGTGAACCACATCCCTGTGGAAGGATGTGGGATGTGGCCCCCGTTTGCTCTTGATCTTGGTAGGTACTGGGCATGGGGCGACCTCCCCAGCCTGTATCTCGTGGGTGGCTTTGAAACCTGGGTTGATGAAGCTGCACGTGGTGGTGTGCTCGGTGACGGCTGATGTGAAACCAGAGCTGAGCGACAACGGCGTGAAAACAGATCTCTCTGCTGTATGGCACCCTGCACCTTTCCCAGGTGGTCCGTGTAATCTGCACAGCACGCCTGAGTTGTGATCCTCACAGGGGGGCTCAGGGACGTCCTTGGAAAGGATCCGCTGCCGCTGTGAGAGCGTCAGGAGCCCCCGCTCTTTCTGCTTAAGCATGGGAAGGCTTCACGGCAGCTCGCTGCAGCGTTTCATCCTTGTGCTTGTCTTCTAAAACAGCTTGTCAGCAGAGCCAGAAGTGGAGAGGTGATAACTCGAGATGTGACAGTTATGCTGTCTTTGCCTCCCTCGGCGCGTGTAACAAAATGCATAAGCAAGAGCAGAGGCTTTGATCTGCTCGCTCTGTATTTATTGCTGGGTGTTTGTCTTTGGTTTATCTGGAAGTCTTGTAGCCAAATTAGTCCTGGAAAACTCTTCCCTCTAGTGTTCAGCTGGGCTTGTGCTGCAGCTCGCATGCAAGAACATAGCACCTTTGTGGTTTTACAAAATGTAAAGCAGCCACCTGGGTAGGATCCGGGTCACCCCGCGGGCACCCACGCTCCCGACAGAGCTGCGTGCCCGCCTGCTGCTTGCCTGAGTATTTTTCCTTCCTTCTGCTGTAGGTGAACATCATCCCAATTATTGCCAAAGCAGACACCATCTCCAAGAGCGAGTTGCACAAGTTCAAGATAAAGATAATGAGCGAACTGGTCAGCAATGGCGTGCAGATCTATCAGTTCCCCACAGACGACGAAGCCGTCGCTGAGATTAACTCTGTGATGAACGTGAGTAATGCTGCCCGTCGCGTTGCAGCCAAAGGTTGTGACCAATTAAATTGCCACACAAAAATGCGTCTGGAAGGCAAGTTTCGTTGGGATTGTCCAGACGCTGAATCTGGAAGTTGAGCTGTGGATCTGACAGATGCTTGAGGCTACTGCATACAGAATTAATTAAAATGTGGCTCTTATTTAATCTGTGGGCTCTCTGGAGAAATTCAGCTCTAAAATCGGTTATATTGAATTTTTTAAAAATAATTTCTTCAAAATTCATTCTGTTTGCTTGTAGGCAGCTATTAATTTGAGGAGGGAGAAACTCTGAATAAAAATTTTACAGTTAGGATTTATATTAGCTTTCTGACTCAGGGAGGCTAAGCAGAGAAAACCCAGTTCAAAATAAAGAAGAAAAATTGTTGGAGTCCATTTTGTCTTTTTTGAAATTCAAAGGTCAAATTCGGACCCGGCTGAGGCATGTGCAAAAACACTTTCAAGTTTCCTGTCTTCCAAATGAGAGCGTAGCTGTTGCAGTAGAAATAGCCAAAATGTTTCAGTGTTCATTTTTTAAATAGAAAGTAGCTTTTTCATCAAAATGAACATTTTCCTGCATAGCTGTTTCTGATTCAATGCTTTGTCTCCCCCCATCCTTTGTGTTTTAAATTTCAATAGCCAATTGATTTCTGGGTCGATTGGATACATGTTTTCACTATAATAGTTCTTTTTTGCTGAATTTGTGAAACATTTGGAGGATGCACTCTCTTTAAAAAAATTGCAAGCTGTGTGTATTGGGGTAGAAAAAGTGAGTCATGCTTGCTTGTTTTTTGAGTGTGTTTTTGTTGGTTTTTTTCCCCCAATGAAAATGTTTTGGGCCACTTCTCTACCAGTTCCCACTTCCAGATCTATTTCTTCTTAAATGTGAAGGACTTTGTCAGCCTTGTCCTGCTGAAGCGCTCGCTCCGTGGCTCCTTCCCTGCAGTGCTGAGGACGGTGCCCCGTTTCCTTACTGCGCTTGATGCTTTACAAGGCTTGGAGAGCAATGAGCACACGTTGTATCCTGCACATGTCCCTTCCCGTGCCTACACACAAACTGCTGTGCCAAGGCCTGTTTACGGATGTCTTTGCTTGTGCTTTCTGCAAGGCAGGGAGTGCCCCGCTCTTGGCATGTGGAAAGACTACAGCTGCAAGAACAACCTGACAAATGGATAGAGGGAGATCAGTAATGATCATGGTGTTCCTACAATATTTCCCCATCTAGTTCAATCCAGCCAGCATTGCTAGTAAGCTGTGTTGTGGCCCTACACTGCTCTCTCTTGTAATATCCCAGCTTAGAGTAGAGACTGCTCTGAGAACTGGAGGCTGTTAGCTTCAGAGGGGGGACTTTTTGCAGTCAATCCTGTGCCTAGATGGGGGGGATCAAACGGTGGGGCTGATCTCTGAGGGGTTGGCCCCTGCAGTGAGTCCCTGCCTTGGCTCCGTTTCAGGCTCATCTGCCCTTCGCTGTGGTCGGCAGCACGGAGGAGGTGAAAGTTGGGAACAAGCTGGTGAGAGCTCGGCAGTACCCGTGGGGAGTGGTGCAAGGTAAGGCGCTGCGAGCCGGGCACCCCCTGCATCCTCCCTTGTACACACTGGCACCCTCTCCAGCTCTGCCCGCGTGTGCACGAAGGTGCCCTGTCCTAAACTGTGCAGAAATGTCCTGTGCAGCCTTTTGTGGGCTGGCCAGTCTTCCCTTTGAATTCCCGTTCCTACTAGCAGGTAGTGATGGTCAACGGGAATCCCTGCATCCAAGGGGCTGCGCTGTGCCCTGTGCGGGATGACAGGGAGAGGTCCTTGCGAGGAGAGTGTATGGAGTTAAGCTCGATGTGCATTTGTGCTCCCCAGCCGTGTGCGCAGTTTGCTGACTTCCCCCTTTGCTTCCATCAGTTGAGAACGAAAGTCACTGCGACTTTGTGAAACTGCGGGAAATGCTGATTCGAGTCAACATGGAGGATCTTCGGGAGCAGACTCACACTCGCCACTATGAGCTGTACAGGAGGTGCAAACTGGAAGAGATGGGCTTCAAGGACACAGATCCAGACAGCCAGCCCTTCAGGTGAGTGGCCTTCGCGTCTAGCATCGATTTGGAGCAACAGTTTGGTACTGACACCCCCAAAAAATGGGAGGTTTGTAGGTGGTATCCACAACGCTGGGCTGGAAGATACTAGCACTGGGTTTGAACTTTGCAGCTGAGTTGGATCTTCCCTTCCCTGCCTGTTTGTCTTTAAGCAGTGCAGACAGGCGTGCATTTCCCCATCCCTAACTCATTGGTGTCCAAAGAGTCTGGATCTCGTTTGCTTTCTTCCCCAGCCTCCAAGAAACATACGAGACCAAAAGGAAAGAGTTCTTGGGCGAGCTCCAGAAGAAAGAGGAAGAAATGAGACAAATGTTTGTTAACAAAGTCAAGGAGACGGAGGCAGAGCTGAAGGAGAAGGAGAGGGAGGTGGGTGTGCCAAAAACCTGTGAGAGGAGCCCAAAATACAGCCAGCATAGGAGCTGGGTCTGGGCAACATAAGAATCCTGGAAAGCACATGCAGCTCTTGAGCAGACCTCACCAGCCAAAGCACAAACACACACACACACACCTTCCCCCACTCAGAGAAGGGGATGCAGGGTAATGTTTTCAAAACAGCATCACACTGGCTTAGGTGCCTCAGAAACAAGTCTTCCCCATCCTGTGCAGTGTGTAGGAGACTTGGCTGCTGCTTGCTGAGTGAAGGGCAATGCAGGACGTTTTGGGGAGCGTCCATGTCAGGTAGACTTTACCCCTGGACAGCGGAGTAAAGGGGACAGCTGGGTTGGAGTCTCTCGGGTCACTGGCGTGAGGCCACGGGCAGCTGCTGTGACCAGGGAGGAAATAAATGGACCATCCTCAAAATTAGTGAGAAACAAAAGAGCCCATGATGTCCACAGCCCCCTTGCAGGGCTGCAGGCTGAGCTGAGATCCTTGGTGTGCTTACCCGGGGCTCACGCTTTCTCCTGCTTTGATACGTGGTGTCAGGCAGAGCTGAATTTATTGTGTCTTTGCTGCTTTTGGTGAAGAGGCTGTGATTGCCCAGAGGCCAGCTCTGCCGAGGGGCTTGCACGGCGCAGGGGGCTGGCTGCTGTGCCCTGCCAGGGGGTCGGTCTGGGCGGGTGGTGGGGATTCGTGCGGGAGGTGTGAGTGGGGCTGCCAGGGAGCGGGGCGCGAGGAGTGCAAGCTGGTCCTGCTGGATGTGATGCTCAGAGGGTCTGTCTCCTACCAGCTGCATGAGAAATTTGAGCACTTAAAAAGGATACACCAGGAGGAGAAAAGGAAGGTGGAGGAGAAGAGGAGGGAGCTGGAGGAAGAGATGAACGCCTTCAACAGGCGGAAAGTAGCGGTGGAAACCTTGCAGTCCCAATCCTTGCAGGCTACCTCACAGCAGCCGCTGAAGAAGGACAAAGACAAGAAAAAGTAAGTGACTGAACTTGAGCCTTTCTCCTCTGCTGCTGGGAAGCTGGGTGTTTGCTCAGGTGCTTTAATGTTTGGTCAATTGCTTAGACAGCGAATAGAAAAGGGGATTTTGGAATCCTAATTCCTACCCTTCTGACTCTGCGCTCAAAGCGGAGGAGAGATGGGGCCCTCCCATGCCCGGGCACTGCCCTGGGGAAGCCCTGGTGACCGCAGGTGGGGGCATTTGCCATCTGGGGTCTTTCTGTAATGGCCAAGCGTCCCATGGGGTTTGCCCTTGCCTCTGTGACGGCTGGCTGAAGTGACCCTGCGAGCCGTCTGCTCCTGGAGATGGACCAGAAGGTGACTCGAAATGAGCTGCATCTCCTCCCCAGCAGAGAGGAGCAGGGACAATCTTGACACGGTTGTAACATCCTACAGATGTGGTGCCCTGTCATGCACTACTTCACCGTGATCCGTAGGCTTGGGGCCCTCTTTGGGACCGCACTTACTTTATTTTTGGAGACAAAGCTGTAAAGAAAGGAAATAGCGGCTTAGAGTGAAGATGCATTGGGAATTCATTAGGGTTCTGTGTGAAATAGGGCTCCAAGGCACGGTTCTGCTTAGGAGAAAGCTCTTTTCCCCTAAAGGCAGAATTCCCGTCTTCGCTTGCTGCAAGTGATTTGACATTGCTGAGCGAGGGCATGTAAATAATGCCCTTTCAGCTGCCTGGTTGTGTAATGAAAGAGCAGGAATGGGGCAGACAGGTTTAAAAAGAAAAGGTGGAGGGGGAGTGGGTGATCCTGCTTTTGTTCAAGCCAGTCTTCAAGGAACGCTGGCTAAGGAGCAAAACGAGAAGCACCATCATGCAAGCTGGTAACTCTGTTACTCCGTCATTTTTTGTTACTTCCCCTTGCGTGAAGGAGCTTGAGAGTCGGAACTGCATTCTGTCAGATCTGGAACAGGCGGGTGGCAGTGCTTTCTGAGCCTTTTAATGATGAAAAGAAAGACAGACCATCATGAGTAACAACACCCAAGTTTGCTCTTGACAGCACAACGTTCAGCTTCACGTTGCTGATGAGATCTTGTGCTCTGTCACCTCTCTGCTGTGAACTGCAGCACTGGAGGAGCTCGTTCTGCGTACTGACACACTAGTAATTTGTTTCTTCCTGTGGAAGATGACAGTGAGTGTTATTTAACTTATTTCCTTGGAATGTAAATGTGTTGGTGTTTAAAACAAACCCAAAGCACTCTCTTCTGCAGACCTCTCAGCGTGCTCTGGGCATATCCCACCTCACACACAGAGTCCAAAACGGTTTGTAAAATATTTTGCTGAAAATAGGGTTTAATCCAGATAAACTTGCACACGAATTAGGGACTGAATGTTGTGGCAGCCTGGGGCCCGGGGCTGCTTTGGAGAAAGGTGAGCACGCCGAGCTGCACGCTGTTAACTTGCGTGAGCAATGCCGGTCGCCGGGATGCTCCGGCGGTGATGTACGGTGTGTGCTGGCCAGGCAGAAACTGCAGCTTCCCTTCTGCTTCGTCTGTCTCCAACAGAAACAGCTTTTCTGTGCTTTGCTGGTTTAAGCCCACCTGCAGATGTGAGTCCGGGCACCCTTCCTCTACTGGGTGGTGCCTAGAAACCAGCCGTGGTCAGAAGTGGGGTCAGGAGAGGGCAGCTCAGGCAGCGTATGAAGGACCAAGGGGCACCTCTGTGCAGTGGGGACCCCCCCATGGTGCTGGGGCCGGGGGCTCTCTTCAACTCCAGAGCACAGCTAGGGGAGGTGCGCCGTCATCAGGAATAAAATTAATAAATTAGAGAGAGGAAGTGGTTTTGGGGTTGGTATTTTGTTGGTTTGTTTGGGTTTTTTCGGTGATTTTTTTTTCTTTTTTTTTCTTTTGTTTTTGCAAGCCTGTGAGCTAGTTCAAAATGTGGTATTTGGAGGTTTCTGTTCAAGCAGGATAATGAACTTTATTAAAAAGAAAAAAAAAATTACTTCAAAGGAAGGTGCCCCTCCTTGGCCTTGCCAGTGACCTGTCTTCCCAGACCCCCGCTTCATCTGGGAGGCATCAGAAGGAGCCAGGGGCTTTGTGAAACCTGCGTGTCAGAGAGCACAGCCCTGGCCCGTCCCGCTGCTGCATCCCAGGCAGCCCGTTCAGTGTTACCCCACAGACCGCACGGGCATTAAGAGGATCTGTGTATTCCCAAGCAAGCAACGGAATGTCTTTCCCAGCTTTCTTACCAGGATCTTTCAGCTAAACTGGATGGGAAGGCAGCTGGGATCTGGGGAGCTGGTGGCGGGCAGTGTCCTCCTGGGCACCGGCGGCAGACTGCGGAGTTCAGGCTGCGCCCGCGGCTTTGCTCACGGAGGAGCTGGTGCTGTACAGAGCCGAGTGCGGTATTAGCTCGGGGTTTGCTCCCTGCTTGCCCGGGGCAGGTGCCCACCTGGGGCGGTGCGAGGGAACGGGACAGAGCGGGTGCTGGGGAGCATCGCTGCCGGGAGAGCCCCGCGGCCCCCCAGGGGATGGGGCTGCGAGTGGAGGAGTACCCTGGGCTAGTACCCTGGGCTTACGGGCAAGGTGCTGGGACCTCGCAGGAGCTGGGAATATATTGTGAGCTGTGGAGGGGGTGTTGTTTCTACTTCCAGTTGTTAGGAGAGCCAGTTGAACCTTTTATCGTCTCCTGTTTCAACACAGCGGGTTTAGCAGCTTTAATAAGTAAGGAGTGGAGGTGGAAGAATTGCAGGTGTCGAGGGAAGATCCCAGTGGCTGCGCAGAGATTGTCTTCGGCGCTTGCGGCGGCTGAGCAGGTTGTGCTCTGGTGGGGCTCAGCGTGCCGGGGGGCTGCTCTCGTCTGCGAGCAGTGTTTGCCCTTCTCTTCCTTTTTTTCTTTTTAACATATTTCGCTACGTTTTGCTTTCGTTTAATTTTCATAATTTAATTCATGCTTTTTTTATGTTTTGTTTCTTTCAGTTAATCACACACAGACTTTCAGGCCAAGAGTGGACTTGGTGCTTTCATGTGTTAAGTTGCTTGAGTTTCCCACCCTGTGACCCTTCTCATAACATTGTGTGAGTGGACCAAAGTGAAAGAGAAAATGAGCATCTTCAGTGGTTGCAGCGTAACGACTCGCTGTTATCTGTACAGAATTTATCAGGAGGTGTTAAGGAAGTAACCTTACCATGTACGTTTTGTTAAACAAAGTCAACTAATCCCTGAAGTAAGATGTTTTGTTCTAAACCCAGTGATTGAGAGCTGTGTATAAAGTGACTGTAACCTGTTTGCCTGAACTCATCTTACCCACCAGCTAAATAATTGCTTTCTAGATTTTATTATTATTATTTTTTAATTGGCTAAGGGGACTGCTTGAGGCTCATCTACCTTCCCCTGTACATGCACAGATGTGAGGAGTGGTATGAAGAATGCTGAAACGTTTATTTTTCTAACAAGTTTCTCAAATAAGTTTTTAGAATGGGTAGAAAACCACAACGCTTAAGACTTTCTGCCCTGGGAATCTTAATCAGAGTAACCCTCATTCCCGTAATTATGTATTTTAATCCTGAATTACTCTAAACATGTTCTACATCTTCTATAATATTTTTTATATATATATATATATATATAAGAGAGGAGAGAGAGAATTGTTAACAAAATTCATGGGACAATGTTTTGAATTTTCTTTACTGCTAAAGTAGAACATTTATATAGAAAGATTTTTCCTAAGAGTTTGTTGTATAATGTGGAACTACAGGATCTGTGTAGCTTTTCAGTTGTCATCTGCCAATGTATTTTACTGTTGTGGAAAAATTATTTAAGTGGTCATCTTTACTTCTACTCTTTAACCTTAAATTTACCATGTGCCTAATAAGGAGAATCCCCTGATCTTGAGCTATGCACCATATTTATGCTGATGATAGGCTCTATTCCTCTTAGAAAGCGCTTTCTTTAACACTTCTCATGCCTAGAGAAATCACAGCCTTGTTTTCCTGGGCAACTGAGCTTAGAGGAATAATTAGGATCAATATTATTATTTTCCACTCAAACCATTTTGTGATAAGGCAGGGCAGTGACTGAATAGGGACTCACTAGCTATGTTGTCATGGAAAAATAGTTGGACCCAATTCCACCCATCCATCAGATAACAGGCTAAAGGAGAGCAAATATTTTATATTAACCCCCACGTAGTGTCTTTAGAGTTTATAAAAACACTGGCTGGCTAAGTGTTAGTTGTGAGTGTGTGCATTTTTATTTAGTTATTAACATTACAAGATTTTTCTGATAGTTTAAAGACAAGAAAGGTGTCGGCAGATTCCTTATTTGACTTGCGGCTGGAGGTGCACGGCCTCGCGCCTGAGCCGTTGCAGGTCTGAGGGTAGCGCTCTGCTGGAGTGTGAGATGAGGTTCTTTAACTTGCATATCCCATTAAAGCAGCTTTTTTGTTTTTCATTCTAAACGCATGCTCAGGTGTTAAACTTTTCGTACGGACATCAGCCTTTTCTATGGATATACTGAAAATCACGTCAGTGTTACTTGACGCTTGTAAGAAAGAACCTCACGAGGATCTCGCGGTTGCCTTTTACAACAGGCTGCTCTTCAAAGAGTAGAAATTGCGTGTGCTTGTTAGGAGTCTGCTGAAAGCTGAACATCTAATTTTTAAGGCTGTGCCTCCACGTTAGATGTATTTTAAAGAGTAACTGGCAAATGTTAGGAGGGTTAATGTGTTTTTCTCAGAGAAACGTACCAGGAACCCAGCCTATTGTTACATGCAAGAGGACAATTCCAGCTTGCCACTGCCTACAGCCCAGTCGTGTAGCACATTAGGGGCAGGATTTTGACTTTAGCTAATGAGAGAACCTCTGGTGCACTAATTGCGTGAGTCAGCAGCGCAGTTTGGTTCATTATGTTGCTTCTCAAGGCCAATGCTATGCGGGCTGGGATAAAACAATAACTGATGATAGAGGGTGTGCGAGCAGCTGCCTTGCCATCGATAGCTTTCTCCCGATCTCATGCTGCAGCCAGCAAGATCTGTGCAAATGATTTCTATCTGCCCTGGCTCATCAGAGATCAATTCTTTTTTCCTAGAATAACAGGTAGTTAAGAATAACGATGATAACAATGAAAGAGTAAAAACCTTCAAATCCATGGGCATTGTGGAGAAATTTCCAGCTTCTTCTGATGAAGACATTCAGAATGTATGTAACTATTTTAATGATGATGATTATTATATTACATTGACTTTATGTTGTGATGGACATACCTTTACCTTGTAGTTATTTTTAGAGCCCTTGATACCATAATCTGCCCAATGGGACTCAGTGTTTTGTTGGGTTTTTTTCCTCTAGTACTTGATTTTTCCTTTTGGCTGAGAAAAGATTTAAGTATGTGGTATATAGGGTAGTTCTATATCTTATTTTTATTTAACAAGTTACAAACACGTGGTGATGCTAATCTCATTCCAGTTTGAAGACTTACCTTTTGTAGGCTAGAAGAAGTGAAAGAAAAACCCTTCAGAAATGACTGAAACTGTTCAGTTACACATCTTTCAGCTGTTTTATGTATTTATCTGTAAAAGGTTGGTATTAATGGGGAAAAAACGATCCATTTTTTTTATCATTTAAACACTTACCATCATGTATGTTGTCTGCTTTCTAATTTAAAATGTATTTTGTGGGGCTCTAAGCTCTGTAGGCTTCCTGTCTGGCTGGGTGCCATGGTGGGGGGAGATGGGGTGGTGGGCTTGGAGCACGTGGAGGCACCTTGGGGACCTGCCCGGGGGCAGCAGCCTCTTGGATGTGCTGCATCTATTCGCTTTGTCATTCCAAATGTGTTGGGGTTTGGTTTTTTGGGTTTTTGTTTTTGTTTTTGTTTGGTTTTTTTTTTTTTACTTTTGTTTCTTTCCACTCACTTTGTACTTTTTTTCTTTTATTAAATCTCACATGTATTTTGAGTTTTTGTGGTGTCATTTATTTAGCGGTGGATTTCCTGTGTTATCTAGCGGATCTCTGTTGAAAATGATAACGTATAATGATTGAAAGCTTACCAGTCCCAGGATGTTTTATGACTATTGGGAACATTAAAAAATAAAATTAGCTAATTAATTAACAATTAGCTAATCATACAGTATGCAGGAAAGCACCTAATCTGTAACCTGGGGAGAAATTCTAAGATATTAATTCAAATGCTATGCCTGTTGGGGCAAAAGTAGCCTTCAGGCTTGTCGGTACATCTCCCTTGTGGGATCTGGTGACTGAGCGGGTAGATTTACCGGCAGTTTCGCTGATGTAACCATGCCCAAAGAGGTGATTTAAGGTAGGATGAAAAGGGAGCAGAGGTGAAGGGTTTCCTAATGGTGCTTCCAAGGCTGTGTGATTTTTCTGGAGAAGAACATTATGCCCTTAGGTCAAGGCCATAAAAAGAGCATGGCTTTAGTTTGGGATTCTTTTTTTCAGAGGGAGCTGCTGATGAAGCTTTACCTGAAGGCCTGTGCTGGTGTCTGTTCTGTGGGTGATTGCTACCTATGAAGTTCTATATTCAGATAATTTAGGCTCTCTGGGTTTTATTTGGTCTGGGACTGAGATCAACGCTGCACCTGAGACAAAACCAAGTGGAGTCTGGCTGATGCACAGTGTTGGCTGAAATGGTGCTTCTGATGGGAGCCCCAGTTTCAAGAACAAAACCAAGTGGGTGACCCTGGCTGTTTCTGAAATCTTTTTAGCAATGTGCAGGTGGACGGTGCTATTGCTGCAGGAGTTGGCTTGTGTGCGAGACCTCCGCTTTCTGCGCTTAATATGCAGCTCGCTTAAAAGGCACAGGGCAGTTCTGGTCATCTGGTGTACTGCCTGTGTGCATCCCACGTTTTACGAGGCCGGGATGGTTTCCCCAGCTGCGGTGCCGTGCTGTGCGGACACCGTACATCCACCCGCAGAGACCTGACCAGAAGCGGTGGTTGGAGCTGGTAGTGATCACCGACAAAGTGCAGGGGAAAGTCTGAGCCTGCACTGGGTTAGAGTTGTCGCTTGAGCTGGTTAAATTTCTGAAGGATAAGCCCGTGCGGGGACTTAGCAGTTGATACCAGGTGGTTTGTATGAGATGTTTTACAACTTTTTCCATCCCAACACTTTTTAAAGCCAAATCTTCGAGGAAACCAGAAAAGCGAAAGTGCATTCAGGTACATAAGAATTAACTGGGAAACTGAAGTGGTAGAGAAGCTGGCTGTGTTAAAGACAGGCTGCCTGGTGATTCAGGGTGATGTACATTGGCAAGTATTTTTCCACAGGAGCAATGTTAAGATCATTCATTAATATTTGTGCAAAGCTCCTAGAGACGCTCACGAGAGCGTGAGAGATGCGGCGTGTTGTTACAGAAGCAGTCGGGCAGTGCGGTTGGTACTGACCGTGTTTTGCAGGGCCAGAGCTGACGCCCGGTGGCCAAGGCCCTGGGACGTGTTGATGCTTTCCATTCGGGAGACAACCCAAACCCAACCGCGGCTCCCTGGGCCGCTCGGTAGGGAGAACTGCGCAGCTGTGAGGGACGTGACCTGTGAGGCTGGGAGAGCCGGCTCGGGCTGCCTGCGCTGGGCTGGGGTGCCTCTCCCCATCCCGGCTCTCCGTAGCATGTGACTTCTCAGATGTTCCCTGTCAGCAGTCTTTCCTCATTAAAACTGTAAATCAATCCTCTGATTACCAGTTCCAAACAAGATCGTGGTGGCCACGAGAGCTGCTCCCAGTTGCGATGGTTTGAATGGAGATGTCTGTACCCTGCCTCACACGCTGCCAGGCGGCAGACATTAGATTTGTACTTTGAACTTTCATGCTGTCTTTACTTAATGTAAATAACTGAAACTTAAATACTGATTCTCTTTTGTTCTTTCTGTAGCTTTTTTAGTCTTCCCAGCGCGTGCTCCATAACATCAGGAAGACATGTTAATTAGAAGATTTATTAAGGCCAAAACATCTCATGCAGAAGAAATTAATTGGTGCTTTCACCTTTAAGCTTGCAATATATTGCACAGAAGAGATTATATAGCAAGGACTAAGATGTACCATCTCTTTTGATTGGGAAAAGTTTGCTTGATCAGGTTTCTTGATAAAGTTGAAAGATACTTGCCAAAAGATAAACCGCTAATTAAGGCTGCTGCATGGCTTGCACTAAAACCAAAATGCTAATCTCCGGGTGAGAGCCCGTAGAAAGCAGCTAACACTGACCGAACGTGCAGAGAGGCGAGGGACAAAGCTGCGTTAGTGTGAGAGGAGCTTTCAGCTTGCTGCTTGAGCTGCCGCTGTACCGGGGTTTCCGTGGGTCCTCGCCTGGGTCTGGGTTTGGGGTGTAACTGGAGAGCCTCCTAACGTCCCTAACCTTTCAGCTGGATTCTCACATTTCTCAGCAATAACTCTTCCGTGTAGCTTTTTTATTTTTTTTTCTGTAGACTTACAGGTTTTATAACCAAAATCCCCCAGCCTTCATTTATTTAGTTTTCCTGGGGCTGCACACGCGTGCCTCACAACTTAACCCCTTCCCCAGAGCTCCCTGCCCACCTCCCCACCCACTGCCACCGGACCGGTACCCCTGCCCCATCCTGCTGGGGGTGTGGGTGAGGAGGGAACCAGTTTTAAAGGACAACTAAATGTTATATGTTAATGGAGGGGAAATGGTTTAAAGCTGGAGACTCGGTGTTCCTGGTTGTGGGTTCTATGTTTGTAACAGACTGACTTCCCCTTACACAAATACTTGTTTAAAAAAAAAGGGGGGGGAAGAGTATGATGTCTGTGCCCCAGCCTAACATCACACAGGAACAGGAGAGGCCCCAGTTTATCTTCATTTTAAAACAACCTTGTAAATGAATCTCAGGAATGACCTGCTTGTACCAAAGTTGGGTTTAATAAAAACAAAACTGACTTATTTAACAAACATCTGTTAAAAACATGTTTTGTACCCTAGTTATAGTCACTGGAACAACAGAGCACTGTGCCCAAATTCACAACCCTCAGTATTATTCCACTTTCCTGCTGTTACCCCCGTTACCCTGTATATCTGTGTTCAAAGTGTGATGTCCCTTGTGCACCCCCATATGTCTGGGGCGGCTGCTGCCAGCAGCCTCCCTCCCTGTCTCCAAGCTGCTGCTTGCCCCAGAGCCGTGGCGCTGGGGGTGTCGGACCGGCCACAAACCCAGTCCTTGGTAGGAGGTTTGAAGGAAGCTTGCAGCCCGTACCCTTCCTCATGCTGGGTGGCGTGACCGGAGTGGGACATGATCTGGCTGTGAACAGCTGGGGGTGGCAGAAGCCCGGCGAGGCTCCCACTGAGCAGGCTGGGTCCCCGTAACCACCCAAGGGGGTGTTGAGACGGAGAGGATGGTGCAAGAGGTGCTGCCTGCCACAGGCACTGCGCTCCTGTCCCCAGGGTGGGCTGTCCGTGACAGTCGCCAACACCTCTGGATGCCTTGGTACAAATTAGACCTTGGAAACAGATCTCAGCATGTAACAGGTATGTGGCCTGAAAATAGCCAAACGGGGCACACGGGGAAGTTCTGGAGACTCCTGCCGCTTGCAGGCAGTAGGGACTAAACCCTGTGACAAGCCTGTTCATCCCACGTCGCTCATCCCTGCCTGTGCCCAGTGCTGCAGTGGGCAGGGGCGAGGTGCCATGTGCTTCAGTGGAAGTGGGACCAGGTGAGAAGCAGCCAGGGTCTGGCCAGGCTGGGTCTCAGGGGCTGTGGATTCGAGGCTGGAAGTCTGCTCAGGATGGCGCGCTCTGTCTTCATGTCTGTCACGTCCCGCACCAAACCGGAGGAAAGCTGAAGCAGTGTGTGACCATCAGGCTGAGCTGAGCAATGAAACGCCCTTTGCTGCTACTTTGATGACCATTTTAAACTCGCCTGTTTTCTTTTGAGGTAAACCAATCCAATTCCTCTGGCAAAGCTTTAATCCAGTTTGGAGCTATCGTGAAGTTAAGAGTCCCATCTGGATAGGTGAATTGGGAATAAGAGGGGTTTTTTTCCTCTCCAAATTGCTCAGATTTGGTTCAGTTCTGTTTGCCATGATGATAGTTTGGTCACCAGTGGGATTCAAGTTGCACGCCTTGCTGAGGAAGAACGAGAGGGAGCCGCTGAGACCTGCCAGGAGTTAATGCATCACTTGATCTAAGTGCACTTTTCTGCATTCTTAAAGAATTGAACTGTAAGTACTGTTCAAATTGAATTTAAAATACTAAAGCCAATTAGCAAAAACCCCAAAACCTGCATAGAGGCAACCCCACAAATGAGATATAGAGGCTTTATACGTGTCTGAAGGCACTTCATATCGGTGATGCCTCAAGGTATCCTGCTGGGCGCTCCAGAAGATCTTTCCCGGTGCTGGTTGCTGTTAATTCGTCTGTGCGTTTCTTTGCTGTATCAGCAAATTTTGTCAGAAACCTGTAATATGGTAAAACTATCGTATTATTCTTCCCTCTGCTGTTTTCTTGTATCTCGATTAATTCTCTGACCACTGAAGTTTCTTTATTTGTGCAACTGTGTAAATGAACTCTTCTTCTAGGTCATCACACGCCCACCGTAGGTAGCGATGCCGAGGCAGGTTTGTTATCTGACACACCGGTGAATGCTGGTCTGCGGCAGGGCAGCTTCATCCCTACACGTAGCAGTTCCTGGGTGATTTGCTTTAGCTGTGACATGTTTCCTTTTGGTGGTGGTTTATGAATGGGAGATGTGGCGGCGGCTAGGGGTGGCTCTGAATTGCTTTGCTGTTTCTGGAGGTGATTTAATGTTTGGTTTATGGGTTTGCGCTGATTCAGAATCCGAGCATCCACGTGCAGCAGCGGTGTCTGCCAGGAAACTTCTTGAAGGATAAAAATTTCTGTGGATACTTACCATAGGGGATTTCAGATGTAATTGCAGCTTTGTTTACAAGGTGGTGTTAGCCTCAGGCATCTGGAAATCTGGCCTGAAGTGAGGCAACAGCAGAAGGAGTCTGGGTTTGAGAGGTGTGCCTCACTCCGGCCGAGATTCCTGCAGGGGAAGGGATCCTGCCGTTGCAGACACAAACCCACCCTCGCTTCTCTGCTGAGGGCCAGAGGCCAGGATGGGAGCTGTGCTTGTGCCCAGAGGGCAGGAGGAAGCAACCTTCCTTACCAGGTCAAGCTGAGGCACAAGTCACAATGTTCTCTGGAGTTCTCCAGGGACTAAATATTGCCCAAAACAACAACTAGCCCTGAACACATCAGATCTGTGCTGGCACGTGCTGTGCCGGCTGAATCTGGCACGTCCTTCCCAGTAACTGGCGCGTAACAAAATGGTTACAGGATCCACAGCGGTGAGTTTAGGGGCAGGTAGAATAAACTTGTGACTGCAGCACGCGTGATGCGTGGAATTCAAACAGGCAGGCACAGAAACAAGACAGTCATCATCCCTGAAACCCAGCTGGGCAAAATGATTGTTCCCTTAGTGCTGTCAGCAGCATGTGTGGGGTGTTCACCTTGTTACTCGTTACTTGTCCAGGCAGTGAAGTGAAAGATTAACAGCCTCAGCCTCCATTCTGCCAGTAAGAAGGGAATTTGCGCAGCTCTCGCAGTCGAAACGCTCTCCTTCCGTTACAAGAATGGTCCTGTTGCATCAGCGGCTTCTTCCTGTAGCTTGCAGCTGTTCTGTAGGGCAGGAAGCTCCGTGAACGCAAAGGTAAGCGGCACCTTTAACCCGCTGAGGCCAAGCCACAAGCGTTCGTTCCTTTATCGTAACTCCAGCAGTGGAATAGCTGTGCAAAGGGACCTGTGCTGCCAGAGGGAAGCAGCAGCAGCGTGTCCTGGGAGAGCAGGCAGGCTCCAGGTTTGCTGTTCCCGTCCCAGTATGGCATCTCGCACCCTGACTGGAAAAGCAGGACCCTGCTGGGCCTTTCAGCATAGACTTCATCTTTTAGAATTAGCCCCCTGTTAGTTTACAGTCATGAATGCTGGCCATACAGATCTGCAGAGGTTTTGAAAGGCAGGTTTGACAATGGTTTTTAATCCAGCTTATGGGCAGTAAACTCCCATAAAACATGAGGTATGGTGGTTGTGGTGTAATGTTACAGTGGGTCATTTACTGTGCGTAGAATTTTTCTGCTGGCAGTTCCACGGGTTAACGCAGCTGGTGAAGGCACTTGAGAGAGGGCGAAGGGATGGGAGAGCAGAACCAGGTACGCACCCCACCTTCCTGCAGGGACCTGTGTGGGCACCGGCTTTGGGCTGGACCCTTCAAGGGGCACACCGAGAACACGCAGACCAAGCTTATATTTTATTTAATGAAAACTACAAAAGACAACTTGCCTCCTTCAAAAAGTCAGGCAGTCAAGTCACAGCTTGTGATACAAAAGGAAGGTGCTGCACTGAGCGGAGGGAAGAGCCCTGCCACAAAATTAAAACCTTCCCTGTGGTACGTAGGCAGGATGGATAAATAACATATCCCAGACGTGCTGCTGCCTGGCCCCCGGCTGTGTGGGCACCTCGTAAACCTTGTCTGGTCTCAAACAGTGCGCCGAGCCCTGCCCCTGCAGCATCCCCTGGCCGGGCAGAGGCTCCCCGGCAGCACAGTGATCACAGTTTGCTGTAGCTTTCACTTGCCTCCTGGGACCTCCTTCAGTTTTGCTGCTGGTTCAAGTCACATCTGCCCACACGTGTCATCTGTGCTAAGTCTCCGATACTAAATGTTTCTTTCTGGAACGCTGAGGCACTGCTTTCTTTGTGGTTTAAAAAGAAAAGCATGGCTTTCTCCCTGCACACGTACAAAGCTCACTCTGTTCTTGGTGCCAGTTCTGGCAAATGCAACACTTTCGAAAGCGTTATCTATTAACAGAGCTGCTCAGGACATCAGTCCTGCACAGTTCGAAGTTCAGGAATTCCTCTCCTTCAAGGTAAGATGATGAGCAAGGGGAAGAAGGCCAGAAATTTTCTGTCTGCACTGAAGAGTGCTGCTGTTATGCTGAATGTGGGTCTCCTTGCTCCTGTCTCATCCCTGTCCCCTATTTATTTATCCTGCGTCATTATGGGAGACACCCAGTCGGCATTTAGCCTGTCCTGGTCCATATGAAACCCTTTCCTGTTCTGTGACAGGACTTGCAGGGGTGGTGGTGTTATTCATCCAGTACCATCTGGATTATACCTTCAAACTAGGGTAACAATCACCTGCAAATGCTGGCCCTATTGTTTAAAACAAAACCCCAAAAACCCTAAGAAAACACTTATTTTAAAAGAAGGTGTAAAGCTGGTTTTTAAAAGTGCAATAGAGTTTTACACTGACCTCTGTAGTTTGTAAAAACTGCTTTGCTATGGAGATTAGCAGTTAATAAAAAGCTGGGGGGGGGGGGAGGGCAGGATTAATTAAAGGCATTTGTATTGTCCAGTCTGGTAAAACAGAATAAATTTAAAAAAGCCCTCAACATCACGTGCCGGTTGATGAGGGCACAAGGCAACAGTGACTGTGGACAAGAAGTAATGTCCCACATCTCGTAGGAACTGGGATTGGGTCTTTAATGGCTTAACCAGGAAGGAGCACAGACCTCAGACCCCAGGATTCCAGGGTAAGGCCTATAAGAAAAACTGGAGGTTTGATTCTTGGTCTTCTCACTACTAAACCAAAAGCTTGGTTCCACCTGAGGGCAGCTCTAGAGCCAGCAGTGGGAGCGCCCCATTCCTCAAAAGCAGCTCCTGCTCACTCTCCCGTGGGGCACGTCAGATTAGCTCTAATAAGAGAACAATGGAGTGAGCGGATGCAAGGCTCAACCTGTCACACTTCATCACAGCTATTTTAAAAAACACTGAGACATTCGGTTCTCTCTGGTGCACTTACAGCTTTCTGCCAACTTGATCCCTGAGTTGTAGGATTGTGACCAAATCTCTCCCCAGCTTTCCATATTTACATGATGCTAAAAACTGAGGGGTGGCACACTGCTTAAGGAAGGACATAAAAAAATAGGAAGACAGTACCACTTTGTCATTTTCCTCTGAGAAACACAGCAGCACTTTAGCTCTGTTGTGCTGGCAGTTCTGTTCACTGGGACCTACTGGTTCTGCAGTTGCTGCTCCCAAGGCAGTAATTCTCCACTAGTCCCTTTCAGGTGGCTGTAGGGGAGGACATGGGGAGCTGCCTTCTCCAGCCTTCAGCTGAGGGCACGAGCCACCCATGTTCACCTGCCCACCACTTGCTCCCCCGTCCTCACTGTACAGGTGTCTGAATCCATCACAGCATTCATCAGTCTCCATGGTGTCATCAGGAATCTGGGCTGTAGTAGGCACGAAAGGTGCTAAAACTGTCTGGCTTTCAGCAACTCTCAGCCTCACTTGATGGGAATTCTTCAATTCAGAAGGGTCATGGTATGGTAGCCTTGCCTTGGGATGGCCCTGGATGGCCTGACTGATGGGACAGAAAATATAAACAGCATTGGATGGCTGCAAGCGCATTAGCTCTTGATCCGCAAGCTCTTTGCAGTGAATGAATTCAATGCTGTTAACCTGTAAGGAAAGATGCAGAGGTTTTTTGTATGTTCGTGATAAAGTACTCTCTTCTGGCTACGGCTCCTGTAACTCTGTAACCGGGGGGAGGGCAGGGACAGGCTGTATTGGATGCCTCAACACAGCATATGAGCAATATGCATGTTGGCGCTGATGCAAAACACTTAACCTGAGTTAACCTCAGGGGCTCCTGAACTACTGCACAAAAGGGGGGCAATTTCAGACAAATTCAGGACCACAAAATGGATCCAAGGTAAGCTGACAGACTGGGTCTTCAGCCTTTTAGGTATACTGTCTTAAAAGGCAAGTGTTTTATGAAACTGGAGAAAAGAAAAGCAAACAGAGCTTGCCTTTAATGTGTATCATTACAAGCAAAATTGATTATATTTTAAAAGCAATGTAAACGTACTTAGAAGTTTTTGCAGTGTTCAGTGGGAGGCTGGGGACACAGTAGGCAGGTTTTTGGGTGCTCTCAAACACTCCCATTGTGGAGAACCTCTCCTTGCTTAGGGGGTACTCTGTGGCCAAGAAATTGGAAATCTCCCTTCCCTGCCAGAGGGAAGGCCCCCTCCCCAGTCCCACCCCTTCACTGCCCTTTTATTCCCTCTCTTGTTAGCGCTAGCAAGGTCTGCAGCAAATGCAGAACATGGACACACGCCTCTCAGAAGGCTGCTAAAGTGCAATGTTGGTCATAAATACACGTGCGCTTTATTAATTTATCAGTGTCCTGGCCTTGAGATTTGTGACCAAAGGCCATTTTGATTCCTACCTGTGCTTTTTTTAGCAGATCAGTAATAACAGGAAACCAATCAGGAGTCAGCCTCTCCAGCTCTAAGGTGATGATCACCAAAGCCAATGTGGAGCCCTTAAACTGCAATAGCTGGTGGCACGCCATACAGTGCTGTAGCTGTTTGGTCAAGAATGCGACATGGCGGGAAGGATTCATCTGAGGCAGCCCGTGTAGTAGATGGGGCCACTTGGACATCACCATGGCATGGAACTGGAGAGAAGATAAAGTATATATATATACATATATATATATTAAAAAAAAAAAAAAGCAGAGGTCAGTGAACTTTGTATGTTTTCATATGTTATCAACCAGAAGTACAGACTAATTTCATCTCATATCAGGAAGCCTGAAGGGTTTCCCCCTCTTTTTTTTTTTTTTTTTGGTTTTTTTTTTTGTTGTTTGTTTGGTTTTGGTTTTTTGTGTTTGTACTTGCCAGCCATTGAACTGGGTTTTTTGAGCTTATAATGAATGTACAAGGTCTGTGTTTCCTAACAATTTCTGAAGTTTCTACGTTATCCAGATTGCTATTGAGGAGATTCACTGCAGGCCAGCAGATATGAATAAAGCAAAACCAGTAATAATGACTGCACTCTGAATTTACTGAGGAAACAAGCACCTAAGAAAGGCAGTTTTCACAATCAGCAGCCTAAAATGGCTTAATATTTGCACATAACCTTAAAAAGGGATCCAGGATGTGTTCGTATCACATGATTTTTGCCTTACTAGCACATGATCGTTTCTTGAAGACAAAGTTTAATTGTTTCTATCAAATGTTTAGTAACTGCAATCTGAACTAAGTGCCAGATTGGGGTAGTCTCATTGCCTAAAACAAGGGTAAATAATTAGTAGAATGAAAAGGAAAATGATTTAAGAAAAAACCTGTGTGTCAAATGTAGCAAAACTCTTGACAGCTTTCTATGTACAGTATTAATAGAAGGGAAATAGTTAGAAATATTTTTGCAGTGTGTATTTAAAAAATAAAAATGGCATATAGTTGTGCATTATGAGAATCTTTTTAACGTCCACTTTAGTTGTCCTTTAAAGATGAGAGTAAATTTTTTGAGCAAGATGAAAGGTTTTAAATGGTAGAAAATTTTAAAATAAATTAAAAAAAAAATCACTGTAACATTCTTCAAAAGACTTGCAGATCGCTAAGAACAGGTAGTTTGCAAAGCATCTTGGGAAGGATGTGTGGGTGTGCGTATGTGTGTGCATCTGTGTTTTCTAGTCTTATTTGATAAGGAGCTGTTTCTTTAAAGAAAAAAAATTTGCAAAACTTAGTGCTTACAATGTTTAAGAAATCCATTGGTGTTGCTGTGTAAAGATCCCAGTGAAGCTTATCTAGTATAATTCTTTCCATTCTCAAGATCTCAGCTGGAGAGCGTTTACAACCACTCTGCACTGCGAGCATCTTCACCGATGGTATTACCTGTAAAAAAAAAATAAAATAAAAAATAAAGAAGCCAACGTCTTACACAGTGCTGTGTGTGTTTCTCTGTGTTGTGAAAGGATCTGACAAGTTTATACACATCTCAAAGCGCCAAGCAGGTAACTCCCATCCTAATGACTGGCCCATGCTCGCCACAGGGCAGCTGGCTATGAACCCGATGTGATTCGCCTCCTGGGCTGCTGTGAGCCTCCTGAACACTGCATCGGTGATGCACATTCCCTGCTACTAGTCTCGTTAGTTTTGCTCCTCTAATGAACTAGGAGAAGGCTTCCTGTTCGCCTGCTTACGGGGCCGCCTGTGGTTGTCTTGTTTCCTGTGGTCATTGACTCAGCTCCTCCTTTTTAGCTGAGAGGAAAAGAATAGCCTCAGCGTGACACGTCCTAAGAAAGGCTATGAAGAGCACTTCACTACAGCAGCGGTTGTTCAGAGATGTGCGTGTCTGATGCCAACTCCTAGGTTTCCTGTTCTTTTTCAAAACAGAGTGAAGGGAAGAGGAGAAATGCAATCTGAAATGCTTTTGGCTAATGTCTGTAAATGTCTGAGGAAGTCTTATCGGTGCGCTTCTGCCGTGAGAGATTATCCTGTGTAATCTCGCGCTTGCATGGGTAGTGGCTGATTTTACATGCTCACCTTGAGGTGCAGACCTGAGTCATTTCCTCACCAGGTTCAGAAACCAGTTTTGACTCCAAGCAAACTCATCTATTTTAAGCTTCCTCTGAAGAACCTCCACTCTGTGGTGCCTACCTTACCCTCCCAGGACCCATAACAATGGAATTACAGCACTCTGATGTGCCCACAAAGCTGTGCATATGCATTTTGAGTGTCCCCCCAGACTAAGCTTTACTGTGAGCAATGGATTCTGAAGAGAGGAGAGAGGCTTAAAGGAAGGAGAACACTGCCATTACATAAGCAAATACAACTCCTTCATCCGTAAAGGTCACAATTCTTCCAAGCAACAATGAAACAGGACTGAAAATGTTACTGTCACCCCTGAAGGACTACCTGGCATAAACAAGTTAACACTTCCTCATTAAGCCCAAGTTGTTGACAGACCTGGAAACACAAGCAATGTGAACACAAGAGATGAGTTTAATGTGTTTGATATCAAACATACAGACCTCATCTTCTTCATTGGTTTTTGCTGCAAGGACAAGGCAGGAAATTGCTATGCACTGAAGATACTTTAATTGGACCTGAAGGGAGAAGAAGAAGAAGAAGAAAATACAGAGTAAAGAAGATAACAGTCTGGGGGGTAAATAATTGTCATTCTATGACAGATGCAAAAATTGCAAACTTTCATTTAAGCTACAATTGCTTCTGAATTAGTTTAGCTGCAGAGAGATTCATTTGAAGCTGGAAATAGAGCAAGGCAATCCAAAGTGAAACAATAAATCCTCTTCTTGGTGCAATTTTTATTCATGTATCCCACAATTTTTAGACTATGCAGTGCCACAGTATTTACATGTCATTCTTCTTCTCAGCTGAGATGTTAATTAATATGCTTTTGCCAAATGCTGGTGTCGATCTAAATAGAATTGAGAGCTGCAAGGCTCAGTTCAACTCGTAACTTTGCTATTACTTCAATGACAGAAAAAGTTGGCCCCATGATTTGGTTAAAAATAGTGGTTTCAAAATGAAAGCATTAAAAATGATGATGCAAATGTTTTCTGTTTAGCAGAGACAACCAGATGATAATGAGGTCTTTGTACTTACCACAGCATTTGGACTACAATTCACACAAACACTTCTACCGAGGACTATAAATCAGTAGAACCTCATCAAACACTCCAGTTCGTTCATACATATACATATATATATACACACACGCATGCTTAAAAGCCTTCCCTAGCAAAGACCCTGACTGGTCGCTAAATCTGCTGCCAAATATAGTACCTGCTTTGTATATAAACTGATTATATACTCCTTACTTCCCCGGTCAGTAATCTAGCCAGGAAAAAGCTGACAGAGATTCTTTACCTTTACTGATGCCAGTAATCGGTTAAAGATGCTGGTAGCTAAGGCAAATGTTTCAGGGTAAAACTGGAACTGGGAGTTTATTTCTGCAATCCAGAGAACTGCTTCCTTGTAACACGACAGAGAGATATCTGTGCCCTGAGGGGAAGAAAAAGTTAGAAGAAAAATACAGTTAGTGCTTTGATGATTTTGTTAACATATCACCAAAGGAAGACTCAACTCATTCCAAGTGCTCTAATTAACATTTCCGATGTCTGGAGGCTTAAAATGAAAGTTGTTGGCTGTGTCTACAGAGTGAGGGCAAGGGCAAATTTTGGAGCAGTTTAAAGCACTCATTCGTGTTGTCCACCCAGTCAGGCTCTAGCTGTGCTTACAAGGGCCTGGTACTGGATTGTACTGGAGTATTGAATGGGGAAGCACCCAGTCCTCCACTTGCACAGTGTGTATGAACCACCAAACTGAGCTCTTACAAACAAGGTGCTGAGTGTGCTCATTATTCCCCCTCCTGAGAAAACTGAAGCCTCCCATGCAGCACGTGTTTCATTCAGCCAGCCTCAACAGGCAGTAGGGAGCAGGTTTTAATTTACTCTTCAAGATTTCTTTTTTAACAGCCCTTAGATTTGCTTAGCATTGGGACCACAGCAGCCAGGTTTATGACTCCCCCAAGGCACAAGGCAAAATGTACTCAGGTTTTTTCTTTCTTATATCTTATTTGAAGATACATTCAGGTGAGAGGAAGGGCTTTGGCTGCCATTACAATGCCACACACAACCCATGGCATGCCACATGACCCATCTGAACATTATCACTGGAGAACTGAAAGGGTGTAGCAGTTAGGCAGAACAGGCAACATTTACCACCAATTCGTTCAATATTACTCATTGCATTAGCTGTTTCACTATTTTGCTTTATTTGGTAGTAAAAATACTTGGTTAAAAATAGCATTTCTATGCTCTTGCAAAAAAGAGACAAGACTAGCAGGGCACTTTTGTGCCTTCTTCCATGAATCTCATGCATTTTACAGAAACAGCTGAGCCTAACTGTTTCCATTGTACACAGAGGCCACTAAGTGTTGCAGCTTCCTAAGGCAGCAGACTGACTTGCTTTAGCAGCCAGGAATGGGCGCTGAATTTCTGTTAGGCATCAGTGAATTCCCTCTTCTCCCATCTGAATAGGTGGGACTCAAAGATGGTGTTGAGCACAGTTAACACTAATGTGATATATTTATGGCTTTACCATTGATTGCGCTTGCCTGCTCCACCACAGTTCCCAAAACTACTAGGATCGAAACAAAATGCAAAACACCTGGTTTACATAGGGCATTAATAAGATCTAAGGTGGGATAAATACGGACCCTCCTCCCCCTCCATTCCTGAAGCTTAGTCCCTGTGGGATGACTTTTGCATTCAGGTGGATTAGATGGCAGGACCAGCACTGCATCTCTGCAGAGTCCCTTACGGAGTTCCAAAGAGGACGTGGGAGAATACCTTCAGGGTGAGATTCTGGAAAACTGGCACTTTCCAAATCCTAGCCTGTCTGGCTAAGGCATTTTCCAGGAAGAAGGCAAGTCTTGAGCTCTCTGGAGGCCCAGGGCACTTCATAGCAGTTTTTTGAGCCAGTTTCCCTGATGAGAGCTGCTGTCAAAATCAAGAAAAGAATTATAGAGCAACATCCCAGCTCCTTGTACTAAGTACAATTTCCTCTTGTGATGCCTCTCTAACCCTGAGAACGAAGTCAGGAGCAGCTATACAACTTGTTTGTTTGCAGACAGCAATCCTGTCATCCTTTTTCCCCCGAGGGGAAGCTCATGACAAAGGAAAACATGTCATATGGCTAAACAACAGTGCAGTTGGGTTTTTTTCCTCCCAGGCTTGCTTGAGTAACCTTGGGTCAAGCAGTACCTATTATTGTGTTTATCTTGTTTCACACATTCAACTCTCCATTTGCAGAGCTATTAAATTGCAACCCGTTACCACCTGATTTCAAGTTTCTGGCAAATAGAGGTCTGTTGTTTGCATACAAAAGCTCAAACATGACTGTTCTTAGGAAGTTTATTAATTCCTAGTTAGCAGTCTTCCTTAGAGCAATTTAATCTTTCTCTGTCGCTGTTGAAGGCAATGCAACAGCAACACTTTAGAAACAGCACTCTCCAGACTAAGCATGTATCTACATGAAATAAACATTTTTGAATAATTTCCCATAAGAACCAAGCAGTAAGACCATTTCAGCCTGAAACTATTTCAATGCTTACACTTTGGTGTCTCTTTTAACAGCAGAAAAAGATGCTACTGGATAAAATTTCTGCTTTTTGTAAAGAGTGTGAGCTTCCTCATCGGTGTTTTCTGGAAGCTCACACCATTATCTCTACAGCTCCATTAAAAACCCCAAAGTGACATGAATCCTCTGGAAACTGTTCTACATTTCTAAAGCTGAAACTCTGCGAAGTGTATGTTTCACTGAAAGCAGGAACCGCACAGGATTTGGGCTTTCGCTGCCACTGGATGTCAGAGCATCCAAACCTGACTGCCCGGACCACTTCAGCAGAGGGAAAGATGGAAAGGATTTATCCGTCAAATCTGATGCATAGAAAAGTTTATCCTTCAGTCGCTGGGGGTGGG
>JAVJGI010000064.1:63639083-63702609 GCA_035590275.1 Ibycter americanus | reverse complement strand
ATCCTCCAGCTGCCGCCTTTTGTTCTCGATCTCTGTCTGACGTTTCCGCTTCTCCTGGAGGCACGAGAGCAGCCGAGCTGGGGGCGGCGTGGGGCGGGGGGCAGCGCCGGGCCGCGGCAGCGTGTGGCTCCTCTGACTCGCCGGTTCTGTAGTTGATGCCAGAAGCTCTTGCACCTGCGGTGGCGGAGCAGCGCTGTAGGATCCCTCCTCCGCCGGGATGAGACTAATCGGCTCTGCTTTCGCCAGAGCAACAGAAGCTGTTTCTGGCCTCTGCGAAGGCCTGAGAGGAATCTAGGCAGCTGGTGGGAGAGGCGCTTGGAAATGGGGGTTGTTTCTTGTTGACGTCCAAGGCAGCTGCTTTAGAAGTAGTTAAATGATCAACTACAGCACCTAGCACCAAGGGTGGTGGCTGAGACGTTACTAGATCAAATGGCTTTTAGATTTATTTAATCAGGAGAAGCATGTGACATCAAATTAATCAGTGATACTTCAAAATTTGTAACTACTTTATGAAAGAAAAGGCTTGTGAGACTTTATGATACAGCATTTGAATTTCCTAAATGATTAAAATTCAGCAAGTGTACTGAAGCTTGTAACTTAAATGAATGCCCTTCAGCCAGTGCTCACTGGTATCTGCGTATGTCATCTGTAAGGCTTGAGACTTGTGTGCTCCAGTGAGAGAGCATGGTCGGTGTTAGCATATAACAATGGCGTGGCTGCACCTACTTCCAGAAAACTGCTTGCAGGTTGTTTGTGAGCATGAACTTGTTTCTTGAAGAAATTCTTAGATGATATTGAATGTGAAATTTTCAGGTTTTACTTGATCGGTTTCCATGTTAGCCAACAGAAGATGATTGCGTTGACTGAGTAAGTGTACATTAGTCTCCCAGCTTTAATTATAAACCAGTTCTGGTTTTCAGTCCCCAAGTTTGCAATCCTATGGACATATGCATCTGCCTAAGTTGATTCAACAGTGTCGTTTGTGCTTAAACACACAGGTATGTTAACAGTGGTGTTACAGCCTGTGGTGGGTTTTTTCTTCTTTAATAATTACAGATCAACAAGCCTGAGAAGCTGGACAAGCCAGAAAGCTGTGATAATGTCAAGGTTGTTGTTCGATGCCGGCCTCTTAATGAACGAGAGAAAGCTACAGGCTACAAAATGGCAGTCAACGTGGATGAAATGAGAGGAACTATAACTGTTCATAAAACAGACTCATCCAATGAGCCTCCCAAGACATTTACGTTTGATACAGTGTTTGGACCAGAGAGTAAACAGCTGGATGTCTATAATTTAACTGCAAGACCTATTATTGACTCTGTCCTAGAAGGATACAATGGTAAGTCCCTTGTTTTAAGTCAAGGATCCCATCTCCTGTTCTTTGCATTGTTAGAGTTTTTGCTGATCTTATTTAAGGAAGTTTCACCTTCTGAGGGCTATAGCCCTGTATTATTTCTGTTGTGGCCTCTACCTTAAAATAGCCTGAAGGTACTTGTTCTGAGAACTTGGTGGTTGTGCCTACTATGATCATTAACAGTGGGAGACTGGTGATGAACAAGACTCAGCCGAGGTCAGTTAACTGAATGTTTTTGTTCTGTATCTTCTGTTTGCAAAAGATATGC
The DNA here is from genome assembly GCA_035590275.1 of Ibycter americanus. NCBI lineage: Eukaryota > Metazoa > Chordata > Aves > Falconiformes > Falconidae > Ibycter > Ibycter americanus. The sequence continues at coordinate 63,700,987 of JAVJGI010000064.1, read as the reverse complement.
ACTTTATCTCATTATCAGAATTCTCAGCGGCTCTTCACTATACAATTTCAGTAACCAGGCAGCTGCCACGGTCCTGCAGTAACTAGGTACGCATACCAGACTTGTGCATATAACTGCTGTATTTTCTCCTCTGAACTTTGCTGATTTAAGCTAAGATGACTAGTTAAACACATCTGACCTACCCCACACAGTCTGTTGCTTCCTACAGCTGGGGAGAGTATGACCATGATTTACGTCTGTGTCTGTTATGCATGTAAATGTATTGTGTAGAGGAAAGCAGATCCTAGTAAGGAAGCAAATTACTGCTTTCCATAACGGTGTGCTATAAAGAGTAATAGATTAAAAATTCTTAAAGGTTTGTAAAATGCCTAATAAGCTCTTGTGCTAACATACCCAGGTTTCAGCTGATTAAAATTCATGGTGGAAAAATTAATGGTTCAGGGCTGTACCAGGGAAGCTTTAGACTGGACTTGGGGAAGCATTTCTTCACAGAGAGGGTGGTCAAACACTGGAACAGGCTTCCTAGAGGGGCAGTCGATGCCTGAAGCCTGTTGGTGTTTTAAGAAGCATTTGGACAATGCCCTTAACAACGTGCTTTAACTTTTGATCAGCCCTGAACTGGTCAGGCAGTTGGACTAGGCCATCACTGTAGGTCTTCGACTGAAACCTTCTGTTCAGCTTTTCTGAACTGTAATGTCAGTGGCTTGACAATGAAAACTTGAATTTTCAGCAGTGCTGGGCCGAACTTAAGAACCAGTATGTTTCTGGAGTACCAGAGTCTGGGATTTCAGTGAAGGTTCTGGATGTCTTCCTGTGCAGGCTGATTCTCTAGTCGAAGTGGTAGCTGCATGTGCAGGTTCAGAACTGGGCTTGTGCTGTGGCCTGTGTTGTAGAAGGCCACAGCACATGCTGTTTCTGCCGTGGCTTAGAGTGCTAGCAGTAGTTGGTTTTGCAGTTGGTATATAATGATCTTCCTCTAATTGACAATGTCATTAATTGAGCTTGCCTTAATTATGTGTGGCGCCTAAGTGTACTAGTGCTCTGTACTTTAATCATGCTGCACAGTTAAAACAGGCTGACTTTTTGTTGGATATCTTGCAGGCTGGGTAAAACAGTGGCTCAGCCCTGTTTGCTGTGGTTGTCCAGCATTTCTTTTGCTCTCACCCTTGTACAGTATCTACTGCATGGGTGGAAGACCTCAAGTTCATAACAGAGGTGTTTAGTGCTATCAGGCTAAGAAGGTGTGAGGTAAAACTGCGGTTAGCAGCTTCTTAGAGTTTGTTTGTATGTTGTCTTATCCTTCAGGTACTATTTTTGCATACGGGCAGACTGGAACCGGCAAAACTTTCACCATGGAAGGGGTTCGAGCAGTTCCTGAGCTAAGAGGCATCATTCCCAATTCCTTTGCTCATATATTTGGTCACATTGCCAAGGCAGAGGGGGATACAAGGTAAACAGCTTCTCTTCACTGCTGCTGTCTTTTGTATGTCCGTCTGTAGCAGGAGCCTGACCTTGACAATGGCAGTCAAAATGGTATGCCTGGCCCTAGCTGAAAGACTCCTACTTAGGCAGTTTTTGATGGGATAGCAGGATTGTGTTGGTATATCACTGTGTTTTCTTTGCGCTCTGTGATTGTGTTTATGGATTTCCGCAAATGTCTTGCTAAGGAAGCTACTTGACTCTTTATCTTCAGGTTTTTAGTTCGTGTGTCTTACCTGGAAATTTACAATGAAGAAGTGCGGGACCTGCTAGGAAAAGACCAGACACAGAGATTAGAGGTGAGCCTGTTGTTCAGAATATGATGTTTCTTTTGAACCAGTGAACAATCTTATATTTTAAAGACCAGAGAAGCACTTGAAGGGAAGTGGGTGGTTGGGCTTCTCGGCATGTGTACTGTTTCCTTTAAGGAACAGCAGATGGATATCACTGACTTCTGAATCTTCTACTTGGTCGGCTGCATAGGGAGAAGTGGGCTGTTCCACCTGAGTCAGTTTTGTGTCTGCAGTTCTATCCCAAAGGCCCCTTGGCAGTCTTCTAGGAACTGGAGCCTGAGATTTGGAGTCACTGTTTGCCACCATGGGAAAGCAGTGGAATATTGTCCTGCATGAGTCTTCCTTAGCTGCTCTGATTCTGAGTGTTGGGGTGTTTTATGTGCAAACCAGAACCTGGAGGAGTAAATCACTGCACTGTGACAGGACCACTGAAAATTGCTGTTGGGGATCTCCTAAGGATGCTCAGTCTAAACTGTTTCTCTCTTAGGTTAAAGAGAGACCCGATGTGGGAGTTTATATCAAAGACCTTTCAGCTTATGTCGTAAACAATGCAGACGATATGGACAGAATCATGACTCTGGGCCATAAGAACCGTACGTAGCCTTGCTGTGGGCAGGTTTTTATAGCTCGGGCAGAACAAAGGTCTGGTTATGAGACCACAGTAAGAGATCCTGGTCCTAACACTGGAAAGATTGTTTAGCTGAGCAGAGCAAAAAGGATAACTCTTCCCAAACCCATTTTGTGCAGAGGCAAGTAAAGAAGGCTGTGCCTCCCACAATGGCCGGTGTCAGTGGGGGAAATGGCAAAGGGGAGGATGCGATGAGGGCATCTGGTATTGTCAGAACTACTGGTGTGTATGTTGGTCCTTTTCCTTCTTTGTTCCTGATCGGGATGAACAACTAGCCATGTGCTGTGAGTGGGAGGTGGTTTTTCTTCTCTGGAAGACTCCTTAGTTAAGCTCAGATCCTTTTATGACCTAAAGTTCTGACTACTGTTGCTCTTGGCATGGGTTACTGTCGTCGTCTTTCTCAAAATACAGCTGTTCTCAGGGATCAGCTGTGAATACCTCAGGCTACTGATCTTTGTAGCCTTAAAGAAACGGATGAGAACTACTGCTGCTCTTGGGATGGGAGTCTGTGGCTGGCTTAGAGCTACAGCAGGCTGTAACTCTTCTGCTAGATTAGAGAGGTGCTGCAGCTTCAGTGCAGTTTGCTGAGTCTGAGCATCCCTCTTTCACCTTCTGAAAAACAAGGTTGGGATGAGTCCTTTAAGAGCAGGGAGTGTGTTACAGGAGCATGTGATTAATTCTGAAGACATCATTGCTTTTTCTTTCTATTAAAAGGTTCTGTTGGTGCCACAAACATGAATGAGCACAGCTCTCGTTCGCACGCCATCTTCACTATCACTATTGAGTGCAGTGAGAAGGGGGTTGATGGAAACATGCACGTGCGCATGGGCAAACTGCATCTCGTTGATCTTGCTGTAAGTAGACCAGCTGGGTCTGCCATAATGCATGGTGCGCATGGCTGCTCATGTGTGCACTGTTGAAGGCACAGTACAGGGAGTGTCCCTTGTTTCACAGCTAAAGCCCATCTTCTGTTTGATGCTTGACTTCTGTGAAGTATTCATTTGGGGCCTTAAATCAGAAGTATGCTAGGAAGAGTCTTTAGTGTAGCTAGAGCCTGTCCTGGTAAAAGGGCTTTTTTGCTTCTATGAATTAATCATTAAATGGATAAGCTACATTGGAAAGAGCTCTTTGGACAGCAGAATTGAGTCTTTTCAAGAGGTTGGGTGTTTTTTGGGAGGCTGTGATCATGCAGTTCATCACTTGCAGGTTCCCTCCCTCTGTCGCTTTGGATCAATGTAACTGTGCTGGCAAAATGTCTTTGGCCTGAACTTTACGCCGGAGTAGCTTTCCTTGGAGAAGATGCAGGGAAGGGGAGATTAAAGGCATTCAGTGTCTGCATGTTAACTTTATTTATATGATGTATGTTTAGGTTGCTTTATGAAGCTCTTTACAGTAATTTCAGTGTTGCTTTTCTTCCTTGATCTACTGATAGGAAAGGCTGGAGATGGTGCTTAGCAGCTGCAGCTGAGGTGCTTCATAACTGCTGACTTGCTGCTTACAACACTTTTGTTCACAGGGACAAAATCTTCACTTTCCCAGCTGCATTACTCTGAGCAAACCAGAATTTGCTGGCACTGAAAGCTTCAGTTAAGACCTGTTTGACTTGTCTTTTTAACAATGTCTGAGGTACTTAGTGAGGTTCTCTAATAATGGATGAAATAGTCAGTGATATGGCTGCTAGCATGACTTCAGGTGTAGTTGTTTGTATTTGGAGGGAGGAGATGTGTTAGAGGATCTGTTGTAACTTTTGCTTCCTGTTGCCTTTCCAGGGTTCTGAAAGGCAGGCGAAAACTGGAGCCACAGGGCAGCGACTGAAGGAAGCTACTAAGATCAACCTCTCTCTTTCCACGCTGGGGAATGTTATCTCTGCGCTGGTGGATGGCAAGAGCACCCACGTGCCCTACCGTAATTCCAAACTTACACGGCTCCTTCAGGATTCTCTGGGGGGCAACTCCAAAACCATGATGGTAAGCTGAGATGCCCTTTCCAGTGCCAGCTATCGAGCTGCATTTTTACAGGGATAGCATAGTGACTTTGCCATGAGAACAGGCTGGCATTTACCTCTTTATTTCAGAGCTGTTTGCAGCTTAGAGAACATTCCATGTACATCTTTTTCTATCTCTTATCTTTGCCTCTGTACAGATGAGGTTCTAAGCACAGTGCAAGATCAACTTGCTTGTTGTTATCACAATGATAACACATTTGCAACATCAAATAGAAGCTATGCTTGGGTAGCCAAAACCAGCTTTGATTTGGAAGCAGCAGGAAGTCTTGGGAAAGAGTAGCAGTGTAAGATTCACAAAGCTGGGGATGGGTCCCTGAAATGGCCTGTTCCAGGCTCTGACACTCTGTCTTCCAGTAACTTGGTCTTGTGTGTCACAGTGTGCAAACATTGGACCAGCAGACTATAACTACGATGAGACTATCAGCACTCTCAGATATGCAAACCGAGCCAAGAACATAAAGAACAAGGCCAGGATTAATGAAGACCCCAAGGATGCTTTGCTCCGCCAGTTTCAGAAAGAAATTGAAGAGCTTAAGAAAAAACTGGAAGAAGGTGAGATTCTCCTTCCTCCTAGTGTTTCTCTCCGTAGCAATGTTCATTCTGTTTGAGTGTGAACTTTCTTTGCTATTTGAAGATGTCACATGAGTTTGATAGCCAGTGAAGGTCAGTGTCCTGGTGGTGTTTGCTCTGGGAGGTTCTGGGAGAGGCGTCCCAAGGGCTGGGGGGACCTGGCTTTGCCATCTGGGTGGCACTTGCCCTGGGCTAAGGGGTGGCTTCTGGGCTGAGCGAGGTGTGCCTGGCCTTGCTTGGTGAGCAAGAGGGCTCTGAACACTGTAGGGAAATAAAACATACAGTAAGTAAAGGCCAAATGTTTCCCCAATTTGAAGAGGAATAATGCTTTTTTTTTTGGGGGGGGGGAGGGGGGGCGGGATGCGGGGGGAGAAGGAAAAATGAACCAAAGTTGTGGAGCTAGAACTGGGGCTGACTTTCAAACACTGCATAGAGAAACAAGAAGCTTCTTTTAAGCCCTGTAACTTTGGCCTTGTAACACTTATTAGTCCATCAACATCAAAGAAGAGAAGGCTCTGGGGAGACCTTATAGCAGCCTTCTGTATCTAAAGGGGACCTACAGGAAAGCTGGCAAAGGACTTTTTACAAGGGCATGTAGTGGTAGGACAAGGGGGAATGGCTTTAAGCTGAAAGAGGGGAGATTCAGACTAGATATTAGGAGGTAATTCTTCACTGTGAGGGCAGTGAGGTGCTGGCATGGGCTGCCCAGAGCAGCTGTGGGTGCCCCATCCTTGGCAGTGCTCAAGGCCAGGCTGGACGGGGCTTGGGGCAACCTGGGCTAATGGCTGGTGTCACTGCCAGTGGCAGGGGGGATGGACTAGATTATTTTTAACGTCCCTTCCAACTCAAACCATTCTGTGATTCTATGAAGGACCCTGCCAGAGGGATGTTTACTAAACCATGACCTTGGCACAGCATCTCTCTCCAGAGAGATGCTCACAGCACAGAAGGGCTGTAGCAGAAAGTCCAGCATGGCTGACTCTTTGGAGTCTGCCCCATTCGGGAGAAGCAGGAAATGGTCAGTAATGTTTTCTTCAAGGATTGGGAGCTGGGTGTAGCTGTTTCATCCCTGGTCGTTGGAGGGTGGTTTCTTAAATTTTAGACTCTAAGCTACAGAACAAAGAGCCTTATGTTTGCTAACATTACTTGGAGGCCAGGATATTAAATGTTGGATTCTATTTGGTTTGGTTTCCAAACTCGGCCTGAAACATCTGAGTATCATGTCTGCAGTGGCAACACTGATAAACATTTGTGAAACTGGATGTTTTTGTCAATTAACAGCTGTCTAGCTTCATGTATACAGGTGTCTGATGAAGTCTCAAGTCTGTATGAACTTTGTTTATCTGACCATTTTCTCTTCCATCTGAGATGGAAGAGAAGGTATGGGGAGACCCTGCTAGGAAAACTTTATAGCTTAATGCTTTGGCAGTGCAAGGAATGCTTTATTTGCCATGAAAAGTACCCACTTGAGCTTTAACGTACGCACAGTGACTTCACAGTATTAAATTGCTTATCTTGATTTTCCTTAAGCTTCCTGAGCTATGGTAAGCTGTCTGTCTGCTCAACATTTAATGACTTCTGCAGGTGCTCATAAGCTGATGTCAGATACTGCTGGGTTTGGACAAATTCTGCTGTCACAGTAACAAGCTGATACGAGGTGAAGGAAAGCGCATCAGAAAGCACACCTTTCTCTTCTAGGGGAAGAGATATCTGGTTCCGAGAGCAGTGATTCTGAAGAGGAGGATGAAGATGATGATGGGGAGATTGGAGACGATGGGGAGAAGAGGAAGAAGCGGCGGGGTAAGGCAGTAGAGATTCCTGTCAGTGCCACTAGTTTCCTGTTATCCAGGAACTGGTGTCAGAAACTGTAGCCAGAGCCAGGTGGGGAAGAGTGGAGTTGTAGAGCTGCCCTACTGCCGCTGCAATTATCATGCCTCTCCTAGAAATGAAGCTATTTGGTGCCATGTCTGTAGACGGACGGCTTCAAACCTGTGTAGTATCTGCTTCCACTTGGGTAGTTGTGCTTGTGGTAACACCCTCTTTTGTGGTGGCTCCTTGGTTGCCGCAAGGTGGCTGTGTATGGCTTGTGACTGGTGGTGTGGAACTTCCCCTCCTCACAGAGGTGGGAGGAAGAAGGCACCAAAGATCAATGGTAGGCAGATGTGGTTTTTATAACCATGGGAATAGTTGGAGGGGAATTTTGGCTGTGGTTTAGGCAAAGGATTCATCTGTCTTATGGATGTTCAATAACTGACTTTTCTGGTGTCCTGCTCTGTTGATAGAGGAAAAACTTGACCTTTGGGTGTCTTTGTGCAAGCTGAAAGGCTGGATGGGAACCGCATATCCCTTGTTTGGGAGCACTTTGGAAACCCCATGGCTTTGTCCCACATCAGTGTTAAACTACTGTGTAACATCTAAACCCCAAGGGATGTTGCTGAACCTACAACTGCAGGTCACTGTGTACCATGGGATGCTGTGGCTCCCAGAGAGCTTGCTGTGCCCCAGAACCTCTCTGATGTTTCTTCACGGGGAGTAGAGAAGTCAAGCCCAATGCTACACCTAAACTCAGAGCTTCTCTAGTAAACTGACTTTGCCATTCAAACTGCCTTCCTGTCCTGAAGCACCCACATCTGTTTCACAGGAATTTTTTTAAGTGTTCCCGCTTTAGATGCGTTCTCTTCATTTACTATCTGTCCAAGTAGAGTCGTAAATGACCTTTGTCATGCCTTTGGTGATAGCTGTAACAACTCTGACTTCATTTTTCACCTTTTGGCAATTTCTAGAAGTGAAAAGACTGACCACTGTCTCCATCAAAAGACCAAGTCCTGCCCAAATCTCCTCCTAAGAGGAGACCACCTTCAAAGTGCTGCTTGAAAGGAGCAGAGAGCAAATAACTGACTTGCTCAGGTTCCAAACTAGCTATGTTAAGTACCCTAAGTAAGGGTGGTGCTTAGCAGGAGTACACACAGTAACTGCCTGTGTGTAAGCTAATTCTGCCTTCTAGAGGGAAAAGTGCACGTTGCCACGCACATAAGACTGGAAAAGACTCCTGGTCACTGAATCCTCTGCTACTGCAGATATCCACAGCCTTCTCCACTATGATCTGGTCTTCTGTGCTGTTGCTTGAAATGAAAGCTGCCTTGGCATGTTGTTTTAAGCTGTAGGCTGGTTAAGATGGGTTTTAACTGAAGTGTCTTTCTGAGCATGCTATTTTGTGCTGGGAAATGGTGGCTTTGCAAGCTGAGTCTGGGAGGGTTCCTAGCCAATGCTTCCTAATGGGAACTTGTGCCTTTCTGAACTAGGTTGCTGGCCCTTCTAGGTTTCTTTACTTCAGAACTAACTTCCCATCTGCATGTTTCTTCCTCTCTGGGTTTTTCTGTGGGACGCATTTCTGTTTTCCAGGCAGTAGCAGCAGCAGTAGTTCAGACTCCACATGCTCTGTCATAGAGAAACCTCTGGATAAGTCCTTCACTAGTGAGTGGGAGCTCTTAAGTCCTTTAAGCTTTGGCCTTTCCATAATCTGCACACTCCATTTTGCCATGCTGCACTCTTCCCTGCTATGTCCGTTGGAAAGATAAACCTGAGCTTTTAACTCTGCTAAAGCATGCCTTTCCTTTGCTGCTTCTGTGCTTGAAACAGTTGTTCAATGTGCACAGTGTTAGCCAGATATGAGAGAGAATAGGTAGCAATTTAGTATGCTGCCTGAGCAAGGCTTAAAGACAACTGAGAAATAATAGGTTAAAAAATTTGCAACTCTTAAATGCTCCCTCTAAAATATCAGGAAAAAGCCTGAGCTCACATTTTAATGCGAGTTGCTACAGTATGAGTTTATAAAAAGAACAGCTAGACAGGTGAGACGGGTTGTGCTGTGTTTTACTGGGCTCTGCCTTCTCAGAATTAGTTCTGGAGAAAACAAATGGAGCAGTCAACAATCAAACAACACTACGTTTATACTTGCAAAGAAAATATGGTAATGGTTGGTTGATTGGCTTTATTTTGGTAGGTACTTAAAAAAAAAAAACCACCACCCTTGATGGTGGTTTGGTTTAACTGCCCCATGATATTAAGTTCTTGATCAGCGGGGCTTAATTCAGAGGACAAGGGACCTAGATTGTGGTCTGGAAGTGAAGAAGTCTGCTTCTGGTCAGAGAGAGGGCTCTGTGCCTTGAAATACTCTACAATCAATTAGTGATGACTGAAGAAAGAAATCACATCTTAGGACTTGGCTTGTAGGGACTTCACCAACTGTTGTGGTTATCCTGTATGGATGCAGTTGGCTCTCCTCCCTGTGTGGAGAGAGTCTGGAAAGTATTGTTGGATACTTCAATCACATTTATACTAGTTACACTAGTAGAAGGCATCAGCTCAGAGAAAGTGTGATAGCTGGTTAAGAAGGATCACAATTTAAGGGAGACCTTTGGTGAGTCATATAATGGTAGGCTTGGAATCTGCTTGCTTCGAATTTGCTGTTTCAAAGCTTCCTTGAAACCCGAGTATTTTATTTGGATGAGGACAGTTAATAGCAAACCGCTGATGTGGCAGCGGGTGGATGAGTCCATCTCCTGCAAGTTTTGAGACAGCTCTGTAGAAGTTGCGCTGGGCTTTTGGTGATTAGAATAAGTATAGCTGTGTGGTTTGGGATATTAACTGTCCTCAGGTGTGACCCTTTTGCATGTGGTGGCTTTCGTTATCCCTTTCCTGTCCTGCCTTTTTTGCTGCACTTGCTTGAGTAACCAAAACTGGCTATATACCTCTATGGAAGCATCAGTTACTGCAAATTAACCTACTAATACCCTGTGTAATTAAATGGAGAAATCTTGTGCTGAGACTCCCTATGTGCAACTGTCATGTACCTTGCAAAGGATTGGCTTAGAAACTTAGTTAAAACTTAGAATGCGTCTTCTGTATGCTAATATTTTACAGGTAATGTAATAGAATTGGCTATCTTGAGTGTGTGGGGGAAGCATTAAGTCTGTTATTGAAGAAGAAACCTACCCTCTTTAATTGTTTCTTAGGGCATGATCTTTGCGGCAGGCTGATAATATTACATTTAGATTCTGCATTGCATTGAATGGGCAGAAGAAAGCAAGAGTGAGCTGAAGATTGTCCTGGATACGCAAAGCACTCTGAAGTACAGAAACTTTCTCTGCTTTAGCATAAAATCATGATGCACTAATGTTTGCTCTAATGGAGTTTTTTAGTGACAATTATCCTGTGTTTTCCGCTCTAGAAATGTGCATATATATAGTGAATGTTTGTTCTGATGCTGATGATTTTTGTCCAAGATGACTAAGGCAATAATACATTTTCTTTCCTCCTCTTTTTATGCATATGCTGCCTCTCTGCGGTTTGCTTTCTACTTCCTCTTAATGCAAGATCAAGCAGGTTGGTGTTATTGATTTCCACCTCCTTATAATACAATTGCAGAGCTCGTGAAAGGGTCTTAAAACTTGGTTTCGTTCACCTTTTTCTCTTAAACTGAGAAAGTATAGGGCTGTGCGCTAACAGTGAGAAGCCTTTACCTGGCCTATCTCTATGTGATGAGCTCTGTATAGCACTTTCAGAAAGCTTCTTACTTAAAGACTAATCAGAGAGATATTTTTTTTTCCACCACAAATCCAGAAATAAGTGCTTATTATCTGATCTCAAAGTCTGGCAGATGGAAGCTAAGGCATTGTTTGCTGTAGTGCCAAAGTCCTTACCTTGTCACAAAACTGTCTTGCATGCATGAACCAAATGTGTATACAGATACGTACATATCCATACAGATATGTGTTTACATGTGTGCATACATGTTTAAAAATATGGTGCATTTTGTCTGCTAGAGGTTATATATGTATATAAAGCTGAATAAAGACTGGAGGGAAGGGAAGCCTTTTACTGAACAACTTCATTGAGCGTGTTCTGACCATACACATTATGTCACTGTGGAAAAAAAGTCCCTTGACAGTTGAAGGCTTCTGTTAGTTTCTAGGCATCTGGATTCTACGTTTTTGGGTTTGTTTGTTCCATGTCTGGAGAAGAACAAAACAGGAAAATGAAGGATTTGCTTCTAATGAATAAAGGGAGATTTAGGACTTGTGGGAGACTTGTAGATTTGAGGAAGTGCACGTAGGCTGGGCGTGCTCTCACTCCAAATAACCCCCAGCGATCTTTGTGTTCACCTCCCTTAGGCCCTCTTGGGATTACAATGAAAGTTGACTCAGGACTTGCAGAGTGATTTCCTGGGGCAACCTCACACTTTGTTTCAAAATTGCAGGTGTTTGGGGCCAACCCTTCAGACAGACTCTGGGCGCTTCCTTTGCAACCTTCTATGAAATGTACCTGGTTTGCTGTGGTAGTAGTTATGTTATAAAGACACAGCTGACTAGTCACAGCAAACCTCGGTACTTTCAAATCTGTGTAGTCACTGTTACATAAATCAAATACCATCAAAAAGTTTTGTTAATTGTCTGCTTTTCATAGGGCTGTTCTGCATTTCTCTAGTCTCTGTATTTTCATAGTAGCACGTTCTTGAAGTATCTATGTGCTCATTTTGCAATAGGTAAGCCCATAAGGTGCACAATGAATGAGGGGTGTGGTGGGGATGCTAAGCTGAAATTTCAGTATGTAACTCTTGATAGTTCAGCTCTTGTACTTCTTGATAGTTCAGGTCAAGGCAGTCTTTTGTTTTCCTTCATTTGGCCTAGTCTGCATAATTAGAACATCTGAGTTTCCAGCTCAGAATTCTTTTTAGGCAGTGTTCCCTCTCCAAATGTTGTTCTTATGTTTTCTATTTTGGGGGCATTAGTTATAGGGTTAGTTATATAGTGTTCCTTCTCTGTAGGAACTGGTGGCAACTGGTCAATATTAAAATGGGATTTGAAAGACTGAGTTGTGCCCAGCTTGGAGGTGACATTTAATTAAATTTTTGTTAAACGCAAGTGTTGAATCTGAACTTGGGGAAAAAATGCCTTGATACAGAGGCTGTCTTACTTTTCTGTGAACTAATTTTTTTTCCCCTTGTCTCTTCCAAAGGCAAAAAGAAAGTTTCCCCTGATAAGATGGTAGAGATGCAAGCAAAGATTGAAGAGGAGAGAAAAGCTCTTGAAACTAAGCTTGATATGGAAGAAGAAGAAAGAAACAAAGCCAGAGCTGAACTGGAGAAAAGGGAAAAAGACTTGCTTAAAGCTCAGTAAGTACCCTGCTCTGAGCAGTTTGTGTGGTTGTGCAGGTTTTTCCTTCCTTAATCTGCAACGCAGTTATGGATATCTGGAGATTCATGGTGAGGCGTCTGTCAAACTGTGTAAACTGAGTATCGGCTCTTGCTATTACCAAAGTGAAAGAGGAGCTTACTCTACTTTCAGAATTTAAAACAGATGGAAAAGACAAACTTCATCCTTTTGCCACTTGTTTCTTCTCTGAACTTTATCTACTTGTGCAAGGTAGCACAGAAACATAAATGAATCCTCTAAACACTGGAAACCTGTGAAGAGCAGCAGTACTGCTGTACTGCTTGGTCAGTGGGCAATAGCTGCATAGCAAGCCAGATTTTCTGCAACACACTGTTAGGAGCTTGTCATTCTGGGTGTAGGGGTTCTCCTTTCTGGAGCTGAAAAGCTGCTGAGACTGCACTGGCCCGTGCAAATGGGACAGTCCTGCTGTCAGAGGCTGCTCCGACAGCAGCCAGCATTCCTGGTTTGCATCTCAGCTGCCCTGCCTTGATCTCTGTTCACTCACTTCCATTTCTGCGCCTGCCTCTGGGCATTGCTGTACTGGCAGGACTCTTGGGGAGAGGGTGCCTTGGGTAGCCTGGTGATACTGCTGGTGCCTTGCAGCCCCTCACAGAGGGGACTTGCAGCAGAAGAGAGTTCTCTGCTGACCTGGTTTTGCTTGTGAGAAAGCAAAGCAACGGGAGCTGGAGCTCAAGCAGCTCCCTACATCCACTTGCACTGCCTCACCCCCACTTAAACCCCTGGCAGCAAGACAAGTTTTTCCAGCCCTGTGAATGTTGTCTGGGCTGTACAACTGAGCTGGACCTGCTGCTGTGTGAGCACTGTAGGATAGGAAGTTTTACACTTAACCTGTGTCTCTAGACAAGAGCACCAGTCCCTGTTGGAGAAGCTCTCTGCATTGGAGAAGAAGGTAATTGTGGGAGGAGTAGACTTGCTGGCAAAAGCAGAGGAGCAAGAGAAGCTTCTAGAAGAATCGAATATGGAACTGGAAGAACGAAGGAAGAGAGCAGAACAGCTTCGCAAGGAGCTTGAGGAGAAAGAGGTGGGGTTATATGCTGTAGCTGTCTGAAAACAGCAATGGTGAGGCACACCATGTTTTGTGCCTTGGGCATTGCTCATTTGGGTAAAATGGTCTCTACCCTTAATGCACAGCAGGAGCTAACGACTTTGGAGGCCGTATGTTGGCAGTGTGATCATTGTGGGTCTGAGCTAGCCTGGTTCAGCCAGGTCTCCATGCCCTTGGCAAACGCTTTGTTTTGTTCAAGTAGTTTCTCCTCTTGTTCATACTGTTGCGCATAGTTTCTTTGATTATGTTAATGTGTGCATGTCTGTGCTAAATGTTGCACACAGCAAGAACGCTTGGACATCGAGGAGAAGTACACCAGCCTCCAGGAGGAAGCACAGGGCAAAACCAAAAAGCTGAAGAAAGTTTGGACAATGCTTATGGCTGCAAAATCAGAGGTTAGTGTCTGAAGTCCTCAGCCTGTGATCACGTGAGGGACTGTAGCTAGGTAAGGTAAGCCATGAACTTTGTAACACTGGGAAAAATCGCCATGTGTTTAGAGATGTTTTTCTGTGCCATCCATTTGGCTCATGTAACTCAAGAAGATCTAGTAGTCTGGTGTGGGAGCTTCATGGAGGGCGTGTTGTAGAGCTTTTCCCCAAGCCAGGCTGAGAGGACCCGGAGAGACTCAGAACTTTGAAGAAAAAAAAACCTGGTTATTTCTGAAACATAGTAAGTTGTTAGCTGGCAGTCCAATCTCCTGCTTTGCAGCAGCCCAAATGCTCCTCTGCTCTTAGCTTTCTGTCCTTTCTGCCTGTTGCCCTTGTTATCTCTTCCTCAGTCACTGGATGAACGTGTCCTTTGGCTGGTGTCTCAAGTTCCTGTTTCATGAAAAGTGCATTTTGTCTTTGGGATCAGAGATTTTCCTTGAAATCTTGCCAGGGATATAACTTGTCTGCATGCTCTTGATCAGCTCTTAGCTGATGGAGAGCTTGGGTTGGCAGAAGGCCAGCTTCATTTTTATGAAACTGAGAACTTAATGCTCCTTTCAGCCATCTCTGAGCTGGAACGTTTCAGAGTGTTTATTCTTTTAGAGATAACATTTTAGTACTTATAACCAGAGTTTGCTTTTGTTTCCCAAAAACCTTGTATAGGCAGAAGACTCTTCTCTTTTAGGCTGTTACCATGTCTTAAGCTAGCTGTGATGCCTCTCAAATGCCTTGTTTGTTTTCAGATGGCAGATCTGCAACAAGAGCATCAGAGAGAAATTGAAGGATTACTAGAGAATATTCGGCAGCTGAGCAGGGAACTTCGTCTGCAGATGCTTATCATAGACAACTTCATTCCTCAGGACTACCAGGTACAGATGTAGGATTGTGCTATGCAGGCTGAACCCTCCAGCTTTTACTGTGTCCAATAAGTGGAACGAGCTGGCTTTTCTCTTCCCGAGGTATTCACAGTGAACAGATTAACACTTGTCTGTTAAGCTGTAGTGCAAATGAGTTGGTATATGTTGCTGTGAGCCTTCCTTTGCTGTGGCTCAGCTGAGCAGATGCAGCTTGGTTGCATTCATGTGTTTGTGCCATCCCCTGGTTCTAACAATCCAGGTAATGTTAAAGTAGGAAAAGGTGCTTTTGTCAAGTGACTCTTGTAACCTGGTGGACTTCTGCTTGAAGTTCACTTGGAAGATCATCAGAGTTAGTAGGTGCATTTGGCTCCAAAACCAGCACAATAATGTGATTAATGAATGCAGAATGGCTTTGTTGTATTTCTTGGGGGTTTTGATAACTTTGGCTACAATTCCATGGTTATGAAATCTGTTTTAGGGAAGCAGTGTATGTGTCAGGGATTGTAAGCAGAGGGATATACTAATCTGTTCTCTTGCAGCATGTTTTCCTAATGGTTTAAAAAAAAATAATCATTCACCCACATATTTAACTGGTATATTCACTGTGTGCCCATGCTCTAGGTCTGTTCAAAACCCCTTTTTTCCACTGTGCTTAAAGCTGTGGTTGCTAATGTCTGATATTAATACAATGTAGTAAGACTGAACTTGGAACTCTTTACTTCTTCTTTTTTGTGAACCCAATACCCAGAAAATTCATGATGAGCTTAAATATGACACTTGCTATTTAATAGAAAATATGAAAGCCATTTCCCTTAATCTTTTGTCTTTTCTGCATTACAACATGTGTTTATTGCTATCCTGATGGCATTGGCATAATGGGAAAGCCGTGCTTTAGTGGGAACTGCAATGGACACAATTTGGGAGTGGTATTTTTCTCTTCGGTAGTCTTCAGAGTGTAAATAGGAGTGTTTGAACATGATATGGCTATCCTGATAAAACCAACTTGGAATGGTCAAGACTATTCTTAAGCAGCTTGTCCAGGCCTTTAGGGAGGTATGTTTGGGGAAAAGCTATCTGGAGGGTAGATTGTGTAAGTCTATAACAATTACCGTTCTAATTTCTTTCTAGGAAATGATTGAAAACTACGTTCACTGGAATGAAGACATTGGAGAATGGCAGCTGGTAAGCTAGCTGACTGGCTCATGTACAAGCTAATGTTAGCGTGAGCTTCTGAGGAGTTTAACTGAGCCCAGAAGTAAATTGATAAAGCTATAGTCAGTTTTACTGTGTACAGTAGGCATTACTAACAGACCTTTCTTTCTTTAAGAAATGTGTTGCATATACCGGAAACAATATGAGGAAACAGACACCTGTCCTGGATAAAAAAGAAAAAGATGTGAGTGATTCTTTATAAGCTTGTATTGAACTGCCTAGAT
This sequence comes from Ibycter americanus, assembly GCA_035590275.1. Lineage (NCBI taxonomy): Eukaryota > Metazoa > Chordata > Aves > Falconiformes > Falconidae > Ibycter > Ibycter americanus. The sequence continues at coordinate 63,685,011 of JAVJGI010000064.1, read as the reverse complement.
CTAAGTTCTGTTCCCTGTGCCTGCCACTGCACATTCATAGGGAAACAGTCCAATTTCAATTTTCTCTTCTTTTGAAGAGATGAGCCTTTTTAGTGTTACAAAAGCACCGCTGATCAGTGTATAAAATTATTCTGATCTTGTTTTGTGGGTTTTTTGGTTTTTTTGGGTTTTTTTAGCCCTTTGAAGTGGACCTTTCCCACGTTTACTTAGCTTACACTGAAGAAAGCTTGAGGCAATCTCTGATGAAGCTGGAGAGGCCAAGGACTTCAAAAGGAAGATCCAGGCCCAAGACGGGTAGAAGGTGAAGAACTTTGGAGTATCTATATGTAATGGGGGATTTACCCAGGGGAAGGCTTAAGTCTGTGCATACAAACTTACCGTAAGTCTTGAAACACTTACCGAGAAGACAAAATGCTAAAATTTTGCACGGTATAAAGTTTACCAGTGCCAAGTGTGACAGAACCAAGCTGAAATCTCTTTATGACAGTAAAATCTTGACCAGAAAGACTTGTCTGGGAAATTTTTCTGATGCCCTTTTGCTGCATTCCCCTCTTCTGGCTACTTGCTTTAACTTTTGCTGTGTTTTGTGTTTTGGTTTAACAGCTGACACATCAACAGTGCATATACAGTTATTACTGGAAAGTAATGTGCTGTTGGGGGAGATGTCAGCACAGATTTCCTTGGGCTGTTTTTGTTTGGTTTTGACAAATGCTTGTGGAAAATTAACACTGTATAGTTTTGACTGGAAATGTGGCTGGTTTCTGTCTTCCCTAGACAGCATAATGATGTGTGTATGGTGTTGTTTTTCCCTTTCCTTTCTGCTCTCCAAACAGAAAACACTCGGCAAAGCCAGGAGCCGTCATTGACTCTCTGCTGCAGTAGGTGTGGTCTGTTCAGAATTGCCGTAAAAATCAGTGAGTGTATAAGATTTGGTCAGAATATGGAATTCAAGAGGTGGCACAGTTTGACATGGCTAATAAAATCCATGCCTTGCTGGTATGGAGCTTTATTTTAAAAAAATGTATTTTTCCTTAGTTGCCTGTATATTGTATGTTATATTAACATAATATTAAACTGGTATATATGATGGTTGTGAAATTCCATGTGTTAAACGTGTTGTGCAGGGAAACTATTGTTGGCAATCCTTGTTGAAATGTATAGGAAATAAGGGTTCTAGATAATGTGTTTTAAGTGCTAGAAGACATGTTAGCTCAAAACGGTTGATGAAATCCTAAAATTTAAGGCTGATAAATCTGATTTTTGCCCTGCTTTGCACATAACTGGCAGCTTTCACTATTGTCCTCTGTTGCACTGATCTGTGTTTGAATGTGGTTGCTGCAAACCTTTAAGAGCATCAAACCCTTTTATTTAAATGTTCCTCACTGTGGCTGTTAACCTGATCATTTTGTGTATCAAATACACAGTCTTTTTCCCTTGACTTGCTGTCTTGCTGTACAAAGAAAGTAGTTGGGTAGGGGAAACATGAACTACAAAAGTCTGAGACTTGTGGGAAGGGACCATGCTCTCTTTAAGTGCAACAGAAAACAAGTGTGTCTAAGTAGTGCTTTTATTTTTGTCTATTTGCGTGTGATGCTGGCGTTCTGGAGAATGAAGCCTTTGATGCAAAGGCAAAAGAGCTTTTTTTCCTCCTTTTAAGGTTGTGTTGCAGCATTGCTTTGGCTGCTTTTTATGCTTCTGAGCTGGAATTTTTTAAATGTATGTGAATTGTTCTGTAATCTGAACAGCAGAGATTATTTAAGGGGAATGCTGTAACGCTAGGACTTGGCTTGAGCCCTGGGACTGTGAGCGTTATGGCTCCATTTTCTCATCCCTGGCTACAAGGGCACTGGACTAGTCCTCTAAATTGAGGATGAATTTGACTCTGCTATACTAAAACAGGCATGAATTGCCCAATTTTCCCAGAACAGTAACATCCCTTGAAATAACTGATGCTGTTTGTATTCCCTTGTAGACTGTATCATCTCAGGTTTCTGGCTATGCTCTGATGAGAGGAAAAAAAATTCTGGTCTCTAATAATAACCATTTATTTGTGGTGGCTGCTCTTTTTCTTTGATATTTATGCTGCTAATAGACACATATCACTTTAATACATTGCTTTTGTGTCACAGAAAATGCATCTCTTGGATTGTGTGTGCTTTCACTCATGCTGGAGCATGTCAGCTGCAGGCATCTTAGCAGCTCCCATGCCAGGGTGGTGGTAATTAGCTGTAACTTTCATGTAAGCTTAGTGTTACCTAGAGGTTTAAAAAGCTGTGATTACTAATAGGAGAAATTGAGTCCTTAAGCATGACAGAAGGAACAAGACAGCTCCTTAGGTGTCCTGAGTTCTTGCTAGTAGCCACGTTTGCAATTACTAGAACGTTCTTGTGGAGTCCTTAGAGTAGTTAAAAGTTGATCCCCCTTTCTTACTGTCATGATGATTACCTGGATATACCTTGTGGCTCTATACAGGTCTGTAACAGGATGCATAGCTGTTGAAACTGGTCTTTAAGGGCATATTTTGCTCTGGAGGTGTATTCAGTGTGATTCTAAAGTAAGCTGTAAACTTTTTCCCTGTTTGTTTATTTTTTCTTAAAATGTGTTTTTCAGGATTGTGACTTAGAACAACATACTGCCCTCTTATTTTGGGGCTGGGGGGAGTGTCACCTAAGTTCATACAAGGTACAAATACAAACACTGGCATTCGGGTTTTTTTTCTAGCCTCACACTGAAAGAGGTAAATCAGAATTTTTGTTGAGCTATGCTGTAGTTAGTTTTTTCTCTTGAAGCGCTGACCTTACTTTGAATGTGCTTGAATAGAGTTGGGTTTATCTTGTGTGACATACTTCTCATCAAACAAGACAGACTGAAAATGCTTAAATGCAGTTTTGTCTAAGGCCTTATGTCAGTTCTGAGTCCAAGCAGACAGATGCATAGTTTTGGCCTGTACTAGTTCTCAGAACCAGGGATAACTGTTGTTTTCCTATTGTGTTATGCATTGTTGTGCTAAGATTTGTTGAACTATCTGTTTTTAAGAGTTTCTCCTGAACTGAGCTTTCAAAAAGACCATTGAAAAGTCTTTTACCTGACAGACATCAGTAGCTTAAAGATACCATTGTGAACCATAACACTGCATTTAAAATATTTAAAACTTAACTATAAAGGCATATACTTTACAATTCAATTAATGTTACAGTCCTGCTGCTAAAAGCAATAGTACTTTACCTATTTAAGTGAGCCTTGGAGCAGAGAAAACAGTTAATTGCTTGCATACCTTTTTAATTGGCAGATTGGAGAAACTATTCATAATCTCCTGTTAACAGGGGCTTGGAGAACAAATTATCTGCTCTTACAAGAGGACTTTAAGTGGAATGCTATCATGGTCATGATGATCTATCAGCTTGGCTTACCTTATAACCGGGGTGTTTTGTTGAAGTTCTAGGAACTTTCTTTTAAAACCAGGGACTCTGGCTTATCATATGGGCCTTCTCTAGCCCTGGACAATCTGTGAATGTCTAATGGGTCCATAACATGATTTAATGAGGAAGGGGTTTGGTTTGTATGAGTTTTTTTATGAGCTTAATACAGCCATTCTCATCCCAGGTCAGTATGTGCTCTATAGTGTTTATCAAAAATCCTATTACCATAATATATATTGTGTGTGCTCATCTTTGCATCTTGCTGCCAGAAGATTCCCCTCATTCCAGAACACTGACCTTAACATTGAGGTTTTTGACACTTTATGTTGTTTAATGTTGTGTGAAGGAATTATTTCATATTTAACTTGTTCCTGATCCTTTCTTTAAGAGGAGGGGAAAATGGTGCTTAGTGCCTTTCACTGACTACACTGTCTGCACATGTCCAACTTTCACCTTTCTCAACAGTTCTGCTTAGCCAGTCCTGTACACAGGAAGAACTACTAGTTTGTATAATTTGTCTTCCTATTTATTGGTTTTCTAACTCTGTTTATTTCTGATTTTTCTTTGTTTTATGATTAAACTTTATTCATTATACTGTATATATCTGTATTGTGTCCCTGGAGCATGTTCATACCATGAAATAAAATTCTTGATTCCTAGTTCCCCCTTTGTGCATGTTTTTCAAATAACTCTGTACATACAGAATCTTTCTAACTCAATGAGTCAGAAGCTGTGTCAGGAAGGGTAGCAAAACAGTCTGTGTAGTTCTGTGATGTGCTGCACTTACTGGAGAAGTTAGAGAAGTGAATTTGGGGTGTGTGGGGATCCTCACTGCCAAGCCCTGGGGTGCTGGGCAGCAAGCTCTTGTGGAAGGGGTAGACAAGGCAGAAGGAAGGGGGTGTTTTGCAAGACTCTGGAGAAGACCGGTGGGGTGAGGCTGGTGTGCAGATCATGAGATGTGTCCTGAGGGGCTGATGAGCCCCTTGTTCAAGCCTGTCCTCTGCTAGGGTTGTCCTGAGCTACCCTTGGGGAAGAGGAGAACCCAGCTGAGCCAGAGCACTGCAGGAACAGCTTCTTGTCCGCTGAAATAGTCAGTGCTGTCTGTGCTTTGCGTCTTCTTACATACGTGCACTGCATAGGTGTCACGACAGAGAGGGAGGAGGCTTTTCGTGCTCTCTGCTTTAAGTGTCCTTGTGCTACATGGCAAGCCTGTCGTGCCCTGTGTTCATGCAGGTGGTGTGAGTTTACCTGCTGTAATCAGACATGTTCAGCTGTTTCCTTTGCATAAACTATATTGGCCTGCAGTGCATTTCTTCCTCTGGAAGACATTTCAGCCTGCTCATGCAGTAGGTAACAGGTTTTTTGTGGTCTGCTAACTCTGCAGCTCCCCTGAGTACTGTGACTCAGCTGATGCACGAACCAAACCCCGCACAGTCCTGGGACTTTCCATAGTGCTCTCCCACGCTGTGCCAAAGTAAGTTGCAAAATGGTAGACACCTAAATACCTGCAAGACTCAAGTTCCCTGTTGCTAGAGAGACTTTAACCACCACCCAGGTCTGTCACAGGCTAGAGTCATCCCTTCAACAGTGTGGTTTTGCTTCCCTGTTGCTGTTTATTTCACTGCTGTTACTGCTGGAGCCTCTTTACTCCTGGGCCACAAAAGGCTATGCCATATATATAAATATATAGTTATAAATATAGGCTATAAAGTGAGGGGAGAACTGAGGGCCTGCTTAGCTACAGACTTGGTGCCTCTTTGCAGCTCTAGCACGCACTTGTGAGTTCATGGTGTCAGAAGCAAGGCCCTCTTTGTGGCCTGTCTTCTCCATCTGGCTTCTCTTGGGCTCCTGTCCCTGCAAACAGACCTGCTTTCCTTGTGATAGTGCAAGCCTTAACTTCATGGCAGGAGAAATCCTTTGTTTTGGCAACTCTTGCTGGCAGCACCCTTGTGCCAGTAGGCTCTGGACTCTGTCACTGTAGCCCGATCTATTTCTTGCAACTTATATGGCAAAGTAACAAAAATGACTTCTGACTTCATGGTTTTAAGCTCCCTTATTTCTAAAGCCCCAGTTCCGTCCAGGAACCTGTCACTGCTCAGCTCTCCGGAGTTGGCGCTGCCGCTCTGTGCCCTGCTTTCTGCCCCAGTCACAAATTCAACCCTTGCCAACAATGTGGATAGAAAATACCCATCCTTTCTTCACTGCTCTATAGTTTCCCTCTGTGGCCATCCGCCTGGTCCCCTTTGCTTCTGGGCTGGCCTTGGTGCTCTGTCCCAGCCACAGCTGCCTCTTGGGGCCCCTCGGCATTTCTGCTGGGGGTGGTGGCAGAGGGCTGAGGGGTCTCTCCAGGAGCTGGGGGCTCCACGGCTCACAGGTGCTGCCAGCTGGGTCCTGCAGCCCAGTGCCCCATGTTCCAGCTGATACCTTCAAGCTCTCAAATGTGTTCCTGTGCTCTCCAGTTTCTGCCTGAGTAAGTCTTAAGCAATGCCAGCAAATTTAGTCCAAAAATACATTTATTTAAAGAATTATTATAAATAATCTTGGAAAAATACAGTGTCATTATAGTTTAAAAAAACAAAACCAAAACTCTGTGTTTTTTCACTTCAGACCCTAGTCTTTTACTAATCGTTGGAGGACTTTGCGTAAGTCCACTAGGAAATCATTCAGGGAAGTAGTGTTGCCTGCTGCCACGGGACATGGTGCCTGTAACAGGAAAAAAGGGCTGTGAGGATGTTTGCTGGGGGGAGGGATCTGGTTCTGCAGCATCATCTTGGTTGCTGATGGTGGTGCGGGAGAGGACTGGGTGAGAGCAAAAATGGTGACCGAGGGAGAAGCTGGATATGCAGAAAGCTTGAAGGCCGGGGGCTGTACGGCCCTGGTGCGGTCAGTGCCGTGGGGGGTGGCGAGGGGAGGGCGTTGCTTTACCTTGTGGGCTGGGCTCTTCCTTTGGACCAGACTGAGCAAGTTGAGGTAAATGCCCTCCAGGTGCCTGTGGCAGCTCCGGCCCTCCCAGGTAACTGTGGTGGCTTTGCATAAGGTCTCCATGTCATCGTATTTCTGGAAAAAGACACACGTGGCTATTTTAGAAACCCTTTTTGTACAGTCACGGCTTCATTAGCAGCAGATTGAAACAGCGCAAATAATAGATTTCTGTTCTAAAGGGCAGGTGCAAAGTACAGCTGGAGACGTCAAGGCTTCCCGGCCGCGGGTGTGCACACACGGGTTTGTTCCCATCCCGGAGGGGGCCCTCGGCCGCTGGCGAGAAGTCGTGGCAGAGTCTGGCACAGCGGTGAGCACCCACTTGCTTACAGCATCAGGTTCCTCTTGCAGGCGTGAACATGGGACCCTGTGCTCTGGGAGCTGCTCCCTGCGGGGCTCCCTGGGAATGAGGCTGGTCTGGGTGGGCAGAGGCTCTAGGGGAATAACAAAAGCCCCTGGGAAGAGGTTGCCTCTGTCAGGTGCTTTGATAAAAGTCCCATAGCAGAGACACGTGGAAGATGAGGAGCTAACAAGTGCTGGCAGTAATGAAAGAACTGTTCAGCTGTCTTCCCTGGGGGATGGTCCTGATGCCGCCTTGCTGTGAGCTCTGCCTGCTCAGATCTCAGCTTTCACCCAAACGGCACCATCAAATAAGCGACAGTCCTGTCCCCATGAGTGTGGCCAGGTCTGCAGGTGTTGGGTCGTGCAGCATCATTTCTCGCTCCCAGGGCCGGTCCCTGTGACGGGAACGGTGCGGGGGACCACCCGAGGGGATGCTCAGCCCCGGTCCCCTGAGGGAGGCTGCCGCATCCCTTGGCTGCCACCACCCATGCAGCACGAGGTGAGGGCATCGGCTTTCTGTGAAAACAGGAACTCTGGTGCTGGGGAGCTTGGCTTAGGCAGCAATTTTCAGATCAGAAATAGGCTTTATTATCTGCTATTAAATCTTCTGCTAACTGAAGAGCCTTCCCCCAGATAAGGGGCTAAAGAGGGATAGTATGTCTAACCAGAGCTTGAGATGCTGTGCGATAGGCACGTGTGGGTGTCTGTGAGATGGTGACACACCACTCCAAGGCAAGGGAAGAAGTTCCTCTCTTCCTTTCTGAAAAGCTTGAAAAATCCTATGTGCTGTTCAAGACAGGCTGCCCATTCCCGCCTGCCCCTCTGGCCTCCCCCTTGCCTCCGGGGTGGCTGGGAGCAGCCGATGCTGCTTTGGCTGGAGGTGGAGATGGGTGCGGGAAGGTGAGGGCACCTGTGCTGGGCAGCGGCGAGGACTAGCCTGGCAGCCCAGCATCGCTGCTCGGGGCTTGCAACGGGCTCCTTGCTCTCGTGCAGCACCGCACCGGGACGGGCAGGACTCCCAGGGCTTCGCGCCTGCCTCCTTGCTGCCCCGCGCTCTCCTCTGGCCCCCAGCATCCTCTCCCAGCACCCGTCATGGCCGTGTGATGATTATTTTCGAACAAGGGCAAGTTAATTTTTTCTCTCTTACCTTATCGCCTGCAAAAATATTGGTCACGTTTATGTTGTCACAGGAAACCTTTATCAAGACACAAAGGAGAGGAGCAATCAAGCTAGAGAAAATGCTAATGCGGATCCATCCTGACACACGCACACGCAGACCCACACCCATCCGTCTGTCCGCCCGCTCTTGGCCCGCCCAGGAGCGCTGTGAGCCCCGTGCTCTGCCTCAGCCCTGCATGCTCAGCACCTTTCTTTGACTCAGCATCGCTCTCGCTGAGCCCAGTGAAACAATCTCTCCCTCCCGTCAGTGGGTAAAGGCTGAGCCATGTGAGCGAGCCCTACCTTCATCTCCACGAGCCTGTTCAGCAGCCTGATGCTCTCCTTCAGAAAGTTGGAGGTCTGCAGCAGAGCAGCCACGTGGCCCTGGCAGGCTGGCAGCGCCAGCAAGATGAGCAGGACTGGGACCGGGATGCTCATGGCCTGCTCGGGCTGAACCCCCTCAGCTCGCAGTTTCTGGATATTTTGGTGATCTATACCTGTGTGTGCTTTTCTGGAAGAAACATCTCAATTTATGGCTGTAAAATTGCTGAACCCATAGGAAAAACTTATTTTTCCCTTATCTGCACTTTCCAAAGTTGCTCCTATCCAATTAGGACAACAGGTCTTTTTCGTAAAAGTCAAGTTTTTTCTTCTGATCTCGCATTACGTTTCAACATAGGAAATTTCCACCGTAAGATAACAGTGGTAGGAGTCAGGTCACGTACAAAAGAGAAGTATGTAAACTGCCTGGTTTGGGGATTCTGCATTTCTCCGTATTCCAGGACTTTCTCTACGCCCTGAGTTGAAAGTGGCCGAACCGGGGAGATCACAGCACTGACCGCGCTCAGATGACGAAGCTTTGCTTTTTTTTCTCTATCCTGCAAGTTCTTCCATCTCGCGTTTCATTTGAATATCTCCAAATCATGCAAAGCATCCTCCATCTGCATATTATTTTCTCTCTATGGTTATCTTAACCTGCGCCGGGGACAAACAGAAAGTGCGGCACAGCCCTGCCTGGGGCCTGCAGGGACAAAAACCTCCTGGGTCGGAGCAGGGCATCGCCGCCTCCCGGCACCGGGGGGGTTACGGAGAGCTGGGGGCCAAACGGGACCCCCGGAACGGCGCGCTCCTGCCTGTGGCACCTGTGGGGACGTGGGCGAAGGGCAGGGAGCTGCCGTGGGGCGGTCCTGCGCCGGTGGTGCCGGGAGCGCTGGCGCTCGCGTGGGAAAATGGGGTTTTGTGACTCTGCAGCAGCCGGTAGCTCGGCGAGCGGGAGCTGCCCCAGCCCATCCCACGGGAGAAGCCTGAGTGGGGTCTGGGCGGTGGGCTCTGCTGGCACCACCGCCCCGGCTGCCGCAGGAAATCACGCTGAGAAATGAGCTGAGCTGGGAAACTTTGGAGTTTTGTAATAACTAATAGGTATTTTTCTAACTCAAATAGCAACTTGCCATCAGATGCTTGATAAGAGTTTGTGAGTGTTCGATGAATCCAGGAGCAGCCAGACTGAGAGTAATTCTGTTGTCTAATTATGAAATGCCCCAGATGAAGTTAGTGCCACTGACTCAGAAAGACCTTTGCGAGGGATTTGCCAGCGGAGTGCTGCGTCGTTTCCTACCTGCATCGCTCTCGATGGAGAGCAGATAAGCGAGTGCGCTCCGGTGCGGGACGGTGCCATGGTGGCAGCCTCTGTGGGTGATGGCCGTGGGGCTGGGCTCCTTGCTGGGAAGCCCGGAGCTGCCGTGCTACCCTGGGATGGTTGGGGTGGGAGGCTCCCTGCCAGAAAGTGATGCTGGAGAAGGGGATGGAGGTGGCGGTCCCATCCTGCAGACACGGTGGTTTCTGCAGGTATCGTGGTGGAAAGCTCTAAAACTGGAGTAAATGAACAGAAAACGCTAAATTAACAGAAAAATGTAACCTTTGAGCTACTGGGGCTGAATCATGGTGGAAAAGTGCATCACTGCATGTTGGGGAAGTCACCTGTGTTGGGTTTGTGTGGCCAGGTTTGGTAGTGAGGGGCTGCCAGAAGCTGCCCCACATCCCGTGAGCCGATGCCAGCCGGGGCCAGCGCTGGCCGCAGCCGAGCCCCGCAGCCACGGGGGCAGCAGGTCTGGGGGTCCGTGGGGTAACGTGTAAGGGTCTGTGGGATAATGGGTTTCAGGATACGCGGGATAACGTGTTTAAGGGTGTGTGTGATAATGTGTTTGAGGGTACATGGGAACGTGGGACAACGTGTTTGAGGGTCCATGGGATAACGGGTTTAAGATTACGTGAGATAAGGTGTTTCAGGGTGCGTGGAATAGTGTGGGATAACAGGTTTAAGGGTGTGTGGGATAACATGGGATAATGTATTCAAAGGTACGTGGGAACTTGGGATCAGGTGTTTTAGGGTGCATGGGGTAAGTGGGATAACATGTTTGTGGGTCTGTGGGGTAGGGTGTTGGGGCGGGGGGGGCGGGGGGGGGCGGCCGCCCTTGGGGCCGGGGTGGGGTGGGGGTGCAGAGCCCCAGCAGGGAGGGGGCATCTAAGATTTGGGTTGGCTTCTCATTATGCCGCTCCAGTTCCATCGGTAATTAACGCAATTAATTTGCCCTGGCTGAGCCTGCTGTGCCGTGGGGGGTGCTGGGGAGTGATCACTCCCCGTGCCACCCCCCCTACCTCTCGCTGCCTTTTCTCCCCCTGCCCGGCTGTCGAGGGGGCGATGGGGCAGCTTGGGGGGGGCCCAGCCCCAGCCAGGGCCAGCCCACTGCACCGGTGAAGGAAAAAATTCCCATGTCCTTTCCCGAGGGTGGGATGCAGCTGGCAGCAGTGGTGGCCCCATCACCTGCTGGAGGGGCGTCTCTGGCCCCAGCGTGGTCCCCGTCACTGGAGCCCCCTCTGTGCTTCATCCCAGCCATCATTCCGGGGATGAACCCGCTGCCATTCTCCCTACCAAAGGAAGGTGCTTGATTCAGAAACCTGTTCTCAGTTTTCCTCCCCACCTTACGCTCCGTGGTTGGAAGCATCTCCCCGTCACACGAGGATCCTGCCCGGGCTCCCAGCATCCCTGCAGCCACCGAGCCCAGGGCTCCACGGCCACTGGCTCCACTTTCCCCCTCTTTCTTTGGCCCAAACCGGAGCGGTTCCAGGACAGCCACTGGGAAAAGGGCACGAGGGTTTGCCCGGGCATCACGCGCTGCCCAAGGTAAGCTTCGGCTGGCAGCGGCGGGGATGTTCTGCTGTTTTCTTCCATTTCTGTTGCCTGCCGTGTCTGGTGCTAATAATGCTGGGGTTTATCCAGAGCAGCTCCGAAGGGGGCAGTTAACACCCCGTCGCACACGTTCATAGCAATTTCCTGCACTTGTAACACTTTCCAGCGGCTGTTTTGCCTGTTCGTTCCCTACCCGTGTACCTGCCGCTGCGGCACCCAAGCAGGCACTAGTCCCGTGAGCCGGCCCTGTCCCTTCCCTCGCCCAGCAGCCGAGCGCGCTTTCCCCGGCGTGCGGCGCCGCTTTGCTGCCTGTTTCAGCCCTGCTGCCCCCCAGCCCTCGCTCTGCACCCCGACATACCCCCCTTCGTCATGGGATGAGGCACGTGCCCCTTTCCCCACGCACAAGACGCTCTCGTCAGCCGAAGACTCGCCTCCCTGCTCCTCCAGCCACTCCTTTCACTCTGTATTTCCCACAATTTCTGCAAGCCCGGAAGGTTCATTGGTGTCTTTTGCTTTCTTGACAGCTTGCTCTCAATGGCAGACTGGGCAGATTTGCTGTATATCGCCCCAAAAATGCCGGCCTCCCCCACTCCGCTCCCCTGTGCGACTGACCAAGGAGGCAGCACCCCCGATGCTCCTCGTTAACTGCTGAAGGTAAGAAGAATAAACTGCATAAACCATCGGTACCAAGAGCTTGTTACTCAGTAGTTTTATTGCTTAAGCCCTGAGACACTTCTATAACATCAGTGCAAAGTTGAAATGAAAAAAACAAATAATATGAAGACATCCAAATACATGGTAATTTGAATATATTAACTCTGTCGTAATACAAATATTTTAAATAGAGGGAAAAACAATAAATTATGAATCAGCACACATTCATTTATTGTCATGGAAAAGTAATTAGGCAGTAATAGTTCCCTAAGAATGAGGTAGCAGTATTTTAAATATGACTCTATTCCACAGAACTATTCTATAACTTAAAACACCTGAATACTGGCTTTTGCTTTTGGTTTTGGGTCCCAAGCGAAGAAAATCTTTCAACAGCCAAGACTTTTTGGTCTTGAATCTTTAGATTATGCAGTATAAAAATAAGTTATTTAAATAAAATAGAATAATAATAAATAAACTCCAGAAGTATGATGCCAATGAGCACCCATTAGATCCAAAGTTATCCTACAGACTTTCCTGGTCTTCACTATTAATAACTTAAAAGCCCACCGATGAGAGAAAAGGCACATTAGAGGTTACATGAACGGTTCTGTCCCCTCCCTCTGCTGTTTCCCCTCCCGGCTTTCGCCCTCGGATGCTGCACTTCCCCGGCTCCACTCCCACTGGGTGCCCACAGGGAGCCGAGCCCTGAGCTGCTGTAGTAACTCATTCGTGAAAAATGCATCATTTCAGTCTAGATTTTGATCTCTTTAGGAAGAGGAGATGATTATGAAGAAGCCTCCCTTCATTGAGAGGAACAGGAAGCAGATAATTTGGTTTTGGTTTTGGTAGGTGCTGCAGGAGAAGGTGAACGAGTTAAAAGCTCAGCCCCTCTGCCACGCTGGCCGGCACGATGCTCGGCTCCTCCAAGCCTTCCCGGGGGTCGCACCCCTCCTGGGGGTCGCATCCTGCCTCATGCCAGCTGGAAGAGCCGCAGGGCTGCAAGCGAGCGCTAAGGGCAGCCTCATCCAGACGAGACCTCTCCTGCAGAGGCTGGGTAATGTCTAAAGCATGGCACTTGGGTGGAAGGCTTGGGAGATGCCGGGAAGGGGACATTTCCCATCGTGGCTGAGCGATCCCGGGTGCCCGGCGTACCTGCTGGGACTTGCTGTTGGGATTGCACTGGGTTTAGGAGAGCTGGGGTGGAGCTGAGGAAGTGCATGCAACGAGGAGCAAAAAAACTCTGCAAAACCTATCTGAATTGCTACCAGCAGCCAGCTGCCTGGGCTCGGGGCTGGCAGCCGCCGCTCTCGCCGGAGCGGTGCCCATCTCACTGCGCAGCCGACGCGGCCAGGCGCCTGTACATCCCCTGGGTGAAGTTTCCCAGCTTCGGCAAGAAGTTGCGCAGGTAGATCTCGTTTTCATTGCTCAGGGAGCAGTTCTGGGGAAGGAAAAGTGTAAATACATCAGAGCTGCCAGCGAGATTTAGCAGCTCAGGCGGTGGGTAGCCAGGCTACCAGCCCACGCAAGATGCTTTGTTTCAATTGCTTCTGTCTCCATATAAATAAATCAGCAAATAATTCAGAGTTGTGAGGGTGATGCCCCAGGAGGTCGGGAAGTCATCCTTTGCTCAGGACAAGCACCCAGCCCCTGTGCCTGGCAGTGTGACCCCCACGGCCACAGGTCTGGGGTGGCCGGGGCTGGTGGGGACATTTACCCTCTTCCCATGGAGGCGAATTATCCCGCAGCACCGCGCAGGTTTGCGATGCCCCGGTCTGGCCCCGTGCACGGTAAATACCGGCCTGATCAGCCCTTGGGTACCTGGGGGGAGCCGGCACGGAGACGGGCCCCGTGCTCGGCGGAGCTGGCACCGGGGGCTACAGCCGCACAGCGGGGCGGCGAGCGGGGAGGCTGCGGCTCCTGCTTACCGTCTTGCCGTGCAAGCTCTGCAAGTTGATGATGAAGGGCTCGTAGTCCTCCTTGCACCTGGTGACTTTCATGAGTGCCGTGGCAGCCTGGCACAGCAGCTCCTGCTCTGACAGCTGGAAAACACGGGGGAGAAATTATTAGAGCCATGTATTTGATGTAAGTTGATGCTACTTATCAAGGTGTCCGGGACCAGTGGGAGGTTTCACAAAGACTTTCTAAACTGTTTTCATTTTATGGCTGTAATCACAGCCCGTGCGGTGACTTGGGCCCTGGCTGGGGTCGGGGGGAGCTGGGGGCAGGGGTGGTGGCTGGGGGCACATCCTCGGGTGCAGCCGGCATCCATCTGCGCGCTTGCCCCCAGTGACTGGCACTCGAGCAGCTCTAGCCCAGTGACTAATAAAACTACCTCTGCTACGTGGGCTGTGCGCTGCAGTGAGGAGGGCACTGGCTATGCCGGCTGTGTATTAAAAATGTGTTTTCTGCCTGTGTCTCTATCATCTTTTACCTTTCGATCCGTGAAGGCAACCTGTGCCACTCGGGTGTCGTTGCAAGGGACCTGGAGAGGTGACAGAAGGGAGAGTCATCATCACGAGAGACCGTCATTGCGAGGTAAGACCTTCCCGAGGAGCTGCCAGCTCCACCCTCCCCCGGGAAGAGGCACCGCATCCCTGTCCCTCTGGCAGGACACAGTGCGGATGCGCCCTGGGTGCTGCTCCACTGAGACCCATCTTTCAGCAAATGGTTCCGTAACAGGCTCCCGGGAAGATGGGACCTGGGGTTGCACAGCATTTGCAAGCAGTTGTTTGGGAAGGAGCAGGAGGGTCCCTGGGTGCTCAGCGGGTGCTATGGACCAGAGCAGAGTGGGAACCCCCTGCAGCTCGCACTGTGCCAGGCCACTGTGTCCCTGTCACCAAGCTGCCCCAGTCACCCTGACACAGCTCTGTGTGGCACAGGGAGGTTTGGGGGAGGTTGTCTTGTTCCTCGGCATTTTTTCCTGCAATATGCCTAATGTCAGGTGGAAACCTTCACCCTGCCTGCCACCAGCAGCCTCTTGTACCACCAGGTCAAATCCTGAGCACCCAAAGTCTAGGCTGAGATGGGCCAGGGTGCCCAAAGCTGGAGGTGGGGTACAGTGGGCTGAGCCAGTTGGGAATGCCTGGGTGGCAGTGCCGGTGCCTGGCCTTCAGCTCCAAGGAACATCATCATCAACGTTCCTCTGGTCTGTAAGCAAAGAAACACCAGGAGGTGTAGTAGCATTTACCTGCACTCCTGAGTTGAGCTGTTGGATGCGGTAGGTGATCTCTGACAGCTTTACTTTGGGAAAGGTGGTCATCAGCGGTGTGGACGAGGTGAGCTTGAGCAGGGAGAGGAGCACGAACGCAGCCTTCAGCAAGGGGAGCATCCTGTCACCGGCGCCGAGCGCTTCCCGTGCCGGCTGGGCTGGCTGGCCAGGGCCTCTCTGCCTCGCTGCTTGGCAAAGCACCATTTTTATAGTGCGAAGAAGGACCGGCGTCTCCATTGACTGCCAAATATAGGTGTCTTCCTGTGCTGATCAGGCACGATGGTGGGAAGTGCCATTCGCCCCAAAGAAGGGCATTATGTAATGACGGTGAAGACTTTTCGCCCTTAACCAACGCTATCTGTTATTCAGCTACCATGCAGATTTTAATCACCTAATTGATAGATGAAGAGATACCGGGACGACAAGTTGAGAATGTCTCTTTGATGTTTGAGTATCTATTTACTATTGAGTGTGTTTGCAACATGCTGCATGTGGAAAACCATGAATGTGTGCACGACTTAACCAAGCGCGTTGCAAGAGCTGAGTAAAGTCAAGCCATGATCTTACGTGCAGAGAAATATCTGCCAAAGTTTTCCTTGTCTCCACAATGGAAAAGACAAACAGCTGCACAGAAGGACCAGCTCTGGGATGTGCGTGCCTGGATGCCTGTCGGGCTCCTGCCTTGGATATCGATGTCTCATGGGGGGACGACATGACCCCACCAAGTATCTGGTTGAATTTGGAGGCGTCTCCCCGCCGTGCACCCGGAGCCTTGCCGTCCAGGCGGGTCTGTGCCCAGCAGCTGCAGCCCAGGGATCAGCGTCACCCTCGGGTTAGAAATCCAGGAGCCAAAGTGACACGAAAGCAGGTATTTACTTTTGCACTTGAACGTGCACCTCTGCTGCTGTGCACCTGCAGCTGGCTCAGCACCCACCTGCCCAGGGACGCCACCATCACGGGGTGCAGGTGGGAGCACCCCGGTGTCTCGTGCTGCTTCCCAGGGCACCCCGACCACTTGCTGGTGTGGAGGACCTCTCCTCCTGCCTGGCCCCTTCGCCCTGGCGCGGCCCTGGCGACATGCCGGCACCGCAGCGCCCTGTGCCACAGCTCGGCCATCGCCAGCAGGACAGGGCATCACAGGTGATGGCAGCACTTTGGAGAAGCAAATGGCGTGTGGCTGCTGTCGGAGAGGAACAGCCGAACCGTGTGTCAGAAAAAATTCATGTCGTTTGGCCATAATGACAGCAGCTCTGGCAAGCTCAAGTAGCCAAAGTCAGATCTGAAAGAAAAGAAAACCTCAAAACTTTTATCAAGATGTGAAAGATCTGCAAAGACAAAAAAATGCTCTTGCATGTAAAGGAAGAAGTAGCTGAGGGGGTTTTCTGCCGTGTGGGTGTTTGGGTTTTAACTAGGACTTGCTCAGCTCTGTAGCACGTATCCCATCCTGCGGGGATGGCTCCTGCAGCGCCCGGCTCGGCACGGCGCCTTGCAGCCCTGCACGGTGCAGTGCCCGTGGGCCGTGACGTCCCACGCCATCCCACACCGTCCCACGCCATCCCACACCGTCCCACGCCATCCCACACCGTCCCACGCCATCCCACGCCGTCCCACACCATCCCATGCCATCCCAGAGAGCATCAGAAACCCAACAGTAGCAACTCAGGGACTCAAACCACCGCATCCTGGAGCAGAAGAGCCGATGTAAGTCCACAGTTATTTCTCACTATGGCTGAACTGTGGTGTTAGCGGGAATTTTGTTGGGAAAAAGGTTGGCTCACCAAAATGGCTCATTTCTCCCCCCCCAGTTTTAAATGCTTTTTTCCAGGTGCTGCTGCAAGCATGGGTCCCCGTGGTGCTGCTGCCCCGGCTCGGGCAAACCCCCTCCAGGGAGACCCAGCTTTCACCTTATACCCGGTGAGAGGCTTGTAAATTGTTAAATTAATGTGGAAAAGCTAGAAATACTTAAGTTTAAACCTTTTTTTTTTTTTTTTTAAGTTTTCAGTGAAGTCAAAATGTTGCAGAGCCTGAGGAAATGCTGAACTTCACATTTCAAACAAACTCCTTCCAATTTCACTGCATCCTTTTTGTATTGGAAGAGCTAATGTCGCAACGGCAGGGCTGGGCTGCGGCACTCCTGTTGCATTGCTTATATTAGCCTGAAAAAATTGATTTTCCTGGGAAAAAAAAGATGGTGATGATTCTCAATCATCAAGTTTCCTGCAAAATTGCAGGACTGGGTCAGAGCCAGGTGGGAGCCTGGAGGTTTCCCATCGCAGGCATCAGGAGGAAGGTGTAGGAGCTGGCACACATCCAGGGCAGCACAGCGCAGTGTCTGTCTGTCTGTCCCAAAGCCATCTGTGGTCCCACAGCCTGTGCCCTGGCGTGGGGTCCGGCAGCGGCACGGTGGTCCCGGGGGATTGCACGGTCCTGTGGGGCTGCAGGGAGTGGGAGCCCCTTGGCTGGGAACACCCGGTTCTGCAAACCCTGCACAGAGAGCGTGTATCGTCTCCCCCAAAGGCAGATAAAATCATTCCCCCAAACTATTAATACAGTAACATAAACCTGATAATGGGAAAAGCTGACACGTATCAGTTTGGCTCGTGTGGGTGGAAAGCGATAGCTACAGAGCGGGTCCCAGTTCTGAGAAACGACGTAGAGTTGGGGGCTTGGGCGAGAGGCGGCTCGGGAGAGGGGATCGCAGCCCTTTGGGAGCGTCACTGGCCCGAAGGGAACCAAACCAGCTTCAGCTGTGCAGAGCGTTAAACCTGGTGGTGACTGAAATAACGAGGGAGAATTCTGACTGTGCATCACCCCCAGCGCCAGCGGTGAGACGGGCGCTGCGCCCCCCAAGGCACGGGGGTGCGTGGGGCTGGGACACCACGGCCCCGAGCCCGCTGCTGCCAGCCGGGGTGGGTGCAGAACCCCAGGCGTGTGAACCCAGCCTGAACTGGCCTCCTCGTCATGGAAGCTTGGCTTTGCTTCTAGCCGTGGCCAGAGGCAGAATGCAGGCTAGTCCTGGAGCTCCAGCAGCTGGGGGGGACTGTGCCCACCCTGTCTTGTCCCCCTCATGCTTTTCATGCCTGATTTAAGCATAAGTCAGTCTCCAACTAATTCAGGAAAATGGTCCAAATGGTTAATTTAGATGTTGCAATGTTCCCCATCGGGCTCCTCTTGGCCCCACATGGCGGAGAGGCCGGGGGATGAAGGCACACGCTGGGTCTTTCCATTGCTGCATCTCTGGCTGATACCAGAGAACAGAGGAACCAGCTGAAGAGACCCTCAGTGCAACCAAACCCAGACATTTTGCTTTGTTCTGTGGCCAAAGCCAAGGCTTTTGCTCTTTTTTTCCCTTTCTTCCCAGCAGCAAAGCCCAGGCTGGTTGCCCAAAATGGTCACACACAGGTGAAGAGCAGCGGGGTGGGCTGGAGCTGTGGGCACCGCGGCACGGACGGCATCGGTGGACATGGATGGAATCAGTGGGAATCAACGGAAAGAAACAGGTATGGCTGATGGCTAAGTCAGATTTACAGGGGTTACAGCTCCCTGTGACAGTGTCCCCTTCCCTTTCCTGGCTCTGTAGGAAATGCGGGAACTACAGTACGTAATTTCAGATGGGCTAAATTTGTGCCTTTCCAGTTAAAAAGGCAGTAGCTTTGTCTCGGTACTGGGCCGCCGCAGCAGTCGGCAGGCAGGAGGGACGGGGGGCTTCCCACCCAGCCACATTTGGCCACCCCTGGCTCAGGATGGGGTGAGGACCCCGGCACCATGGGCAGGGAGGGCACCCGCTTCTCCCGAGCGATTCCCTCCCGGGCTGCCCTTCCTCCTCCCGCGGTTCCTGGCGCGCTCAGCTTGCCTCTTCCAGGCTGTGTTGGCAAGGGGAGGCGGCTCTGCCATCTCTACGCCTCTGCTTCAGCAGCCGAGGTGACCCCTGTGGCAGTCCCACCTGCACCGAGTCGTAGGTTCTGTGGAGGGACAGGACGGGATCACGTCGTTAAGAAACAATGTCAGACTCATAATGTCCAGCAGATGCTTTAATTGAGGTGATACAAACAACTTCAGGTCTCTTCTATCATTTTTTAGGACCTGATTTTGGACAACCCTCCTAACCATTTGCGTATTTCCAATACTATTCCAGTTTTGCCTTTTATGAAATGGAGAAGCCACAACATTTATTTCCAAGCCATTTGCTAGTTTGTGCTGTTCCTTGCTTTCAGAAGATGTTGCAGAAGTTAAATAAAACATTTTATAACATGAAAAAAAAAGCTAAATGTGGGTCACCATGTAATGTCTAGCATCAGCACATGTAATATCTCTTGAATCAGTGGCTGAGTTTACAAACTGTGTTTCAGACCCTGTGCTGGGCTGGCACTGCAGCCTGGCCTGGTGCTGGAGCCAGCCTGCTTGCTTCAGCCGGTGCAGCCGGAGGGAAAGGCATGCTACAGCTACAGCAATTTATTTTTTCTGCAAAAAATCAAATTACACAGAGTAGGATGAAGCCGGATGAAGGAGAATTTGCAAATTGCATCACATTTCCCGAAGGTGTAATCTTGCAGTGAGTAGAGAATAAGTACTGGCTCCTGGCAGCTTGCCCCGGGGTGGTAGTAAACAAACCGTCATACTGAAATAGATGAGAAATGATATTTAGTGTGACATTTAAATGCTAACAACGTTACATGGAGACATTAAACAATTAAGCTTTTGAAAGCAGCACCTATATTTATTGGTTTGGTTTATGGTTGTTTATTTGTAGATAATCACATCTGTTTGTTTTTTTTACTTTTTAGTGCATGCAAAAGCTTTTTGCCTAAAACGTAACCTGCACCATTAGAAACTTCATGGAGAAGTTGCTCCTGGGAGTAGCAAGATACGTGTTCTGTAAGTCACTTTTTAACTCCAGGCAAGTCACAAAGTTTTGGTTACAAAAAATTTAAAAAAACCAACCAACCCCAAACTCATCTTCTCTGAAGTTTTAAACACCCGAAGTATTTTGGGCCAAGTGTCTGTCTTTGTAGCAGTGTGTAAGCAGAGAACAGCGTTGTACTGCATTAAGCAGTACTGAAGGCAACATCAGAAAATCGAAGTATTGGTTTTCCACTGCGAATATAAATTGTACTTAGAAACAAGACTGCCCAGACAGACAGAGATGTCTGGGAGGCCTCTTTTTTTTTTTTTTTTTCCCCCTAGTGAAAGTATTTGCCACCTTGCTTACTGAGTGCAGATAAACCAAAAAGAAGTTATGTTACTGAAGAAATAAATGATGTGGCATGAAAGTGGGAGGAAAGTCACTTGCTTGAGCAGTGAGCAGTGCATGCTGGAGCCCTCCATCTCCTGCAGACCCCGGGCTCTAAAAGCGCTGCCAGGGCTGAGGCTGCAGTCAGACCCGAATCCTTGGGAAGGGGTTTACACCCCACTCACCCCTCCCCAGCCTGCCCTGCCATTTGCCTGTACAGGCAGCGGAGGCGCCTGGTGCTCTGGGAGGGGTGCTGGGTGCCAGCGTGGCTATGAAATCGCTGTCCTGGGCAACTGCCTGGTTCTTGGCCTCTGAGCCCACAGCAGTCACACTCACCGACAGTTCTGTCAAAGCCTTTAAAATTAATTTTTGGCTCTTGAATCATAGTGCATCTGAGCGAGGGTCTGCCTGTGGCTGTGCCTTCCTGGTGGCGGGCTGTGCGTGGATCGTGGCACGGAGGACGGGTGCTGCGGAGCCGCTCTGTGCGCTGGCGTGTCGCTGCTGGAGACCCCCGCTCAGCGGTAAGCAAAACAGCAAGTGGAGAGCCAGTTTGTTGCTTGCCCAGTGAGTTACTGCAACAAATCTGTGCCTCGCTTGCCTTAAAATGTCTCTGCTTGTTTCCGCACTACCGATGGCGTTGAACTTCATGTAACATCGCGGAAGGGCAACAACCCCTTCCCTGCTGCTCTGCTCCTCCTGCCGCCCTCGCCTCCAGCCCGCCGCTGGCACAAGGCTGGAGGGGAGGCAGAGCCTGACCCGGCCGGCCAGCCGGGACCCCAGCGGCTGCCCTGCAGGCTCCGTGGTGGCGGCCGCCGTCACTGGTGCGGCGAGGCAGGAAGCCACAGCGGAGCAGGGATCCCCTTGACGTGGTGCTGGGGGCGGCTGACGGCGCCCATCGCAGCCGCCCTGCTTCCTGGGGGTGCAGCAGGAGAGGCAGCGGCAAAGCCCGTGCCGCAGCCAGCCGCACCGGGGGCCCATTTCTGCCCTTGCTATCCCCGAGGTGCCCACGAGCAGCAGAACATCATGAAACCGTTCAAAGTTTCTCCTATGCTTGATTCAGACCAGCACATTTTTTTTGTTTCCCAGTCCGTAGCAAAACCACGGCGCTGGTCGAGTCTCTTTACCACGCTGTTAGCTGTAGAGGAGCCTACGGATTATTCAAATGAAAAGTGTGGAACAAAATCAGTATGTGGATCATTTCTTGTCATTTTAACACTGACCCTTGATATAGGAGAGGTTAGTTTCCCACCACATTTTTGGTCTTTTTTTCCAGGTTCTGGCAAAAAGCTTAATCCCCAAAGCGTGTGCATGTGTGAGGATAAACTTTGCAGCTGGGGAACAGAGGAGGACCGATTCAGGTAAAAATGTGTCCATTTTTATAAATACCTTATAAAGGAATAGCAAGCCACAGCTTTAACTTGGGGGAGAAAAAAGTACAGAATTCACAAAGGCTGGGGAGTTGCTTCTGAAGATAATTTAATTCTTCATGAGCTGGGATGTATGTGTCATGCTAAAACAAACAGGTAGCACAGGAAAATTTGTAAATTCAAAGTCTTTTTTTTTTTTTCTGTTGATTGTATCTTTAAGAAAATTCCCCTTCAGGAAGTAGTACTAGAGTCAGTGAAGCTTCTTATTTAAAACTGCAAACGTAATGCATGTTAGTAGCATTTTCCTTTGCCTTCTCTTCCCCCCCGTCCCCAGTTTAATTGCTTGTGCAGGGGATTGGTGAGAGTGTAATTGCTAGGAAGGCCTATTCATTTGCTTATCTTTGAGTGGTTGCCTGATGACTGGGGCCACCCTGACACTAGTGACTTGCAGTTTCAGAAAATTCAGGTGGAAATAATGCTTAGTTCAAGTGCTCAGCTTCTGGCATTTACCCCTTTAACGCTCCGCACTGCCAAGTCCACTTCACTCCGGCCACGCAGGTGGCCGAGGAACATCAGCTATTGAGATGAAGAATCAGACCCAGGGTACTGCTGGGTTTTGCCTTTTTTGGTGCAGATGTCCAGAGCCTTTAGCAGGTGCTGTCAGCAGTGGTATGAGTCGAGGTGAGGGGCTGAGGAGAGGCGGGCAGGACCCGCAGCAGAGCCCCTGGGGGCAGGCAGGGCCACGCCGCGCCCTCCCCGTGGGCAAAGGCCTCTGTCCGTGGTGCTTAACTGGCCCCGGGCCCTGCCCGCGCCTGCCAGCGCTGCCCACGCTCCCACCCCCTCCTCGCTCACTTTCGGAGACTTTATCCTTGTGGAAGAAAGGGATTCCTGCATTCTGAAGAAGAAAGGCAGTGTGCGACGTTCTCAGCTTCATTTGTGTTATTTGCAAAAAACCCAAATGTCCCAATGTTACAGAGATTAACTTTTTTTTCATGGTGGTTTAAAGATTCTTCCTCTGAAACTGGGCTTTGGTTGACACTGTCTGCTAAGGAGGTTCAGCTGCTCACTGCTGTCTGCAAGGGCTTGAAGAGCTGTAAGTCCAGCTGCTGCTTGTGGACTTGTACCTGGTACCCAGAGTTCAAGGTAGAAGAGGTGCACCCTTACTTGGTTATGAAGAAATAGAGACCCAGAAGTCACATCCCTCAGGGCTCGCATGGCTTGAGGCGGCGAGGCACATTGCTGAGGAACCCTGGTCTGAAATCTCAGGACTTGTGATGATCAGGTGCTTTGCATTTTGAAGCGTGCCATTCCTGTCAGCTTTCTGTTGTCATTCTAACTGAGCGGTTCCCTTCGGCCTGCGTTCTGCTGGGCCATCGGGTGTTGCTGTACCAAGGAAAAGAGCTTCAGGAAGAACACTGAGTGGTGCAGGTGAAGCTCAGCATCCACACACATTACCTCTCTAAGGCATTTTTGTAGCATTTTCACAGAACTTGATTGTATCTAACAGAGAATCAGTATATGATGTAACTCTCATAAAAGTCATCATCTTGAAGCAGCAGAGAAGAAATGACAGTAAGCAAAATGACACTAAGCAAAGACAACATGGTTAAAATATGCTTCTGTCATCCATTCACCCATTCATCTAGCTAGAGATGGGATTTTCCTTTATTCTAGGGAGCTGTTACACTTTGTGAAGATTCTGTCTTTGAACAGCCAGAGTAATGTTACCTTGAAGAGAAAGTAGTAAAAATTCTCTTTGAAGCTTGTAAATTGTGTGTAGACTAGGCGGGTGGCCACAAACACACCTTGACTAGATACACAAACCCATCCTGAACTTGCCATAACGCAGTGATGGAGAGCAAGCCCTGTTCCATCGACAGAGCTGCAGCTGTTCCAAACAATCTGCATCTGGAACTCCCCAACAGCACATACGCAAAGAACATCACAACTTTATTTTCACTTTTAAAGCATCAAATGTATTTAAAAGTTAACTGCATTGTATTTAATTAAATTCTTCCAAATCATGGTGATTTGAAGCCAGGCACAGAAGTATATAGAAAGAGAGGAAGTTTAAAAGTCTAATAGTTTAAGACTTTAGCTAAAATTTATTACAAGTCTTTGATAGCATATGATATGAAGGATCTGTACTTTCAGAAGCCTTCATGTGACCTCTAAGTTAGGCACCTAAGCCAGTCTATAATATGTAATTACTTGAAATTCTAATGAACGTATGAGCCTAGGGAGCTGACACTGCATTTCATGATTTCAGAGCACTGGTCAATGTTCTTCTTAATCCTGTAGAATGTTTCCACGTATTCAGAACGGCCCAGAAGTTCCACAAAATCTTCATCGTGGGTTATCACCAGGAGCTGAAAGTTACGCTGTTGTGAGCGGCTTTTTATTATCCTACAAAGAGATATTATTCAGTGCATGTTTATCTAAATCGCATTCTAGTTTTAGAGAACTTGTAAATACATAGCACAAAAGAAGTAATTTTTTTTTCCCCCCTATAAAGGAGAGGGAATCTAAACCCACTGCTTTGCATGTATATTAGCAGATGCCAACAAAGATATGCCAGCTTAAAATATAATTCACTTCTGCTGACTACTATTAACATTTGAAAAATATCAATCCTCGAGCTTCACAAGATCACTTACTCCACCAGGGCATGTGCAAGAGACTCTATGTTTTCTCGATCAAGATTGGTAGTAGGCTCATCTAGCGCCAATATGCCACAGTTGAGACAGAATGTTTCCGCCAGAGCAAGACGAATAATAAGAGAAGCAAGCACCTAAGGAAAAAAAAACCAAAACAAAACCACAACACACCATCAAAATCTCACTCTTCAAAGTGTTTATAGAAGAACTACATGTAACATGCTATTTTAAAGCCATTAGAAACCATGAGTAAAGTTTACATAACCATGTGCCGATAGTTCTCCAAATGATAGTAACTAATTACTGAAAAACTACATTAAAACTTCAAGTTTGAATTGAAAGATCCATTCTACAAAGTACTGTTGGAAAAACATCAGAGAAGTCAAATACTTAAAATTCAGGAGATATTGGAAGGATTCCAATCTGCGGTAAAGATGTGATGACATTGCCATCTGCATTACCCCTATACTCTGTTTCAGCCTCTCCTACTGCAGCAGGGATGGTGGAAATGTGTACGCTTGTCATTGAGTTTGAGGTACTGCACTCCTGACTACTTACTGAAACTGAAGACAGTAGGATTTACCACCTTACACGTTAGTTTTTTATTAACATGCCTAATCATATTATTATTACATCTCCTGAACTAGTGAAAATTACAGAACACTCGATGGAAACTGTGCTGCCAAAAATACTTTCCAATTATCACAACTGCTGGCATCACAGTTCATGATCAAAGAAGAATTCTCAGAATATAAGCTAAGAAACTGAACAAGTTTCACTCTCATTTACATAGGACTGTAACGTAACATCCTAGACTACTTTAGGAGAGGACACATTTTTTTGCCTATACTGCAGTTTTAGATGATTTGGATTTCCCCCAAAATTAGTATGGAATTTTCAAAACTAAGTACACATCTACACTCAGGTGGGAATTAATTTGACAGCGTTTTTCATATTCAAGCAACAATACAGTATTCATCTTCTCATGAAATATCCTTTCATGATTCTGTTGCTGTATGCACTTAAAAATATTGTGCATAATTTGTTCCATTCCTTGATTTCATTTTATATTACTGTCTGTACCATCTGGTCATGGAAAAGGCCTGGCTGCCAATGCTGGAGTAAGCAACATGGTGGGAATGCTCTGGAGGTAAGGAAGTGGGCAGTTTGTTACTTCAGATAATGGCAATTCTTCCTCAGCATCAAAGAGGTCTAAATCTATTGCCATCATATAGCCCTTTCAGCTACAGCAGAAGAAAGGGAACCAGAAAACTCCAGCTCCCACTGCAGAAGGAGAACGGATCTCCCTCACGCAGCTGCAGTGTCCTTGGGCTAGGCTGTCCGTGGCACCTTGCATAGACAGCCTTAAGCGACAGGGAAGAGCTCTCCAGGTTTTCTACTTACAGTGCAGCAGGCACAAAGGATGGGCAGAAAATGTTCCAGCAGGGAAGAAATGATAGCAGCCCTGTCTGCATTTTTGTCCCTTCCTACTATCTCTGCTTTTAGGAAGATGGCTTGTTCCAGTGGAGATGGTTTATCTGAGGAAGAAGCAGAGTTTCCTGCTGTAATACTGCAGGTAGCTTTGGTTGCCCGAGTGGCATAACAATAAGCCAAGTGTCAAATGACTACAAGTAATGTTTTTTTTTAAAGAGCTGACGTATGGGGAAAAAAAGTACAGACGGTGATTTTGGAGGCAGATGAACAAGGCTGGTTCTCTTCTCTTGCTTAGGAATGTTTTAGATGCTCTATCATAACATAACAGACAGGTGGAAACAACAACTTTCAAGCCCCAATATGTGAAAGAGATGTGGTTAACTGTGATGAATCTCTGATCACTGGTACTGTCAAGGCAGGTCGGCCAGTGGGCATTATTAAAGTTCCGAGACAGCTGAATGGCCAGACTGCAGAACTGATAGCGGACACAGATAGGACAGAATGAAATGCAATGCCTGAAAGTATGACATGGTATGATTCATGGTATGATTATTTGGTGACATAGACACAGTTGTGAGAAGAAAACCAAGGGCCGGTCCTCAGAAAGGAAAAACATATGTGAGCAAGTCAATAGAGCTAAAGCTATGGGAACCCTTTGTGGTAACTAGCAAGAGACAGACTAGGAGGATTTGAACTTGAGGAGAGAAGGAAGTTGAACCCTTCACTCCTACAGGGACTCTGACCGCCCCCAACTGAAACAATGGATTTTGGCACCCCAAATTACGATTCAGATATTCAGAATCATATATTGCATACTGTCAGCAAAATCCAGATATAGTGAAGGAGAGGTGTACAGAATTGTAAGTTAGAGTTGGAGCCACCTGTTCTTCAGGGTCACTTCACAACATGTTACTCTCTTGCACTCACCTGAGTCAGTTTTCAGAATCCTGTTTACTGCATACTGAAAATAAAATGTTATTACCTTTTGCCCAGCACTACATCTTCCTCGCATATCCAGTGCTGTATCTCCCTTTATCATCACCACTCTATAATTGTAACTTCTTCTTTTATCAGAGGCTGAGACATTCTCATCTGCATCAGAACGGATTTCTATATATTCAATATCTGAAAACAGGAAGGAGACAGTTTTTACATTACCAAAAATCTTTTAAAATACCATAGCATTAGTGGGAGTTGAGAGGTGCAACAGGCAGTAACCACAAAAATTCTATTCAGAACTCCCACTAATAGATATATCTTTGAAATGAATTTTTCCAGAATTGAAAGAATGAACTCGTGCAGTTCCCATTTCAAGGAAACCCTACCTTTGGAAAAGGGAAAATTAGCTCTATTTATTCTGTAACTTACTACATAATGTGTAATACAAAGATTATAGTGGTGAACAACAAATGTAGCCTTTATGAATGGAAACTATTTTTACATCCTGAATTTTCAATATTTATACCTTGTCCTCTGTAGGTGCTTCGCCAAAGGTCACGAATTATTTTGTTGATTTCTTCCATCTTCATGCTATGAAATGTCATTATTGCTCTAAAGAACAACAACAAAAAATGCAAGTTGTTATAGGTGCAACCATGGACTGCTATGGACTACCAGAACTTTAAGGAAGGCTGCAGCTCCCTTCCCGTTCCCTAAATACTTTTACTAAAAATATAATAAACACTAGTTCTTTTTGAATGCAGAAGCATCTAAAAACTAATCACACTCTATTGTGTAAATAATTCTACTCTCACAAACAGCTCAGTCTCAAGAAGTAGGAGAGTAACAGACACAAAGATTTGCATTCACTCATGAGAGAGCAACTTTACCTGACTTCTAAGGAGATTTATAATTTACGTGTGAGGTGTATTTTCAGACTGACACCAAGAAGACAAATCTGATGTTTAAGTCTTCCAAAACAACAGCAGTGTTACTCACTGGCACAGTCCTCCAACAATGCAACTAACTGGGTCGCAGTCAGAAAGGAGAGCCTGTGAAGTTTCCTCAGAGCAGAGAATTCTTATTGAAAACATAATTACCCAGACAGACACTATGACTAGAGCTACCTTCCTCTTCAGCAGCAAGAGTATCACAGGATGTCATTAATAATTTTCAATTTAATTTCCCTGGTTAATGTATCAACATGACTTTAGTTCAATAATAGATGATTCCTTCTGAAAGCATTCAAGAAAGGACAGGATGCTACATTTCTAACTTGGCTTTTTAAAGAAAAAGTCCTCTGTAATGAAAAATATGCTTGCCTAATTTATGTCAATGTCCTCTTTCAAAAAAATATGGTGGAAATAAAATATACTTCTGAAATGGACTTTTACATACACTTTCCCTACCTCCCCTCTTACAGGACTTATTTCTACCTGTCCTAGGGAATACTGAAGTATCAACTCTACTAGGACTTGTTAACTCTGAAGAAAGCGTCTTCAACTATTTACTTAATTAAACCCAAGAATGCATTCCTCATCAATATTTATCATAAACCTCTAAATATTAAGTCAATAAAGATGAACTGATAGCACAGAACACCCAAAATGTTGGTTTCCCCAGCTACAGATACAGCTTTCAATCTCTGGCCATTAGAGTTAACATTTTGTCTCACCGATTTTTCAGACGATTACCAATAAGTGATGCTTATCTATTTTTCTTGAAATTACAAGACTGATTTCCTGTTTTGCCTTAAATAGAAACAATAGATGATTTGATACCATACAAAAAGATTCTGAATTCTAAAAGGGAAATTCTTGGAGTGCATTTCCATTTAAGCTGAAAGGGAAGAATTACACACGCTCTGAACAATTTAGATCTTCCCAAAATAAATTTTGGTTTAGCTTACATTCTAATATTATGTTTAATTTTATTTTACTTTATCATTAAAACTGCTTAAAATGGGATTCCTCTTCATCGTGTTTTCAACTTGAAAAGTTCTTGTCTGTTCAGTTTCTCTTCTCTATCATTACGCTGTACCCTCAACCACATTATTGCTCTTCTGTGCTCCTTGTTCCAGCACTACTAGACCCTTCTTAATACAGGGGACGAAAATTCCTTGTTGTATTCAAGACATAGCTGCATTAGGAATTCATACAGTGGCCAAAATGTTTCATATTTGCTGAAACGTATCCACTGATTCCAAGATCCTTCCCCATTGTCCATCAAGTTGCAATAGCTCTGTGCAATTCCATCATTATAATTGAACATATGGGTTTTTTTAGGGAGCCATATGCTTTACTTTGTACATGTTTATGAATTTTGAGATGCT
Source organism: Ibycter americanus (assembly GCA_035590275.1). Lineage (NCBI taxonomy): Eukaryota > Metazoa > Chordata > Aves > Falconiformes > Falconidae > Ibycter > Ibycter americanus. Next base: position 63,656,105 of record JAVJGI010000064.1, on the reverse strand, counting down.
ATTTCTGGCCAGTAAGGCTAAGACTAGAAAACAACCTTCCAGAGGAAGCAGAAACAAACACAAAGTTTACTACACTTTCCACCAAGTGCAAGACATGTTCTTTTTGGTCTTGCCTTCTCTAATATAAGCACAAAACCACCCACACTGGAAAAGAGGAAAAAAACCACCTCTAAACTGTAATATTCTTGAACAAAACCACAACTGTTTACCTGAGGAGAAGATCAGAGGGAAAAAGAAATCTACCTGGCATATCTTATTCATGTTAAGATACTACCAGAAGATGCTAAAATACACTGCTATAGAAATGAAAGTGGTATGAGAGACTATGCAAGAAAGACCTGGATTAATAATAAGGGACTTTAAACACAGATTTCACCTTTCCTAAACTCATACTGTGGAGTTTATGTGTTTGAGATAACATGTGAGACCGACTTTCATAAACGCATTCTCCCAATTATCCATTGCATATCCTGTGATACTTTCCTCTACTTCCCTCAAAAACAAACCCCACCAAAATTACAGGAAAAAAGGAAAACCATCAGCAATTTTGGGATACACACTTAAAGAAGCTTCCTAAAAATGCCTCCAAATGGGGAAAAAAAGCTACAGAGGCATAAGGACAGAGGAACAGCGTGCAGCTCCACTGGTTCTTCCACATGTTTTCACATGAAAACCAAAACTGAATGTGTTTATTGTCTGGACTTCTCTAACCACCACAGGCAACCCAGCAAAAGGTTACTTCAGACCAAGAATTCAGCACAGAAGGCACAGACAGGTGATGTGTTGGGTTCACTCGCTGTTCTCTGTCTTGACTTGAATTGTTGCATTGCAAATATAAGTCCTAACATGTACAGCCATAACTCAAAATAGGTCCTACAGAGAACTGAGAATAAAATTATAATGATCACTAGACTTATTTAAACTCCAATTATTATGATCAATGCATTAACTGTATATACATTATATGCATTATCTTAAAAATTTCCTACATCCTACGAATCCTGTGCAGTTTGTTATTTTCATTATTTTCATTAATTTACTTAAAAAGTTGTACCTTGTTATGTCATCTTAATGTTTAAATGCCGGATTTTATAAAGAGAAGTTACCTCTGAAAGTCTGAAACTGAAAGCTGCTTTTGTATCAAGGTTATCAGTAAAGACAAAAACATTTAAGAATTACCATCATATGACAATACTTACTTATCAAGAGCCTTGTAATAAAGGTCCAGATCTTTGTTCACTAGCTCTGTTGTTCTCATATCAATCATCATCTCCCTGTATTTTTCCTCTGCATCTTTGAACTGAGACTCTTGAAGTTCCCTTTTAAACCGAACAATCTCTTCCTCAAATCCATGTTGTCGGCCAAGTGCAACATGATGGTTTCTTTTCAGAGATTCTATTTTCTCCTCTAAATGTTTTTGTTCACTGTGAAACCATAATTGATATACAAGTCTTTTGTATTTAGTGTTTCACAATTTTTTAATCAGGGTTCTAGTTTTGAGTTTATGTTAGACAGTAGCTCATTATATTGTACCTATAAAGACTGTAACAGTTAAAACTGTAGTAATCCGAAACCCATCACTGAAATCAAGACATTATTGAAATAAAAATATTTTTGTTTGTTAAGAACATATTCAAATCACTATTCTGAGTGGGAGAAGCAAGTTATCAAGTTCGAATTCCATATAATTAATTTCAGCAGGAGAATTAAATGAGGATACTGAGAAAAATAAGACAAATTAATTGGGTAACCTCTAGAAAGCTAAATAAAATAGTTCACACATAAGAACCAGCATAGGGTTAATTCCTTTTCAAAAGTGTTTATCATCTAAGCAATTAATATTAAACTACTGAAGTAAATATAAAATTTGATGCTGAGACCTAAGCGAGCCCACTGAAAATGAAAACCAAATATTCTTATTCAGCGACATGAATTATTTTTTAAATGTGGATTTAGCAGTGGAAGTCATTAAAAAAACAGGATTAGACTGGAACAGGTACGGACATGTGCAAATATACATATCTCTAGCTAGAAGCACTACATAATTTCACTGGGTCGTTTATGTTGTCGTCAGGGGGTATTATGCAAACATGAGTTTGAAGAAGGGAGTAGTCTACGTGAATGGACAGAAAAGTGGACCAGGAAACACACTGAAGCACAGTGAGTATTACATTTGGATATCCAGTGCATTATTGTGCAAAACATGCCATTCTGATTTGAAGATGCTTACTTTTTCATTTGTGGGACTTTCATTTCTCCCATCTCCTTCATCAGTTGTTTTATATTGTCTTCAACTTCTTTTAGCTCTTCATTCCGTTTCCTCAAAGTAAGATTATCCTCTAGCCACCTTTCCTGTATCTATCTCCACAGAAAGCAAGAAGGTATATGCTTCAGTATATCGATTCTCAATTACAAAGTATGAGTTCTGCACAACCCTAAAATATGCTGCAAGCGTAAAATAATTGACAACAATGAAAATTATCACAGTGAGAACTTATCCTGTGCTAGAAATAGGGTATAATGGAAATCAGCAGTTTCCATATTCCAGTCTGAAATAATGCCTAACAGTATTCATTGTCACAGGTGAACACAAGACTGATCCTACGTGCGAATATTAATCAAGGTTTCAAATGGGGCAAGTAATTTAGGATGAGATTTAACAAAGTCCCCCATTTCAGTTCTACAACTTAGACAGTAAGTGGTAGGGTAGAATAGGGCAAGACATCTCTCCTAAAAAGAATGTAAACAGTATTTGAAATATATACACAAAAATTTAAAGTACACGACAAAATCTGGAGTAACTAGCAACTTTTGGTACCTGCAGTTTGGTACCTTACTTCAGAAGGCAGGTATTCTCCACACAAAGGCACTTTTGAAAATGCTGGCTACTGTCCCAACAGATTTAATCCTTTTGGAAATACCACAAAATGACAGTTAGAGATAAAAGTTTTTTTAAATGCATCTATACTTTTGTATATACAAATCTCAAGACTTTTTCCAGCCTAATGCATGTATAGCAGCTATTCTCATTAACAACTGATTAAGAAATCAGAAGGAGACAAACTTTGCACCACTACAGACCTAGGCAAACTTAAACCAAAATCAGAAATTATTTCAGCTATGCAAAATATACTTTACTGTTAAACAACACATCTACCTTTTGAGTGTCAATATCTTGTCGGATCATTTCCATCTCTTTGCTTATCTTTTCTTTCTGTTTCTCACAGGCAGTTAACTGAGAATTTACTTCATGCAGTTCAGATTCCTTTTGCTAAAGAAACAAATGGTATATGATTTAAACATACAAGTACTTTTGAAGTAATTTTTTAGTGACTGTTTTTGTTTTTCAGGTTACCTTTTTATAATCGTCTTTTCCTTGTTGAATATAGTTTTCAATTTCTTTCATGTACTTGTTTATGTCTTTAGCTTTCTCTTTTATGCCATTTATCTGCAGGGAAAAGATTTAAAATGAAATGTAGTCTTATGTCCAAGAACTGATACGCTCTGTAGCAAAGATTAGATACTGGACAACACTACTGTCAGAGTACAATTCCTTATCATAAATCCCTTTAATTTACTAATAAAGCCTTCAGCTTTTGAAATCCAGATGCACCTTATTACAATGAAAATGTTTTCCAAAACAAATGGTAAGCCACTCATCCATGCTTACACAAGAGGGCCACTTCACCTGAGAAAACAGAGATTGTCTTTTGGCAAGGACAGATTACAGTCATCCCTGCTATTCCTCTTAGATTTATTAGGAAAGGCTTTTTAATATCACTGGTCACTAAATATTGCCAAGTGTCCCTAGAAGCTTTTTGACAAGACTGCCAAAGGTTAATTACAATTGAGTTAATCTCCTGACTTAGGGAAGAAAAGGAACATAACTAAAAGCTCCACCAATCCAAAGCATTCACTAAAGTCACTGCTGTTTCCTAAAACCAAACTCATTACCACAGCTTCCATCCATGCCTGAAAAACAATACATAATCCTATCTCCCAGCTACGCCAAAAGCAAACAAACCTTCTCTTGTGTTTGTTTATTACTTGCAGTCCTTTTATTGACTAGATCTTCCTTCTCCTGCTGCAGTGTCTCTAAAGTTGCATTCAAAGGCAGTACTTGTTCCTTTGCTTCCTGAAAATTAGTTGAAGAAAGTCCTTTTTATTTTCTCACTCTGTTAAAGATCAATAATTTTCCAAGTGGTAAAAAAGTCACGTGGTTACTTCTTTCTTTTTTTGGGTGTGTTAAAAACAAAAGATGCGATAATATCTGTTAATGAAGTTATGGAAGTTCTTAAAGATACGCTATAGCAGCACAGGACAAACTTTTAAAAATGTATTTTATTTGCTAGTATACAAGATTATTATTTTTTTCCCCAGGACAACAAAGCTAAGGGTTAAATAATTAGGAGTACTTCCTACCTCAATCTCTCTGCATAAGGACTGAACCTCAGTGGTTAAATCCACTGTTTGTTCCTCCAGTTGTCGACGACGCTGCATGCTGCTGGAAATCTGAAGTTTCTCTGCTTTAAGCTCATTAACTATACTCTTTAGCTGCTGAATCTGATTTTGCTGGTCTTGCTTGAGTTTCTGATTTAACTCAATTTTACCAGTAACTGCAGATGAAAACAAACACAGAGTGAAACAGTCAATCTGTTGTTAAAAACATTTATTGTCTTCCTTACGAAAATTTAACTCTAAATTAAGCTAGTATGACCCAAAACACCAACACAACAAACTATTAGAATACAGTTATTTCAGAAAGTAAAATAAGTCAACTAAAATTTTAATGGTAGGAAGTTTTGAACATTATTTTCAATATAAAAATGAAATACCAGTTTTGTATGACCTACCTGTATCCCACAAGTGTTTTTTCTCTTGTTTTTCTTGGCTTACTTGTAGAACAGTTCTACTTAAATCAACCCCTAGCAGCTTAGCCTCCTGCTGAGCAATTTTGCGTTCAACATCCCTAATATCAGTCTGAAAGTACGAGGAAAAGCACTATTACTATTGTATTAGTGTTTAACAATGTAGTTTTTATCTTTAGCACACAAGAACAAAGCTTGGGGCTGGAGGCACACATGACTCAAGACCTTCACATTTATCTCCTCTGTTGGAGCAATGTCACGTCACTAGCAATAAAGTTATGTCAGCCCACAGGCTGCTAGAAACTGGAATTCCTAATTGATAGAGGAAATCAATCAGTACGGATGGATGGGCTTTTGACATCAGCCCACCTCAGAACAGTTACATGTGCTAGCTGTCCCTGCAACAACAGAACTGTTGGAGCCTCAGGAGCTGCTGCCACCGCCCACTCATGAAATACTCAGTCCTTTGCCCAGCCCCAGGTTCTCTGCATAACTGTTCATCTTGTGGTTCTCGGCAGAACAAATATTTCGTGTCGGTAACAAAGGCATCAGGACTGTTCAAAACAGTCTCCTATGTCAGAATAATAAAAAGTGTAGGATATCCATTCCCCTTTATCATATATTTGGACGGCACAGAACAAGGATGCACATGTGACAAGATTTCAGAAAGTACACAGCATAGATCCTGAGAATACACTGAACTATAATGACTATGAGGACTGAAAAACACTTTGGTGTACTTGTGGTCATGCTCAAGTTCTGGATTAGACCTCTCTTCCCAGTTACTATAGCACAGAACTGAGTCAGAACTCAAGGGACTCTGTGGTCCTCAAAAGAAAATATCATTACATAAAACTTAGAGGGTTTTTTTAGTACCAAGATCACCTATGTTATGCCATCTTTTGAAGTATTTTTACTTGCTTGAAAAGTCTTAAGGCTTCAAAGTTCTGTCATATTATTGAGTAACTACATATTTAAATACTAGTAAGTGAGTATCATTTCATGTATCAAAAGAAATTACCAAAGCATACCTGGTACCTTTCCATTAGTGTTATATCCTGTAAACGTGCCTTGGCACCTTCCTCTTCAGACAAAGCTTTTCGCAAGAACGATTCCTGTTCTTCTATCTCACCCTTCAGGCCTGTTAAATCCCTCTGTGCATTCTGTATCTTGTTCCTCAAGTCTGGTATGTCCTTATCTTGGAGTTCAACTACAGTTTGCCTTAAAGAAAATACAAATCCATAAAGTCTCCTTTGTCAAAAACGGCAGCTTAAACCTAAGACATTCAAGATTACAACATCTGTGATATGATTTAATAGTGGAAGACTAAATTTAGCTGAAATAGTATCCCCTTAACCTTGCCCACATTTGATTAAGCTTATGTTTTATATCTAGCTAAGATAATACATCTCTCATTTTAGATAGGTGAGTTGAAACAAACAAGCAAACAAAATCTCTTTTGGTTTTTAACTTAATTACAGCAAGAGCTCACGACTGGATCTAAACCCACTGTACAAGAGTGCCCTCTTGTGAAGGAAAGGTCTACCCTTGAACATATATATATATATATTCTCCAAATCTCTCAGAACAATGGTCTGCAAATTTCTTGAGACTAGACCCTCTTTGCCTACTGGCAGGAAACCTGCATGCTCTACTCTTACTTTAAATGCTGTTCATTTGCTAAGAAAAAAACCAGGACTCTTGACAAAAACCCTTTAGGGCTAGTGTTACTTGTTTATGTTTTGGAGGGAGGCAACAGGAAGAGAAAAGGGAGGCAACAACAAAACAGCTTGTCTAGAATTTTCATAGCTTTAAAAATACAGACTAATTCAGCCTGGAAATTGGAAAATACTGTAGGCACTTTTTCTGAATTTGTTACTATTACCTACACTTTGCATTACCCCGCAAATTAAAAAATAAACCCACACACCATAAAATCCACAAGATAAAAAGTTTTTTTAAATTACTAAAGGAATAAATCCAGTCCAATCTAATATGGATTACCAGTACCAGGGACAGAGATGCAGTCCCAAACGATGGAACTGCACATGACTGAACCTCAAGGAAACATAAATGGCATTGGGAATCCACTATAAAATCCAGAGATGCCTTTCTGGAACATCATAATTTGTACAAAACTGCCAGCAACAAAAGTATTGTTAAAGGAGATACAAATCAAGGTATAATTAAAGGGTGTTTAATGTAGGTTCAGTTCCCATTCTGTCTGTACAACCTTCCATTTCAGCATTTTTAAGAAACATATTTATGATGACACTGTATGAAAAACATTTCAGTAACAACAAAACCAGCCTGTCCATTTTAAATTACAATGATAAATAACAAGGAGGGGAACTGTGTTTGTATAGTGTAAATAATCAGTAGAAAAGTAAGTATATAAGCGTGTTTTCTGCCTCACTCTCATGAGAACCTTCAAAGGACCAGAAATACCAAAAATATAAAATAGTTTATTATTAAAGTCCAAACGAGCAGAGAACAAATGCTAGCAAAATATGTATCTTAACAATGAGATTTTTTTATGAATTAACTAGCCCTAAAATAAAGCCTCCTTGATGTCTGCATAATTTTTAATAGTAAAAAACTAAGCATTTGAAAGAAAACAGCTTGCAACAATATGGTTTGTGAAGTACTTTACCTAAGTGGTTTAAGGCTCATCATTTCATCACGTTTTTTCTCTTTTCTTTTAAGCTCAGACTCTGTTGACTTCAGTTTGTCTGGAGCAAGACGCAGCTTAGACTGTAGATCACTAATTACATCTTGCAGTTCAGCCTCTGTTTGAAAAACTCTTTGACAAACTGGACAGCATGACTGGTTCTCCTCTGTCAGTTGTGTAATGAACTGTGAATAAACTGCAGTGGCTCCAGCAAGCACAGCTGATTTAGAAAGAAAGAAAGACTTTATGTTGAATAAATAGTGCATGATCAGATCTAAACCAGATATGTATTTACCATAAACGAAGACAAAACTACAACCCACAAAATCACAAAGGTAGGAAACCGAAATGGCCCTAAGTGACGTGGTCTGAATTCAGCACTGCCCCTGATCTCAACAGGTTGCCCTACATCACCTCCTTAAGTCCTTGTAAGCCTGAATTAGTCTATGAGTCTCGTTTTATTAAACCATGCTCATCCCTCTGTAATTAACCAGTGGAAGTGTGTACTTCCTGCAGAAATTAATTACTTTCAGATTGTAGTAGGACTTATGGGCCAAACTCATGCCAAAAGGCTGGCTCTGTACTTGTCTTCACACCTGGCAGATCCACACACTCAAACATCTCCTTAGCTTTGAGAAGGTCATGATCTACATACACAGTGACCCAAAGCAGACACTTCATTTACTCATAATAAGAGAACTGAAAGCATTCAAACAACTGACTGTGATTAAGTGTAAAACAGAAATAGTAATAAAGATAAGGAAAATTTGCTAAAGAATACTAAGGTTCAGTAATAATCTCCCTCAAGTCAAGTTTCTGTGCCTGTGTTGTTTGCTCTGCAAAAGCAACAGACCATCTCAGTATCTGTGGCTTACATTTAAAACAAGCTTTAGGGGAAAAAGTAGAGCTATGTATGAATTTACCTCGCTGTTTTGAACTTTTTTCAATTTCATCCTGAAGTTTCTTCAGATCACTGTCAAAATCTTGGCTTCCACAAACATCAAAAAGTTTTGCTTCATGAAGGGACAACTGCGCTTCTTTTTTTCTCAGCTCGTTACTGACATAAGTTTTATGATATTCTGCTGATGCCAGTCGTTTGCTGAAACATCAATGCATAAACTCTTTTAGTACAAAAACCCAAAGATTTCAAACTGTTTAAGCAAAAACAAAAACATGGGAAGTTGATCTGAAATTGGGATTACAGAGCTGTTCACCAGTTCTTCTTTAATGACTTTTCAGGAAATTCGTAATGTCAACATTTTATGAATCTACAGCGTGTGTAGTGTTTTGTGTGTGTGTTTCATTTTAATTCCCTTTTGTTTTCTAGATGTTTACTGATGAGAAACTAATTTCTAAAAACAAAGCCATACAAAACTTCATAGAATAATACAATATAAACTTTTCTCCCCTACAGTAGTTATTGCTTATGAGGTATTACTGAACCTCTTAAGCAAAGAATGCAGCATCATGTTCCATACATACTTTTGAATTATGCAGTATTTTTATACTTAAATCTTAGATAATTTTTTTTTGTTTTGTGGAAGTTTAATGTTTATCACTGCATAGTGTGGTGATGTTACCTACTCTTCTTCACAAATTGTTTGATATAATCAAATAAAATCAGGAACAGGTAATCACACATGAACTTGTGATACAGTCTCTAACCACTCTGTGATTTATAAGAAAGTCAGAAGACCAGCAGCTTCCACCCCACAAGCACATATAAACAATTAAGGATGTTCCAGAACAGTGTTTTGCTATCTGCTTTTAGTGCTGCCTTTGACATAATAAAATCACAACATTTGTAGTAACTAGCACAAATTGTATCAGCTATACATTACACAAATTCTGCAGGATGCTTTCTTTGACTTTGCAGATACCTAAGTAAATAATAACGAATTAAAGTACCAAGTACGTTAAGCACATTAAACTTTCCAACATTTAAATTAATGATCACAGAAATACTTATGGAGACATAGTCAATTAAATTAATACCTACTTAAGGTCAGCAAGATCATCCCTTGTCTGATTAATCTTTCTATTTTTACCATGAAGCCAGTCTTCAAGTTGTTTTTTATTCGGAAAGTATCCTAAAAGTGATGTCAGTTCCTCAGAATGTCTTGATTTTACTTTTCTAATCTGCTCTTCTTTGTCTGCCTGGGGAAATGAAGCATTTTAAATTAATTTTTTCATATCTTCATATTTATATCGCTCAATACATTCGTGAAGTTAATGGCTTCTGTGAAGTCAGGCAGAAGCTTTACATATGATTGTTGATAAACATCTGAAAAATACACAAATCTTTCATGTCCCTCTCTTATGAGATGATGATAGAAAAATTACTTTGTCTTTCTTCAGCATGTCCATTTGGGTAATTGTCGTGGTATGCAGATTCAGCTGTTCCATCTCTTGATCCAACTTCCTAAGAGCTTTGTCCAGGTTTATTTTCTCATTTTGCAGAGTTTGTACTTCCAGTTTGAGTGCTTCTACATTGCTGTTCTTCTCAGCCTTCTCCAGCTCATGTTCCTAAACAACAGCCCAGAAGACTTAAATAATCACACTAATCAATAATGTTCTAACTAAAGGAAATGGAAGAAAGCTCTTAAGCTGCCCAGTATCAGTATCATTAGCTGTTACAGGAATGACACAAGATTTGTAAAGAACACTTGAAAAAAGACAAAGGCTGTGATGTTGGCATGGGGAAAATCAAGCAGATACTGGATGCACTGTTCTGCAATGTAGTACTGCCCCAAGTTCCTCATGCTTTTACCGTAAGCCATAATCTCATGATTTAGCTTCAGGAAGCTCACTCATATTTAGTTTGATTCTCTGTATTTGAGCATTTACTGTACACTAAATTTGGAATTATCCTAGTGAGGCTAGAAGAAACACTGTCAAGCACTGAATTCACACACCACTAACAAACATAAAATATTTGGCTACAAAGGCATAACCAGCTGTTCAACTGGGACATAAAATGCTTGTAAATTTACAATACTTCATCAGATAAAACACTTACAACCAACTAGTTCATCTCACAGACAAGTTATCTGGAAAAATGTGGGTAGTGTAACACTTTAGGTCGTATTTTTCTGGCCCAATAATTTAAGACTGACTAATCTTATGACATCACCAACCGTGGTTATTACCCTATTTATAACTCACCAAGCAGAAGCAGTATATTCTATGCATGCACTGTACAAAAACAAAGTAGTGAATAGTCCCTGCCCGAAAGGGTGCACCACCTAAACAGACAAAGCGTGGAGAGGGTATTAAAAAGGCAAAAATGCAGCAGATGGAGTAAACATCAAGAGGTTTGTTTGGGGGTTTTGTAATGATAAAGCCAAAAGTTTTTACTTAAAACTTCTACACGTTTTTCAATTACATTAACTTACTGTCTTGACAATCTCCTGATCCAATTCCAGAATTCTGTCTGAAAACCCCTCCAACTGCTGCAATTCGTATTTTACATTCTTCAGCTCAACTTGTTTCTTATTTTGAATGTCTGATTTCAGGTCAATGGTTCTTTCTAACCCAGTTTTCTTGTCTCTTATTTCATCCATCTGTTTTTGTTTCATTGCTTCTTTCCGTGCAAATTCTCTCTGAAAGAAGTCAGCAATAACATACTCATTGTTTTCATAGGAAAAAAAACATTTAAAAACACTTCTTCACACTAGCCTGCAAATATTCACCACTGTAATACAAGACATTTAAATACCTAGATAACTGGAACTTGTCAAAAACTTGCTGCTGGAATGTTTCAATAGAAAAATGCAGATGCATCATACCAGTAGCATTCTATGAGAACAACTCCACTTTTGAAGATGACTTCAACAAAAAGGTGCTTATTTTTAAACCAGTTGTCCACTGCAATTCTGCCTCAGACTTTTTAGCTTGCCAGTGATCCACCTGCACAAGAGGGCTGCTGAGAAAAACCTGTTTGAAGAACTGCCTGTCCAATAGATTTGGCAATTCAGATCACTTCATGACCACTTTTAGTTCCAAAACTAATTTCCATGGAAAGATTGAGGCAACCCACAGTGAAAAATTCTAGAAGAAAAAAACATGGCTTCAGCTTTTCCCCAGCAACGTTGTTCTTCTTCCTCCCAGCACCATGAAGACACATATGGACCAATAATACACTAATTACTAACTACACTACTAAAACAACAAAATTCTTACCATCAAATGATTTGCAGCTTCTGTATCTCTTTCCTGTCTCTCCTTCAACAACCTCTGAAAACTGGTAATGTGCCTTTCATTAAAAGGTGCTCGCTCAAAACCATCTAATTCCAGCTGTGCTGCCAAAGACTGAATTAACGAGTCCCTCGTCGTGATGTGTTCTTGGTGACGATCTGCTTGCAATTGAAGACGACCTTCAGAAAAAGAAAATGTGACACAAACGCTCAAAAACTGAGGCAGAAGATACATTTAAGATTCAAAGTCAGTTGTAACTGTTTTCTTAAGGTGTTTGAAACTAAAGCATTTTTAAACACCACAAAAAGCTCCAGAGTACAAATGAGCTGTAGCTTAAGCGATTGTGATTTCAGGTAACTAAATCTATATTAATTAAATAAATCAAGAATTTAAAATAAAGCCTCTTAAAACATGAAAAAATATTATTTATGAACAAATAAAGTCCAAATATACTTCATGTAAGCATATATTCTGTCTCAACTACTGCAGCTTTACTGAAATTCCCATAGTCCATCAAAAAGAGAATACACAATGTATGAAAGAATACTATCCTAAAGCCCTCTGACTAGTCCCCAGCCCTCTAAGAATGCCAAGCATTCAGCTTTCACATTTTTCTCGATTAAAACACACTTATATAATCACATCTGGTTAGCAGGTATTTTCATCACCTAAAGATGCTCAGACAGTGAAAACAACTGTGTTGTAAACTGCTAGACTGACACTGTTCTATGCCACTGTAAGTTATCTATTTGGAATATTTTTATAAAGAATGGTCAATTTAAGAACAAATGTACTACATGTTGTAACTATAGCTCAGAACAAGCACACATTGGAAACTCCAGCAGAAAAACATTAAAACCCATCCACCTGTGAGATTTTCATACCATAGTGTGCAGCTAACCCCAAACTAATAAACATTTCAGGAGTTTTGTCCAGTTCAGAACCCTCCAATTATTATCAGTAGTTTCATTTCAGATCTTAATTACATTAAAACATAAACACAAGGTTATAGAAGTCCAAAATACCTTGTTCAATAAGTAGTTCTGCTTTTTCACTGTTAAATCTCTGGCATTCTTTAGTGGCTCTATCTAATTCACGCTTACAGTCTGATAATCTCTTCTCCTTCTCCTTCACTGTTCTCTGGTGGTTCTGGTATCTATCCCTTAATTGTTCATCTGTTCCTTGAAAAACCTGTACACCAAATACAAAAAGCTAACTTTATCCTGTATTAACTAAATTTACAAGCCAATTATCAATGTTTTAAAGAAAATAAAGTTTTTACCATAACAGAATTCAAGAAAAAAGAGATAAACACCTCCCACATAGGATTTCTACACTAAGACGTATACTGAGAAAAACTGAATCTGCTATAAGCAAAACTGGAGAATCTGTTTTTCATAGGCTGATAAAACACATGAATCTGAATTTTTACCACTGAAGAATTTCCTTCTATTTGTCAAAACTTTTAAATGCCTTGGCACAACCACAAGAGAAGACTGACAATTATTTCTTATTATAAGAGAAAGAAATAAAAAATTTCCAGGGAGATGAACAATATTAACATCAGAGGACATCGCATACTGGTCAAAACAAGTGCTGGCTATCATCAACATACTATGAGAGGTAGGTATGTTCAAGTTACACGCTGCAGGGCATTGTTACCAGTAATTATCACTTTGATGAAAACTTTTGTCAGCATTTATCTTCCTGACAAGCTAGTCTATGGTGGAAGGAAAAGTTAAAAAGCCATTTAAGCCAAAGTACATATAAAACTAACACAACTTTATTCAGCCATATTTGCAATATCTGATAATATCAAGAGAGCTATGTGGGCTCTGATAATGTTCTTCACCAACACCTGATGCGTAATAGAATATATACTTAGTTCACTGGGTAGCAAAAGACAGCCTGATTCTTCAGCAGAAAGGATGGCAGCATGGAATTTAGAAGGCAACCTTTTCCATCTTCTGTTGCAAATCTTGGTTATCTTTCTCCATCTGCCGCCTTCTGCTCTCCAGGGCCTTCACATCATTGTCTAGCCTCATTACTTTTATGAGATTCTGTTCCACCGCTGCCAGCGAAGTCTGCAAAGGAAAGAATGTGGTAAGTAAAATATCTCACCAGCTTATGAATCCCATAATCAATTGTTTTATACAATATAGTAGTCCAAGTGTAAAACCTTCAGCTTTACAAAATATTTTAAAAAATAGGTGGTTTTAAGTTTTAGTTTTTGTTTTAGTTGTACTGTGCTTTAGTTGTAAAGTGCTGCCAGACAAATTTCACAAACTATGTTCTTAAACCTCCAATGACCGTTTACAGATTAGACCAGCATCTGCCAGGTTTGTTGACATATGTTTGATTCTGCTTCAGAGCCAAGGATGAGATAACACAACATAAAAGTGTGAGGTTTTATAATCAAGAAATTTGTCCAGCTTCCACATTTTTCTGTGCGCTTTAGTACTTATGTATTGTTTTGTATTAAAGTCTTAATGCAATCGTCATGCAAATTACCTTTAGAGGATCAAGTTGACTCTCAATTGATTTTACGTTCTCCTTAGAAGCAGCCAGTTGAGCCTCTCTGTGGCTAAGCTGATCCTGGATGTCCCGGGCTTTTTCTTTATTCTGTTTTAGGAATTTCAGTACTGTCTGACACTCTTTTACTTTCAAGCTTTGTTTCAGTCGTACTTGACGGAGAGTTTCAAGTGCTTTAATATACCTTTAAAAAAGACAGTATTTCAGATCCTATTGGCAGTATAGCAATGCTGACGTATGAAACAATGTCTTAGACATTTCATTCACACCGACATTATTAGAGAAGACATTTTTTCACTTAATTTTTATTTATTTATAGTAAAGAGAAAAACCTTGTTGCTGAAAAGATCTCATCAAATTTTTGTTTCAGGGCCTTCCCTTCACTTAATGGCCAGTTGGATTCTTCTTGGTGGCAGAAAATGACATTGTTAATCACTGCTTTGGAAACACCAAGGGCGCTGATCATCTCTCGATCAATTTCTGCACACTTGGAACTCAGACTGACCTTCTCGCCATGCCTATGCAGCACAGAAAAGAAAATCACCAAAGTTTTCTAGCAAAACTTCATTTTTAACAGTATAATATCATTGTAATGTACCATTCAAAATGTTGACAAGTAACAATTTTTAAGCACACAATTACCACTTTCAACACATGCCTTTAACCCTGTCAATATTTGTAGTCAAAAGAATTTCACATTTTAAAACTATGCAAAACCACCACAGGGAGCAAAAACAATCTTGAATGAAATCAATACACTTCTTAAATAGTGGAGATTGGAGTTAAACATGGGCCAACAATGATCTGAAACTGCAAATGGTGCTAAAGGAAGGAAAGCCCACATACTCCACACAATGCTACTTTCAAACCGTATAATTATTAATACAATTTTCAAATAAATGCAAGTTAAGAGACATAAGTAGTTTTTAAAGTAGTGGTTATCAAATGTAGGATTTCTGAATCACTAATAGATAAAGTGATGAAACTACCTAGCTTTTGTCTAAAATCACTGGTAGCTACTTCAAGGAATACATTATGAAGTTTAGCCTTCTCTTATACATAAGAATATACAAACCCCAAACCGCTCTTCATGTCAAAGTTAAAAAAAAGAACCTGACAACTTACTTTGTTCTAGTAATGACAGCTTCCAGTGTTTTAAATTCTGTTTTCTTGCCTTTCTGTGTACTGACCATGGATCGCTGGACAGCTACAAGCTCTCCGTTTACATCTCGAAACTGTAATCGAATCTGAGCTCTAACATCTGTTTCGTTGGCAACCTTTAGGAGAAACAAAATAAATGATTAAGAGAAATTCTTCTCAACGTCCAAATGAATACGTACTATCCCAGCTGTGCGTAATGTTCTAACCTCCCCTCAGTGCTCTGTTTTTTCTGAAATGACATGGTCAGCTCATATCTGCCTAGAATTTGAGCATCCCTGTTTTCATCACAACCCTGAATGCAGTTTTTTACTTCAGAGTAAACACACAGTTGATCTAGTCAGTACGACTGTTACCTTTGGATCATGAACAAATGAGTTTCCTTTGGTGCCAGGAGGAAAATCTCCAGTGGATATATACTTAAGACATTCAATGATAGTCTAAGAAACGAGAAAAAAAGTATATAGTTATAATGCCAATTTAGAGTAAACAAGAGGGCCTACAGGCAATACCAGTAAAAGCCAAAATATTTACAAGTGAGTTAAACATGCAAGGAAAGAGAAATAAGATATAAATTTTTTTTTTTGAGTATCATGAGAATACGGTACTTTGCAAAATTGGTTTTAATCAGGATCTGGATCAGTTTCCTATGAAAAATATCAGTCAGTGCTCTGCAAAATCCAGGTGTAAAAGCAGATCTCTAACAATGCTAAACACCACAATACTTAGTCAACAGCAAGATTTTTCGTTATTATTACTATTTTTCGGTAGAGATCATTATTCCCACTCTGAGGCCTTTCAGACCTATTTAGAATCCAAAACTAAACATACAGCAAATCTTACCGTTTTTCCTGCACCATTTGGTCCCACCAAAATAGTTAATGGATTAAAGAAAGTGATAATTTGTTTGTCTTTATCCTCTACCCCAAAACTCCTCACTCCGAGGATACTCATTTTCTCAATCCTCGACATTTCTGCAGAACTTCTTTTCTTCCAAAGTCAGAAATGCAATGTTATAAATCCTGTAAAATAAAGTTTTGTGAAAAATCTAGAAGGCAAAAATCACAGCATATCACTGAAAGCTGACAACACATCTATACAAGCACAAAATATTATGAACATCTTTAAAAACACAGCTAAAGCTCTTCAGCTATGGCTCAAGGTAAAGAACATATGAAGGCAAAACTCTCATTTTTTTAAAGTGAGAAGCTAATCAACTGCAAGTTAAGAGAAGTGCCATACTATTTATCATTAAATTAACAACAATGGCCAAAAATAACCCTTTATTCCAGATCACAAAACCCACGCATGTGCTTTCAGAATGCCCCAAACACAAGAGGCCCCAGTATTTTTTTCCCTGTAAAAATCTACCATTGTACTGCAACACCCAACACAGTGCAAGCTTCGCTACCTCCTGTTTCTCACAGGGCTGTGTCCTAATTTGTATGGGACACCCAGCATCATCCTTGTCCTGGTATGAGGGGCAAGAAAAATGCAGGAGACACAACCAGCCACAGATGCAGGGGCAGGCAGCCCCAGGCCCAGGGGCAGGCAGGGGCAGGCCCAGGCCCAGGGGCCGGCCGGGGTGGGGGCGGG
>JAVJGI010000064.1:63627486-63638366 GCA_035590275.1 Ibycter americanus | reverse complement strand
CCTCGTCCCCTTGGCCCCTCGCTTCTCCCCCAGCCTCTCCCCCCTGCCCCGTCCTGGGGACCTCCACTGGCACCCAGTGATTTCCCCCCCCTCCGCTGAGGAGCCTTTAGCACTTTTATTAAAAAGACAAAGCAATTGTAAAATAATAATTTCAGGGGGCTTTAAAATCCTGTTTGCAGCCTGGTGGCCTGGCTCGGTGCCGGCAGCTGTGGCAGGGAAAACTCCAGCGGGCCCCGGCCCCAGCCCTCCTGCTCGGAGCAGCCAGGTCGCTTGTTGGAAGCCACATCTTCCAGCCCCGACATCCAAGGGGGCTGAGTGCCAGCGAGCGTCCCACAGGCAAGCCCCCTTCTTCTGACAGCCTGGTTAAGTGGGGAAGAGACCTGGGGGTAACCGGGTTGCGGGGGGTGTGTGGGTGTGGCGCTGAGCCCCGCTGTGAAGGCGAAAGTGCAGGTCCCCGTGGCAATCCAGCACGGTGCTTCTGTCTCAGAAACCACGCTTCTGATGCTGGCTCTGGTGTCCGCTCATTCTGCCCATTGCACACCGCTGAGTCAGAGCCAGCATGGATGGCATCAACGACCGGCGGGCAAAACGGTGGCACAGCAGCGTCGGAGCTGTTGTAGCTACCTGGCTGGTGGCAGCGATGCCAGCGCTGTTAGTAACCATGTGTGCTCGACTATTTCCAGCCATAGCATGAGTCCTCGGGGCTGTGGGTGAGCGGTGGTTCACCATGACGCTGTCAGCAGTTTAAGTGTGATGCATCCCTCTCTCACAGTGACAATGACAGTCAGGAAATGGTTTACAAGTCTGAGGTGGTGTGTGATCTGGTAATTCACCTTTCTTGGTGGGAAATCTCGAATACAAACTGCAGAAATCCCACATCAATCTCTGTGCTCAATGCAGGGAGAGGATAAAGTGTAGTCATAGATCTGATTGTAGGATTGCTCCATTTAGTTTTAATTTAAGGGGAATTTCCTTCAGATCCATATGAAAAATAGGGAAAGAATGACTAAACTAAGGTTTCGGAAGTTAACGTCTTAGCAGGATGCAAAAAAGTGTTGGGCATACAGAGAAGTGCTGTGAGAGCGGATGAAATGTGTGAGGACCCTCCACCACATCCTCCCAAGGAGAACAGCTCCTCTTGCTGTTGTCAGGCTCTAGCCCTCGTGCTTCGGATTCCTATTTTAGAAATTGAATACAGGTGATTGTGTTTGCTCAAATACCATTCTGATGCATGGAGTGTGAAACCCAGACAGACGGCCTCTCATTAAGCAGAAATGTTTTACCTAACGGGATATAGTATTCTTTTCCACATTGTACACCTGCCTGCAAAAATTGTTGGCAACAGAACATAAGCTGTTTGTAAAGAAACAATACTACCTTTGTTACCAAACCTACTTTTTATTTGCTAACAATTTTATGAAAATCTGTCTTGTGGACTGACACTTGTCATGCATAAAGGGGAATTTTTTTTTACTTACCAAAATGTGAAAATAAAATGCAGCAGCTTTTCACACTAAATGCGAATGGTTTCCATTGTTCCACAGACAGCTCAACAGCAGCTGACCAAAGCAACTTCATGCTTCTAGGTGGTGGTGACTCCAGCAATTTCTATAATCTGGAAAGAAACCCAAATAAAACCTCAGTTTCCTAATTAAATTAGAACAAAATTAGAAAGCATTCAGAAATGCCTCCTATCTGTATCTGGAGGGAGATTGCTAAATAATGGAGTCAAAATTCCATGCAGTTTATTGCCACTAAGTCCACCTGTTTTATATACTTAGTCACAGTGCTAAGTCAGATTTTTTTTTCTTTTTAGAAGAATAAGAGGAAAAATGAAGAAATTAAACCTGACCTAGTAACTTTAGCAAGGGTGCATGTTTTATACCACTTTGTAGGTAATATGATACAAATACTGCTGTCAACAGCAAAACAAGTAGTTACTAAACTGGCACAAAAGAATACAACTGAAACAGTTAAACAGGAAATCAGTGGATAATACGCATGTCCGTTATTGGATATAATGACAGAAACTGCTGCAAGAGCTATTGTTCCTATCAATGTTCACTAGGATGGGGACGTAGAAGTTCAAATCAATAAAATGTGAAAGTTATTTCTTACTCTAAAGAAAATAGGGAAAGGGGAAATAACCACTTTTCCTGCAATACAAAAAAACTTCAGCTGCTTCTGGTTAAGTCCTCAACCATTATCTATCCTTTTTATGCGAAAACATAAACCTCTTAACATTACTGATTTTCTGACATTTATCATCTTAGTGTAGTTTGTTAAATACTTTCAACATTCCAGTCTGTCCTTGAAAAGAATCCAAGGAAAAATCCTGGACATTAGGAAAGTCCGAAATGCTAAGCCAAATCGGAGTTTTGCAACTGAACTTTATTTCCAAAATGAGAAAGTCAAGCTCTCACAATTTTAGATCACCGAATAACATTGTTAATAGTGATCATGTGCACAAAGCACATTAAGAAGCCACCTAATAGAGCATTATAAGGATAACACAGTGTGTCAAGAGCTGTATTTCATCAGATCTAGAAGACGTGGTCTGTGGACTCCAGCTATTGCACAATTAGTGCCATTGGGCACTGCTTAATCAGAGGTTACTCAACACTTTGTAGATGCTTTGGGGTCTGCAAAGGGGTTGGAAAGGAGTACCAGCGTTTCGAGGCAGTTTTGGGACTGCAGGAAGGTTTCAGGTGATTGGGGGTAGGAAAAAGGATCTCTCACTTTGGCTGCTCAAATTAATTTCTTTCTAGGGCCCGCAGTCTTCCTCACCCCCTTGTACCAGTCTTGTCCCACATCCATTGCAAGAAGCAACTCTTCCTCTTCGCTCCAGAGCCCCTATTCATCATCCAGATATAAAAAAAATCAACCAGAACAAAAAAAGCCAGAGGACTGCCCCTTCCTTCTTTCTCTGGGGCTTTCTTACCCTACTCCTGAGGACCAGGAGTCCCTCCAGGACTAGCTGCAGGGACAGGCTGCTGGCTGCAGATGCCATGGACACCCTCACCTCTTCCCCGCAGCCCCCGGCCAGGCGGGAGCCATCTCAGGTTCACCCATAGGTAAAGCGGTCGAGCTTCCAGTCTTGGGAATCTGATTTGCCTATGCTTTCAGCCAGCTTCAAAACTGATAAATAACTTCACCAGCATATTTTAGTGCTTCCTTTATGAAGGGAAGCAAAGCAGCCAGTGTCATATCAGGTCAAGTTCATGGTTAGGTAACAGAGGCAAACTTTGGAAAACAGAAGTTTGTACTCAATCTTAGCATCACCTGTAATGAAAATGAGTAACACAAGTGATAGGTGAAGTAAGCCTGGACCTTATCATAAGCTGGCAGCCAGCAGGAGGTTTTGTGGCTAACAATTCAGGCTTTCTCTATGGGTGTAGTCTGGTGATAATCCTACTTTTTATGAGTGCGAAAAAGGTTCACAAAACATGAGCTGCGGCCACTACAGATCTTGAGACAAGAAGAGGTTAGTATTCATCTCACTGAGATGTTACTGGCGCAGCAGGCTCTAAGAATATTGCCAAAATCAAAGATAAAATTCATATCCATCTTTCAGAAGAAAATACAAATCTAGATAGATGATAGCAGATTACGCTCCATCTGTGTGTCGTCTCCTGCCCTGCAGCTGCCGCGTTATGACTCAGTTGTTCAGGAGCACAATGCCATCGGTTTCTGTTGTTGCTGCTTTCTTCATGGCAACACTTTTCCACGTTACTGGTGGATGATGCACAGACCATGTCCTGACTCTGCAACCAGTCTGGCCTCTGGAATATTCTCCAAAAGTCGTTGATTAGGAGACTTAGTTATTGGCATTGTTTCTGGTAAGAGTTTTCTGTTTCACACAGGCTATTTTCACACCAATATGAAATCTGTTCTCTAAATCAGTGTTTATGCTGCTGTGGGGTGGTTTAGTGGGAAGGATTTCTTCACTTGTGATCTGTCTCCTTTGACTGACACTCAGCACAGTTACCAGCCTTTCAGAGTATATAAATCTGCAAATGTGAAAGTATGAACATGAAAGGCTGAGGAGCAGGAGGGACTACCTGAGTCACTGTTTCCAGTCTCCTGCAACGCGTATTATCATGTCATCCCTTCCAGAAATCTGTCAGTGCTCCTTTATAAAACTGGTTGGAACATTAGGTACAAGAACAACTAGTGGTTACAAACCTTTATATTTCCAGCCTGAACATCTGATGGCTGCGGTGTTCCCCATTTTAATTTGTCTGAACATTGTCCTGTATGTCAGATATTTTCTTCCTGCTCTTATCTCCCAATCTGTTTATAGACTGCACCTATTCTCAGCCTTCATTTTCCTAGATGATCAAGTCAAGCTCTCCCACTGCCTGAGTTCTTTGTTCAGCTGGCCAGCAACGTTAATGACAGTAGGACAGGCCTTGAGGCCATTCATTAGTTACCTACTTCAGCCTAATAACTTCCCTTTTCAGCATGACTGCTAACATAGCCCAGTAGACTATTCCTCTGCCTTAATACTTTCACATCTTCTCCAGATTAACCTATATGTTATCATTTGATACAGTGCTTTACTAAACCCCAGGTATCTAGGACCCTTGTCTTCTCATAGCATGAACTCTCTTACCATATACAAGGATATGTGCTCACTCTGGCATGATCTATCTTCAGAACAATCAATGTTATGTTTTGTCTTATTCTACCATTTACTTCTATGCCTTTAACATATGTTTCTTTCCAAACTTGTTCTAAAGGCCAACACATCCGAAGAGCCAGCCTTCACTAGTCCAGGTGGCTTTTTGTGTGTACTTAATGCATCACTTTATAGCATTGGGGGAATGTAGACTTTATCATTCCCTAATTTGAAAACTCAGTTCAGCTCTAAGTCAGGCCTGAGGAACGCCACAGACACTTAACTGGCTCCCCAAGAGCTGCTGACCCAGCCAAATCATTTTGTCTTCCTTCTCGTTTTGCTGCAGTTCACCCTGCCATTTCAGATGCTTGTTCTTTACTCACTGCACTGCCTGTCTTGCAATATCAGTATTTTTTCTTTGACTGCCCATCCTTCTTTGACACTTTTTCAACCACTGTGATAATCTTCATTTATCTGATTTGGTTTTTAATTCCTATGTACCCTCAGTTCTGATTTCCACTTTACCCTACAGGATAAGTATGGACGCAAAGTCTGACAGACAAGATACTTGCACTCAGCTGGGAAATGGAACCTTACATATTGATATCATTTGTTCCTGCTGCAGTTGGGTGCATGGCATTTTACTGGGAGACACCTATCCTATGTTGCCTTCATACATATTTTCCATTCTACTCCCACGTACCTCTCGTAATGTCACAACTCTTGCTTTATTCAAATTCTGCAATTTGAATTTTTTGAATAACTCATGGATACTGTGATACAAAGAACTGCCACAGCTCTGTCCATGGATGATGGACAGAAGTCTTCCATTATGAAAAATGTGCATTTTGTTCCTCTCCCAAATCATACCGAGGTGGTATGTCACCATGGGTGTGATCAGTTTGGGGCAAAATTTCGCATCATTTCAAAACCAGCTAAGGCATTGTTGGTGATTCAGATGCTGGTGACAGCCCAAAAAGATCAGATTATTGCCCAATATAGCAAGAAACATCTATTCCTTTAATTCTTGTTGAATATAACAACATATATACTCTATTAGCATATCACTTGATAGATATTCTAATATCTATACTAATCATTTTTAATAAAACTACCGCTATTTGTGAAATACAACAAAATACTTGCTTTATATCCATGCTGTGGGAAAGGGAAACCTTTCAGAATCTGCTTTTCTTCTGCCTAGTTTATCATAGATGCTTTTTATCCCTCTCCCTCTAGGACAGAGTGGCCATACCAGGTCAGGCAAAAGTCCGTCTTACTCAGCGTCCTGCCTCTTAAGAGTAGTCAAATGCTGATTTCTGTGGATGAATGTAAGTATATGTTGAGTTATTCTCCTCGTGCTTTTCCAGGATCCAAACATTTTCAGCTGGGGGCCTCTTGTGCTGCTTTTGATGTGCTCTGACTGTAGGATGCTCTATGACCCTAGTGTAAAAAGCTTTTTCAGGAGCTTTTTCAGTTAGAATCAAAAGATCCTTTCAAAAGTGGTTTGTTTTTTTTTTAACCTCTAGTTATACTTGCTGAATTTTAGGACAAGAATAAGTATTTTAATATTTAAAAAATAGTTAATAGTTCAGCAGTGTTTTCAACAAGACTTAAACTGTTCATAAAAGTATGTATTGAGAAATTAATTATTTGACGTGCAGAAGGTCCCCTTTGTGACACTCAGGCAGATAGCTGTGGAAAACCAGATGACTCTTCTCACATTGTTCAATGATTTGTCTGATTTTGCTGGAAAATTGTAACCTTTTAATGAATGAGTGTTACCCTCTCATAAGCCCTTGCCAGCCATCTGAAAGTAGTATTTAGCCATTTATAAGCACTTCAGTATTTTTCACTACATAGAGTTTTTCCACTAACGTTGAAAAACAAGGTTTTTGCTTGATGCCAGGGCTGCTAATTTCTGCCGTTAGTGCCTACCATGCTTTTACTATTTGACTGTTGCTAATTAAACCCATGCTTTCCCTAGCTATGTATTATATGCTGAATTTCACAGAACAGTGAGGGTGAAGGAGGAAGGCTAAAGAAGTGAAATTGGTTAAGTGGTGTTAGGGTCTGTATATGTCTAAGAATTTGCTATTATTTTCTACTACACCTAGAACTGCAATTTATGTATAGAGAACCCTATTGAGCAAAGGATGTCATGTTACTGAGTGGAATGTAAGAACTGCTTGGGTTTCCAGATCTCCATCTATCTGATTATATGATGCAAAAGTAAGAACAGAATCACATAACTATGTGTTGTACAAGGAATACTCCTATTTCCTGTGATGCATTTTTGATATCGTGTAAGAAAGTGACATCTCTTATCTACAAAGGTATTTTCCCCTTATTTGATGTCAGAGGGAAGGAAACCCCCAACCTGTCCCCACGAGGCATCCCACAGTGCCTATAATAATTCACACAATGATCTTGTGCCTTTTCCTACATGAGAAAACTTTCCCTTCGATTTAATATTCAAGGTGTACATGAGTATATATAGGCAGCATGTGGTCTTAAAAAAGCATAAATCAAACATAGCTTTCCTGGAAGCAAAAATGCTGTTGCTCTGTATCTTCTTATTGAGTTGCTGTTTATCTGGCTCAGTGGGAAGTGCAACAGAAGAATTTCAAGTAAACTTCAAGGCTCTAGTGGATTTAGCAGACAAGGAGGTGGGTCATTGTCTTTTCTTCATTTTCTACGGTTCTTTTGATGGAAGTATAAAATCAAATCTGGGCTAGTTTCAGCTCTAGTTTGCGTGTCCTGTGTTTTGTTTGTTAAACTTGAGATGCTGAAGCCACTGCATATCAACCTCTCCTCAGAAGCTGGTGCAATTGTTTCCCCAAAGGAAGTTCAGAAATAGAAAACCTGATGAAGGTGATATGTAGAGATGCTTAACACTATGGCATTCACTTAGAAGAGAAATACCTTCTAACGCTATTTTCTTCTTTAAAATTTTAGATCTTTCTTCCAGTACCTGCCGGGAAATTTCAGGTAAGACCTTTAGAACTTCTTTATTACTGCTGTTGTTAATCATTTGAAAAATGATGATGCTTTGTAGCAGATCTTGAGAGAAAGAGAGAGTTAGACTCCTAAAAAAGACCAAATCTCACCAAAAGGGAATACACATGCTAACAGCATGTTCATGAGCAGTTCTATCAAATTCAGTAAAGTTCCTCATATGCAAAAAGTTATGGAAATAAATAACCAATTCTGAGACCACGGTCTCTGAGACTTGCTAAATTCCTGCCATGGGCAATCTCAGGAGCTGTTGCAGGCAGCTGAATACCGAGGCTGTTCTCAACAGTGCTATATGAGGTGCAGACCCTGAATGTGACCTGCTGTCATTTAGAACAGAAGGCAGTGAATACTGGTAGTACTGGAAACATTAAAATGTTCTTACCTCTTGGCAAACAGACGAGTTGAGCATAGTGGAGTTTGTCTCCGAAGGAAGCAATTCACAGGCACGACAGACATAGCATTGTTGATCAGTGGTTTTCAGCCTGTGGTTGGCAGATTTCTCAGGCTCTGTGAACAGAAAAAAGGTTCATGAAAAATAGCTAAGAACAGGCAGCCTGTTGTTGGAAGGCCTTATCTTTAGAGGAAGGTGAAAAGCAGCACTTTATAGATAGAAGAGTATGGTGCTTCTGTGTGGAGATGGTAGCTGTGGAAGGCAATTAGCAGATCTAGTCTCCTCAGGCTGCTTGGTGTGATTTTGATAAAACTGCAACCCCACTGAATTTTCATCCTCTTTTAGAACTCTTTTCCCTGTTTTTCCTTTATAATGATTTTTTTTTTTGTTATATGTTTTTTTTTCTCTCCTGCTGTAGATTTAGATCAAATCCCAGAAAACATAGGAAAGTACCTCTTTCCCTAATTGTACAGAAACAGAGTAGGCAATAGGTAATTTCTGTTTCTGCTCTGCCTGCAGTTATTGAATTTAATGAAAGATAGAATTTAACTCATTTGGCAGAATATAATTTTGCTGCTGTTTGGTATATTTTTTTCAGTGCAACCATGTTCCCTGTCACCTTGAAAGAACCATGGAAAAGCTGAAAGTTAACTCCAGGAATGATCAAATGAGAGTACATGTTTCTCTGATGGAGAAAAACATGGACCACATAATAGCAACTGTAAATAAAGCACATACAGTAAGTTTCTCGTCAGTTATTTATAATGATTAAACAGGTAAAAATGTGAAATTACTGTGAAATGGCTGCTCGTTTGTTTTCAAAATATATGAAATGAAGCAATGCAGCACCCTGGTCAACTAAAGTCAACAGCAAGATTTTGATGCCACCTCCGTACCCTCTTAATTTCGCACTGTTGAGCATTATGTCTGCAGCTTAGCAATGGCTTTATAGAAAATACTGACCTGAAATTCATAGAGTCTGGACGGAAGTTACAGTTTTCTAAAAGATGCATCACCCTTAGACAAATCCTGGCCTTGGCATTAGCCAGGGTATTAATAAGAAAAGGCCCTAAGCCACACCTCAGCAAGCAAAGTCAGCCAGGAAGAAGTATTCCTGATTCTCAAAAGCCTCCTCTCCGTTCATTCGATCTATCTTTCCTTCCAATTAAATATCACCTTGAACAACCAACCAACAATAATGCAGTGATATGCTATTTTTATTCTCTCCCTTATTATCGCTATTATCTGCTGTTATTATTATTATTCTAGAAACCTGAGAACAACCGTTCCTGTCCCATGACAGAGATGCTCCTGCAGAGCGCCCTGAAGCACTATGAGAGGTTCTTTCAAAAGCTGCACGAGAAGTGCTAGAAACCCTGCTGATGGATGCTGGCAACCCAGCTGGTCGGAGATGTCTTACTCAACACTAGAGCTGGTTCTGACAGAATGCTGCGAAGCTGCCACAGAGCACCAAGAAGCGACAGCACAACATTTACATGAATATTTTGTATGTGTATTATCAGCTATTTATGTCTTATTGCAGGTATTAACATATTTATTTAACTTATAGAGAGCTTTTATATTTGTACAGAGTTCTGATGTTCAAATTGATAATGAATAAAAGAACTTAAAATGATTAATTCTGTTGTGGGTTTTGTGCGCTATAATAATCAGAGTATATGTCTAGGCTTGAATAGAACCATGTGAGTGAAATTAATAAAATACAGATTAGAAGGCAGATCCATTAATGTGCTCTCCTGCAGACATTTACAAAATTGGCAGAATCTTTATTTTCTGCAGGCAGGAGAAAAAAAAAGAGAAATGGCTATCTTTTAAATATATACATAATTAATTTTGAAATCAGCGTCTTTTCCTGAAATTCTACAACATAATTGCAGTGTAGTATACCTGCATGATATACATTATTTACTTATGTAACATATGTTACATATTTATTGTGACAGCAGATCATATTTATTTTAATATTACTCCAGGGTTTTTTTCAACCCATGTTATCTTCAAACTTTGGAGCAAAGAGTGAGGAGTTTGTTTGCTGGCACAGCAAACAAGGCCAAAACGGGACCTTGAGCAGGTCTCTCGGGTTATTGCCATAGAAGTATGGTCATTGCCATTTTAATTGTATGTACAAATAATTGTAATGACAGAGACAATGGTGGTAGCAAAGAAGGTCTAATTTAGGCTGGATTTGGTTGGTTTTTTTCTCAGGATTGCCTTAAGCTGTGTCTTTCATGAAGTGAAGAAGGTACTTGTGAGTTACTTTTCCTAAATGAAGATATTACATTTTCCTAGATTCTGAAGTGTCAGAGGAAAATGACACTTTTGCTAATGTATAGAAGCGTACATTGGTTTCCAAGTGAAATGCAGTGGATTCACTGAGCTGGCTTTTGGCAGGCAGTAATTTGAGGAGCTGCCCAGCTAGGCTTTGCCGAAGTTTTAAGTCAAAGGTACTTTAGTCAAGGCGTAGATGTATTTTGGGGAAGTTACAGACCCTTGCCAATGAAGTAAACCACATGAATAAGTAATTAAGCATAATTATGTCCAAGGAACCTGCAGGTTTGTGATGAAAGGCTGCACAGCAAAGCCATTCTCGTCTTGGTGACTGTGATAAGCCAGGATGCAACCAGCCACTGTTACTAGCAGCGTGGCTAATCCATTGGGTTCTGAAACTAATAAACCTTAGCGGGAGTGAATAATTACAGTGGTAAAAGGGAAATGTAAAGGGTACTGCCGCACACGCCAGCGCCTGCGCCGTGAGTCACTGCTGGAGGTTTAGCAAGAGCAGGCAACTGTGAAACATTGAATTGTGAAACAACCAAACATAGCAGAATC
>JAVJGI010000064.1:63564786-63613707 GCA_035590275.1 Ibycter americanus | reverse complement strand
GAAAACGGCCCCGGGGCGGGCGGGGGGCAGGGGGCGGGGGGCTCCCCCCCGGGGATGGGGGCCGGGCTGCCCTGAGCCCCGAAAAGCTCCCCCGGCAGTGGGGGCCGAGCTCCCGCCATCAGCCCCTTTGCCAGGATTCCAAACCTGAGTTTTCGGGGCTCGCCAGGCAGAGCGGGACGCGTTGTCCTACTCAGGCAGGTGGAAGATACTGAAATAAAAAAAGTTAAGACTCTAGAGAAGTAGCTTTGGTTGCATCGGTAGCATTGACGGCAGTGCTGGCAGTACAGAGGGTAAGGGAGGGGTGACATTGCAGAATGGGGAAAAGAGTGTTGAGTGTTTTTGCTGACCTGTTATTTCTTTCATAGACAACATGCCGGTGTCAAGAATGCGCATGAGGCCCTGGTTGGAAATGCAGATTAATTCCAATCAAATACCAGGACTGATATGGATTAACAAGGTGAGGGTTGTTTATTATGATCATCATTATTACTTCTGTATCATTAACCATCCTCGTTCTTAGATGATGGTAAATGTGAGTCAAGATCAGAAAGGGAAGAAGAACATGGAGAAAACTTGCAGGCATCATGTTTAAAAAACAAGTATTTTTGATTTCAGAAAAGGTAGCTCTGGTTGGTATACAATGCAGGAGTTCCATTTTTTTTTTCTGGGGAAAAAATGCTAAATTGCAATAAAAGCAGTCTGAACATGAGGGAGAACCAAGAAAATGCCAAGTTCTCTTTTAACTCCTGCTGCTCTCTTGAGCCAAGTCACCTCTTGTCCCTGTCCAGTTGCTCCCAGTTTTAAGATCTGGCCTGAAAGCAGCACTGTGGTTTTTGGTCTGGAAGGCAATCCCCTGTACCTGTAGCACCAGGTGAGATCACTAGGCTTACTGACCCAGGTCTCTTTCTCTGAAGTTTCCATATCCATCCCAAGGTGATACTTAAGTTAGGAAATGTTTTTCTTGGGATTCCTGTAGGATCTTATGGGCAGCTTTAAATAAAGGGATTCTCTACCAAAGTGTACCTAGAAAATATGCTGTAGTTTCTGACATACTAATGATTAGATGCAATGTATTTAAACGATTCTGGGATAAAATTGACAATATTGCTTACTTCTAACTGTTCTGTACCACATGTGGGCTGTTTTTTTCCCCCAGTTTCAGAAATCATAAAAAGCCTTAAATGCCTGGAACAGAATAGATGGAACAATGAATGTTTAATTAAGATATAGTGCAGGGGGGTTATAAAATTTCTGAGCTGCTACTGAGAATTCTTTGATAAAATCTGTCATTCCAAACTGGCATGTGGTGCTTCTGTTTTAATTCAAATCTCTATTGGTTTAACTTCAGGATAAGATGATGTTTCAAATCCCGTGGAAGCATGCAGCTAAGCATGGCTGGGACATGGAGAAAGACGCCTGCCTTTTCCGGAGCTGGGCCATTCATACAGGTGTGTGCCAGCTTTACATTCCCATCGGTCATGTGAACATCTCAAGCAAGGCATTTTGTTTTGTCTTGACTTACACCTCAGGTAGTTATATTAACTACTAGTATAGATGTCAGAGGAAATAGAAGAGTAATATTTTTTTTTAGGGGGAAGAACTAGCACTGAAAAGTCTATAAACGCTCACCCCGTTTCTTATTTATAGGAAGGTATAAAGTGGGTGAGAAAGACCCTGATCCGAAAACCTGGAAGGCGAACTTCCGCTGTGCTATGAATTCACTGCCTGACATTGAAGAAGTGAAGGATAAAAGCATCAACAAAGGCTCCAGTGCTGTCAGGGTTTACAGGATGCTGCCGCCCTTGACAAAGGATCAGAAGAAAGGTAAGCCCTCGGCACCCCAGCTGGGCTAACGCAGCTTCCACTGCTGCGCTTCAGCACCGCTTAGATTTCCTGTTCCGCGTAGGCGGGGGTGTAACAGACCTGTTGGTAGCACCGGTGCTGCTGGGGTTAATCGCTGGTTATGGCCATTGGTAACAGTTTGTAGAAATAGTCTGTTTTTATCCCAAAGTCTTTAAATGCGCCTAAAGGCGTCATCAGGATGCTGCTGACAGCGGCAGCAGAGCTTGCTGAGCAGGGCTCAAAGCTGCAAGAGCTCACGCTTGCCTGAAACGTCAGCCACGCAGCCCTTTCTCACATTCATCTTTTTATTTAACAGAAAGGAAGTCGAAGCCTTCAAGAGAAGCAAGAAACAGGAGCAAGAGAAAGGTATGTGTCTGCTGAAGAAGCTGGAGGTTTGGTGGTTTTCGTGCTTAATTTTTTTCTCATATGGGAACCTGTGCGTTCTTTGACAAGTCTTTCACACGCTGCTCTTGTTTTTGTAGTCGTATGAAGACATGAAGATGGAGGAGTCGGCAGAAAGACTAACCAACACTCCTCTGCCAGATGACCACAGTGGCTACACCGCTCACGACTACGTGGGGCAGGAAGTGGAGGTGGAGAGCGCGTCCATCACCTTAGGTGAGACTCAGTTTTTAGCTCCCTGAGCAGAGTGGAAAGTGCCGTTTGTGCTAAACCCACAGTCTCTGCGCCAAAAGACAAAGATGACTCTCGGGGCTGTGCCGTCAGGCGGGCAGGGAGGAAATAGAGGTGGTTGTGTCTCTCCCCTGAGTGCCAACTCCTGGTGCATCCCACAGACCTCTCCTCGTGCGAGGTGAGCGGCTCCCTGACCGACTGGAGGCCACCGATGGAGATCAGCATGGCTGACAGCACCAACGACCTCTACCAGCTCCAGGTGTCCCCCCTGCCTTCGTCCTCAGAAGGTGGGTATTTCTTTTTTCCTACCCTGGTCTTCTATTGGTCTACTGGGGGCAGGTTAGAGGCAAGGCAGTGGGATGAAGGAGTGTCTGGGGCATCAGGAGAAGCAAGAGTTGTTTTGTAGAAAAAACAACCTCCACCTGGTGGATTGGGGTGGCAGGAGTCACCAAACCGGCCAGGTGACAGAAGGGAAGAGCTGGCACGTGCCACCTGCAGAAGTAGTTACTCATGGGTGAAAGGTTCTGAAATGCCATTTGCTTTGCACATGTGGGCAAAGGGGCAAGCTTTGTCCCGCAGGTTCCACATGATGGCACAGACAGGTCGGTCTGTAAAGAAGAGGGGAGATTCTGAGTTGGGAGGGCAGGACTGGGGCTTCCCGAGGCAGCAGGAAGGAGGCAATGCCAGAAGCAGGACAGAGCTGGGTACAGTAGTGTCAGTGGGGGTAACCATGTGTCCAGTGGGGAAGAAAAATAATTAACATGGATGTAGCAAAGTGGTTCTTCACATGGGGTGCAAATCATCTTCCTCCCGCATATCAAGTGGGCTCTGCTTCGCTGAGTCCTGGGGAGGCATCGGAGCTGGCCGGAGCCGCGCACCCCAACGCGCGGGTGCTGGAGAGCATCCGAGATGAAGGGCTGCGGGGAGTCACGGGGAAGGAGCTCGGACCCTCGAGCCTCTCCTCGGTGTCATGCCCAGGGAGGGGGAAGTAAAGGGTAGTGGTGTTGTGTGACAAGAGAACGTGAAGTGGGTTGTGCGGTGGAGAACAAGCAACTCGAGGGCTGATGTGAAAAGTTGACATCTATGTTTTCTTCTCCTTTTTTTTTTTTTTAATATGTGCTTACAAAACAGTAACGGATGAAGATGAAGACGACATTAATTCGGACATTTTAAAGGTAAAACCAACCCTTCTGGTCAGAATAAAATTGGCCAAAGTTGGTGTTTGCACCAAGGGAGGAAGGGAAGCAGCTATCTGATCCAGTCCTATATGAGCTGAACATAGACTTAAGTAATACATGCCCTTATTTAATGAGGAAGCCTGAAAAATTAAATACAAAAAAAGGCGCCTTTGCAAACATGAACTGGAGGGGACACATCCATAGAAATATTTACTATTCATGTGAAAGTCAGAGAAAGCTGTTGAGTACCGCTAAAAGTAGAGGTTGCTATATTAGTGTCTGCAAAGGTTTTCTAGACTTTGTTTGGCCCGTCCCTCCACCTCTGGCACGTATGGCGCTTAATCTGCGTTTCCAGACATGTCATGCTCATCCCACTGATAAGATGGGGGGGGTTTCATCACTGGAGGTCTTCCAGCCCTCCCTGTTTTGCATTAATTTTTTTTTTTAAATTCTGGGAATAAAATGAGTTTTATATAACTTAGCCTGAGAAGATAGAATTTGGTCTTTTTTGCTTATCTGTCTTCTAATTAAGGGAAAGGACTAGCACATTGCACCCACAGAAAGAAGGAGCACTTTTTACCATCCCCTTACTCTCTTACAGCTGCTTGAACCAACCCAGGACTGGCGTGCCACCAGTGTCGGGGGGAAAGGCTTCCTCACCAACGAGCCGGGCACACAGACCATGTGCGGCACTTACAGCTACAAGGAGCAGGATGGGGAGATCGACACAACTTCAGGTGCCGCCGCCTCTGCTATCACTGACTGCCAAGGCCACAGGATAACGCAGACGAGGGGTTTCACGCAACACACTGATTGGGAGGGAGCAAAGCCAGCGGAGGGATTCACACATCCCTACTGAGATTTTCAAGTAGCCTGTCGGGAGGCTGCAAGGAAGTTTTGATAAAGAGGAAAAGCCAAAAAATGCCTCCAGTAAGAGTGTACTAGAGACTTGTCTTACAGTTACACACCTGTAAGTTATGTCAGCTTTCAGGAACTCCTTGCAGTGTAACTGAAGAATTTCCACTGGGAATAGCTTAAATGGGATGGTTTGATAGAGAGTGTTTGGAGTATTTTGGCAAAATATTAGTCTAAGGTATTTACTCACAGCTGAGAAATCTTTTAAGTTTTGATACACACACACACACACACACGCAATTTTGCTCTTACCGGATGTGCTTCAGTACTCATCCTTGTTTTATTTTGTCTAGGAGAGCTGGAGGTCAGGTTCTTCGACCAGAAAAGCTGCCTAGAATTCTCCTGGCTGGATACAGTGAGACCTACCATGCAAGTCATTCCTTGTGGCTTGTAAACCCCTGGCTTCTTCCCACCACGAACTGCTCTTGGGTAGAAACTCTGACAAGCCTGAAGAGATGGAAGCGATTGTTTGTTACTGACTGAGCAAAGAAAGTAGCTTTTATATTCCGTTTAACTTTTAGGCCTGAAAAGGTTAGCAAGAAAAACGCCATTATAAATTTAAAAAAAAAAAAAAAAAAAGGAATCCAATCTCACTAGCAGGACTCTTGGCAGCGAAGATGCTCAGCCACAGTGCGCACCTTGTCATCACCTGGGAGCTGAAGCTTTTTTGCTGGAAGGTTGCTGATGTGCCGTGGGGTCTGACCTGGTGGGGTGCTGCTGAATGGTACCCCGCTGTGCTGGAGGCCTGGGGAGGAGGTTACTGTCCTCCCCGCGTGAGATGTGATGAGCACTTTACCCACGGAGTGCTTAGGAGAGATGCTGCTAGGAGACTCTCTTACCTATTAGTTTCAGTTGCTGCTTACCTGTGCAACACTGGTGACAGTGAGCTTAATGACTGTCATTACACTTAGAAAAATTGCACTAATTGGCCCTGTCTTCTTTGATTTACTCCATTGCATAGTTCATCTTTCAGATCTTTCAACTTTAAACTGTGTAAATAATTTAGACCAATAAAATGTGAAAATTCAATTTAGGCTTTGCTTCCACATAGTACACTTACCCAGGTCTACTCATAGGATGTTACCTGCTCGTAGGCACGCCATATCTATTTCCACAGAATAGTTGAAGAGCTGCTGCATGAAACAATTTTTGCACTGATGGGGCAGAGCTCTTTATTTATACCATGCCCTTCCAAGATCCCTTCTAGCACTCTGCCAGGATACCTACAGTACTGTATGCAGCAAGCTGTAACACCCTGCAGACCATCCCGGGCCTGCGTCTGCAGGAGGGTGTGGAATGGAAGGTTCTAGTTTGTGTGTAATACATAGGAATCAAATCACTAAGCTGTAATAGACTATTTTCATGTACATTTTATTTTTGTATATAAAGTGTTGTATATTTGTTTTAATAAAAATGTTTTATATATGTTTACTTTATCTCATGGGAGAGCTCAGAGAATGAATTCCAGATTCCTTGAAAAAACCCAAACACGTGCTGTTGACAGAGACAGTTGGAGGGTTTTTTCATGAGTCATGAGAGCACAGGGAATTTAGTACAGTTTGCTCCTGTTTTCCACTCCCCCCTCTTCCAGTGCAGCTGATGGGTGGAATCCTGCTGGTCCAGGGAAGGGAAGCCCAGGTCCTGTGCACGTGCGGGGGAGTTGGTTTGTATCTGGCATCATCTGCAAGTCAGACTGAACTCGGAGCGGGGTTAGAGGTTATGCTATGAAAAAACCCCCACCCTATGGACCGACTCCCTGCTGTGGATGTCCCTATCATCAATACTGTCAGCTTCTGCAATAAGCCAGTCTGCAGTGAAGACCAGACTTAATAACCCAGGTTTGGAAAAAAAAAAAAAAAAAAAAAAGGGAAAAAAGCAAAGGCAAAATTCAGAAGGCAAGGGGAAAGCAAGCTGGTTTTCCCCTTATATTTTACTCATTTGCCAATACTTTTAGGCTGGAAAGGTCTGACATGTTAGTGCATCGTCTGGGGTGGGAGATAAGAGACAAGTGTGGCTGATGCAATGTGTCTCCAGCTGCAGCCACCAGCATCTGACACGGGCTGGAAAACCCCTGTGC
Source organism: Ibycter americanus (assembly GCA_035590275.1). Taxonomy (NCBI): domain Eukaryota; kingdom Metazoa; phylum Chordata; class Aves; order Falconiformes; family Falconidae; genus Ibycter; species Ibycter americanus. Next base: position 63,607,062 of record JAVJGI010000064.1, on the reverse strand, counting down.
CGAACAGGGCTGTGCAGTGATGGCCTTTGGGGAATAACTTCATTCACTGAGCAAGAGCGAGGGTGGACTGAGGAGAATAAACATCAGGCTCTGGGAGAGGAAAACCCAACCCAAAGGGCTGGAACAAAGCGGACGTCGGACGTTTCCTACCGCCTTTGGCACAGGTTCTGCTGCGACTCAACCTGCAGACATGCAGGGACAGATGTGGGGTTTACCAAAGGAAGAGGGGGAAAAACAAGTGCTATAAACGCCACTGTAAGCGGTGGGTCTCCAATCTGGCAGAGCTAAAAGCTTTGGCAACGGCACGGCAAGGTGGGCAGGCAGCTGGGGAGGGAGAGGCTGGGCAGGGCGACTGCAGCGCCTGTTAGTCATTAACTGGCCCTATCTCTGGGACAGCCCAGAGCCAGCAGCACCCTCCAGGTGGGACCAGGCAAAGAGCAGCTCCCTACGGCCTCATCCTGGCTCTGTGTGGGCAGCAGCCTGCAAGGTGATGACCTTGCTGTCCCCCCACAGCGTATCTGGTCCACCTCCTGGGAAGGGATCCATCCAGCCGGGAACCCTTTGGGCACCAGGGCTGTTGGAGCAGCAGCCACGGCTGCCTCTGATCACACCCACCTAAAATCCCGCACAACTACCCAGTGCAGATCTAGAGCAGGAACATTCTGTGCACAAGCAAAGGGATCACCCACCGGATCAGGTTTGTGCCCCAGCCAGGGGCAGCAGCAGCTACTGCCAGGGAGAGCACGTGAGGCGGCTGGATCTCGAGCATCCTTTGCACGCCCAGGAAGGGACACCATCCCAGTGTCATCAACACGACCAGAAGAAACAGGTTTTGTTTAGGAACCGCTGCCAGTTTGTTACACATAGGGGGAGGGGGGCAGGGGAGAGAAGGGAAACTTTCTATGATGCAAACAGCGCTAAAAAAGTAGAGATTAATTTGCCCACTCATGCATTAAAAGGAGCAAGTTTTTCACAGTTATGCTCAGATGCAAAAAACCCAGCACTTACATTTTCACACATAAAAGGTTTGGGCAACATCTGAGGACAGAAAACAGCAGCTAGTGCCTCACACCCAGGGGCCACAGGCATGCTCCGAGTGTTTTTACCAGGACAGAGGAGATGCTTGCCTTTGTCACCTGCCAAGGTACCTGCGTAACCGACTGCACATCCGGTATTTTGCCAGTGGAAAGTGGTGAAGTCCCACGACAGGGTGGAATTCATCTGTCCAGTTGCTTCACTGGCTGAAAAACTGCCAGACTCACAGTATTTTGTGGTTGTTTTGCACTCCTCCATCAACCCCAGGGCAGGTGGGATTTGTGGAAGCGACATTTCCTCTCCCAGTACAAACTAAGGAGACCTTCAGGCTGCTTGTACCCAGAGGAGCATCATGAGCTCTTTAGGATAAGCCTCCTGCCTCAGCTATGCAAAGAAAACAGTTTTAAAACCTTGACATTGGATTTTTCCAAACTTGCCTATCCTAATCAAGCTCTTTGTAAATCCAATAAACTTCAGTTGGCTTTCCCATGTTGGAGTAAGGGTTGTTTTCACCTTTAACGTGCACACAGCTACATACCAGGAGAGCAGGTCACTGGGGAGAGCTCATCCCTGCCAAACCCAGACAAATCAATAAAAGGTAAGTTTTTATGGGAAGGGCTTGAAGAGCAAGCGGCTCTTTCTTGTGCTATGAACTTTACATGACAGTGAGAAAGATCTATAGGCAATACCGCTGTTGTAAAAGTGAAAAGACATCACCTCTCTGCGGAGGAAAACAAAGAGGAGTTGTTGTACAATCAGGGTCATTAGCCCGGGAGCTAATGCCACAGGCTTGGAAGGCTGCTTGAGCAGAGGCTCTCCATCACATACACCATGCTTAAACCATCACTAGCTGCAGCTTATTTGCAAACCTTGGAAACCATTTAGAAACAAATAAAAAATTTCTCCTTAATTAGTTTTAGAGCTTTAGGATGTCAACAGGACAAAACCTCCTGAAAATAACATGACAGCCTCAGAAACAGTCCCACAGCCTGAACCTGGGAGAGCCCTACAGTGACTCAGGCACAGATTTTGCTGCTGCAGCATCCTGCATCAAGGCGGCAGAAGACCTTGCCCATAGAGATTTTCAGCGCTGCAGAGGCAAGGATGTCACACATCTGTTCACAGCAGCTTTTCCTGGTGAAAACCCTTGAACTATAAATAAGGAGTTGTTGCTTTTCCCCTAATCTTTGTCCAAACAGATTGTTAAAATGCCCTTCCATAATTAGAGGGGAACATAACTTCTTCCCCTGTGGTCCACTTAGCACATTGCTTACAATTTATTCACTCATTAGGAGAAACCTGTGAGCGGCTCAACACTGGGCTGCCTAAAGGAGCCTTTTGCTCTTGGTTACCTGGAGTGTCGGCACCTTGCGTGAGCTTTGCCTGCCAGGCAGCACAGCCTGCAATTAGTTTCACCTTTATTTGCCATGGCCATTGAATCCTGATAATTGGGCACGTTTCCAGACAGTCATATGATTTACAGTATCACACCTGTAAAGGATAGCATGCTTCAGACCAAAGGTATGAATTTATAACTGCAAAAAAGAGTGGGATATTTGTTTGTGGTGCAAAGGCAAACTATAGCTTAGGTAGCAACTGAATGTCTTGACTCCAAACATCATTTCTCTGCTGTTGTGCTGGATCTTTCCTCCTCTCCGGTTCCCCAAGGGTCCACTTTTCCCCCCATGTTTGCACACACAACACAAGGAGGACAGAAATTTCTCTCCCAGAGGCTTGGGAGGGCCAAGGGAAGAAGTGTTACCTGTAGAAAAGTCCCTTTTAGAGCTTAGAAGAGGGAAAGTTCCTCTAGAAGGACTGGAAAGTCACCTTTTCACAGACAAGTTGTATCCGAGTTGTCTGTTCTCCTACGCCAAGTACTTCAGCCTGCTCCATACCCTCTTCCACTGCAGCACCACATTTCAGAGCTCCTTTTCCTTCCACATTTTTCCATCCCCTTCAATATTTCCTCTCACTGCTAAACTCACACCCGTCCCTTCCCAGCCTTCCCGCGCACAAAAGAAACAAGGCGATAACACCGGTGTGTTCGTGCAGGCAGCACGGTGCGTGTAGCTCAGGCTAGTTGCATGCCAAGTCGTTCCCCTGTAACCTTGGGTCTTACCTGTTCTGATAACGTCAGGATGCAAATTCAGCCAGCTCGGCTCCCTGCCACATTGGGCTGCAGGTGGCCACCCCGGGGAGCAGCTGGGAAGGGATGGGGAAAGCTTCCCATAGCCCTGTCCAGAGTTCAAACAAGGGCATGGCTTGTGCTGCCACCGAGCTCAATGCTCAGACACAAACCCAAGCCAGCAGAAGGTGGAAATCACCTAAAACCTAGAAAACCTGTTCATCCCCCTGATGGAGGTATTTGGTCACCAGCTGGCCCAGCAGGGGTGCCAAACCGCGGTACCAAGGACGCGGGGCTGCCAGGCACCGACGGTGGGATACTCGCTCCGCTAAGTGCCTGGCTGACCCAGGCGAAGAGCGGTGCCAGATCACAGGCAGCGTGACAGGAGCAACGAGGAGGAGGAGGGGGTAGCCAGGAGGGTCTGTAGCCACAGGGCAAGATGATGAGGGCCAGGGGGTGGGCGAGGGGGGCAGATCTCATCACCCACCCACCCAAAATCACTGCGGGCTGGGACCCAGGTGCCAGAAGTCACCAGGCTCTGCCTCTGTATTCACGCAGAGACAGTTAATCATCCCTTCTGCTATAGAAAGCTGGTAAATGAAGTCAGGACAAATGCATGGATGGAATAGGCATTGGATCAACGGTTATCAGGAGATTTCCAGGAATAAGGAATCCAATCTGCAGAGCAAACAGGACAGCAGACCCAGCCTGGTCGGGCTCTCTTCATCCTCTCCAGCATGATCCACCTCGTTTGTTTTGCTCACGATTCATACAGAAACTTCACTGTGAAGCCTTTGAAGAGCCAGACAGTTGGTACCTGACTGGGTGCAGCTGCTGCCACAGGCCAGGGATGTTGGGAAGGGTTAGGGATGAGGTTTTGCCAGTCTGCCCAGCACAGACCTGCCTCTTGCAGCTCGCCGGTGTCTCCTCAGCCACCAAAAGCCAGTGGGGAGGAGGTGGCTGAGCTGGTGGCACATCAGGTTGCCGGTGGCTCTTCCCTGGCACGCAGCACCCAGGGTCAGGTCCCAGCATCCTGGGTCACAACAGCAGCAACATGCATTACTTGGACACCATGAGCATCCTGAACAACGACTGTCGGTGCCTGCACGGAGGATGCTCAGCCATCGCAGGTGAACTCATGACCTATTTTGGTATAGGAAATTTCACACTTCAGGCACTCCTGCCTATTGTGCATTGTTCCCCACTGCACGGCCACGACATGCTATGCTGCAGGCATGTGGCCACAGCATCAAAGCACAGAAATGCTGAGGCAAGCGGAGATGCGCGCAGCAGCTTCTGGGGATCTTCCAGGGGAATTCAACCTCACCAGCTTTACACAACTCCCTTAGCAGAAACAGCTGCCTCACCAGCAACTGACAAAAGGAAGGACTTTGTTTTCTCTGTTTGCATGGAGCAATGGTTAAAAATACAAAAGCAAGGGAGTGGTTAAAAGGTCAGTTTCATTGGGAGGAGAATGGGGAAATGGTCTGAGGAGCTCTGGGCAACCAGAAAGTAGATGGAAGTTTTGCTCCTTATAAAGCATGCAGTGGTTTAGCAGTGATAGCACAGAGCATGAAGAACAGAACACAGCGTAAGGATGCTGGCCCTAATTCAAAATGAATCCAGCACCAGCATTACGCCTATTAGCTATTTGCAGCAGGGCTATTAAATAACCAGATCCAGGCTAACCACCAGCGTAAACACTGAACATGCCCAGTTTTAATATCTGCATTGCAAGAATATGTTTCACTGAGTTTGTTCTGTCATGAGCTAAGTACTATAAAGATTTCACCAACAGCCTTCAGGCAGAAGAAGTTAATTGAGAAGCCAAGTCCAGACAGGTACAACTTTGTTTCCACCAACTTTATCGCTAAAGAAAGCGGAGGGAGCAGAGAGCTGAGCGTGGACTGTGCTGGCCTGTTCCCAGCCTTGTGGCTGGTTTTTAGGATATTGTTTTAAAAAATCTGGAGGGAGCTGGCATAGATTACCAGCAGCACTATTTAAAATCAGCAAGTGAACAGTGTTAGCACATATACATTTCACGCGGAAATAATAATTCAGTATTATATCCAGCAGCTGCCATTCCTGCCCAGAGCAATCCTTTGCCATCAGCTTTGGAAAAGCCTCACTGGGGTTCCTCCAGCTCCACATGCAGCACCTGCTGGGAGCCCACGGACAGACTTTCCCAGGGATGTACCAGGGCAACCTGTCTTGGGGAGAGTGATTCATGCCACCATTTGCTCTGCCCTGCAGCTCCACACGCCTCCCGCCCCCACTCCACGGCGAGGTCCCAGCTCACCCGACGCAGGCTGGCTCCACAGCAAAGCTGGGCTTCATTTGCCTAATGTTCATGTGATGGCTGTATCATCTCAGGCTGCATGCCAGCACAAGCTGCACGACATCAAGAAATCTCATGTAGTTTGTATCTACTAATGCATAACATCCATCACACTCACACCAACCATCAACAACTGCCTCTGAGCCATACCAAAAGCATCTTCGATGTTGCCTACAGAATATTATCTGAACCATGAGAGCTGCAGAAGTGTTACAACTGGCCGCATCAGAAATGTGCTGCTTCCCAGCTGCTGTGCAAAACACTACCAGGCTAGCCAAGGGGAATGGTCCAAACCAGCACAGCTCACCAATGCTACATGTGCAATTTCCATGCAAGGGTGATCAGCCTGTCTCATTGACTGGCTTTTTCTCCATGAGGCAGGGAGAGGAAAGCAATCATCAACAAGAGGAAGAGGATTTAAAGAAACCCACTGTAATGAAAAGGAATGTTCTTGGACCTATTTTTAATTTATATCTTGTGACTGACCAGATTTCAGATTGGTGGTGTGTTTAATTAAGGTGCTATTACTGGAAGTGCCCTTTCTTAGCCGATTTACTTTTCTCTTCCCTTAGAGATAAAGGCAACAGAAGTTTTCCCCAATGATTTTTAAAAGTCTTGGGCCTACCTGGATTATAGCCTTCCCCAGCTATAGACAGCACTGACTCATTTTTGGGCCTTAATTCCTGGATCCTGTTTGCTGCTGGGTTTGTCCTCACAGTTCAGAGCCCGATGTCGCTGTGGCTGAGCACCTCCCGTGCCTCGGCTCCAGGACAGGCAGTGGCGCACAAAAGCCATGGGCATGTGCTGGCAGCAAAGCTTGAATGTAATTGCCATCTCCAGGAAAATTCTCCTCCCTCAAAATAGCAATTCCTCATGGAAAAGCATGAGGAGCTTTGCTGGAAGCACAGGCTGAGCCCTTCATCCCCATTCCTGATGAACAGATCAGCAGGGGAAAGATCCCAGCTCACTTTCCTCCAGCATTTTACTCATAATAAACAGGGAGTGAATGTTCTGCCTGATTAGCATCTTTAGAGAAGCAACTCATTGAGTGCTTTGATTACAGTGCATGCACCTGTATGTAACGCGAGCACACCAGGGTTAGGGAGTGCAGACAGCCCTTAACTGCATGTAGGTATGAGGAAGCCTTGAAATAACATTTTTCTGTGTCCCACGGCAGGGTGTCATCTCCTGCCATGGAGAAGCACAGCCAGGCTGAGCCTGTGGCCCTTCGAGGTGGTGTCCCCCGGATCAGGAATGACTCTGCCGTCACCCATTCTGCAGGGACGGCAGACCCTGCACCCCGCAGCGGGACCCTGCCTGGGGTGGGAGCCCCACAGGGCACCCCATGGCCGGTGCCCCACTCTTCCCAGTGCCGAGGCTGGAGTGCTGATGCTGTGCCACATAAACATTGTGCGGTGCCTTACAGTCAGGTCTAAGTAAAGGCAAAATTCCTGCATTTCAGGGAAACCAGCTAACTGCCCTGGAGAAGGTGCTTGCCATAAACAAGAAAAACCTACAGCCTGAGCTAAGTTTGGAGGCTGTGGGGCTCACGCTGCAGCAGACAGGTTTCCCTGCTGCCCTGGGAACTGCCGAGCACCATTCTGCACCCCAGGGAGAGGCACGGGGGGGCTACGCTCCACTTTCAGCAACCAGCTCCTTTTCACTGCTTGACTCCTGCAGGGATTTTGCATCCCTGGCCATCCTGAAGAGGCTGGCTGAAGGCTGCCTGCGGGGAGCCCCAGCTCGCCTGCAGTGCCCCAGCTCCACAGCTCTCCCAGGGTTATCAGCTCTCGCTAAACCCACGCCGGCTGCTTTAGGCAGGCGCAGGTATCTGCAGCCGCGGAAATGGTGAGGGTGGCTGTGCCAGCAGGCAGCGGGGGGCTGTGCTCCAGTGTCCCTGTGGGGAAGGAGCCGCTACATCACTTCCATGACCTTCTCACGTGGCCCTTGTGAAGGCAAGGAGGAAGACCCTTGCCAGCTTTTTTCTTTTTGCTTTCAGTGCAGGACCTGGCAAACCCTGAGACGGAGGACCCAGGTGTTGTCCTTACCGCAGCTCTCTCCTTGAAGTCAAGAGGATGGTGCAGGAGACCAGCTGGTGCCGTCCCACCCACGGGATGGGCACTGCATCTGCTCAGCACAGCCCTGCGCTTACCTCCCGACTGCTTGGCAAGGGCTTGGGAGGGATTGACTTCACCCTGCTTTAAAAAATAACAACCCAGGGGTGGCTGGAACCACTTCGGTGGCATAGTTTCACAATAAAGTTGCTGCGGTTCAGCAAACCTCAGGCACCTTGTGTCTGAGGAACAGGAACCTCAGTGACTGAGGTCTGCAGGACGCGAGCCCAGCCCTGCAGGAAAACGAACTCGCTAGGGTGTCAAAAACCCAACCAAACACTCAAGAGCTTGGCACTCGGGGCACGTCCCCTGCTGCGGGTGCCCCCCGCCTGCACGTGCTGGCTGGGCTACACCGCTGCCCTCTGCGCAGGGCCCAGTACAGCTTTCTGCTCTGGAAAACAAACTCAGTAAATTGAGAAAAAACAATGAGAAAGGCTAATGTTGTACTTGATAACAACTTGCTGCCTCCTGCACCTCTGCTGAGCAAACCACTATTTCCTGAATTGAAGTGTCAGGCATGAAATATTTCACATGCTGGAGCAACCGTCACCATCTGCTAAGTGACAAACATAACTTAAGCTTTTCCTGGTATTTAATGCATAAATCAGGGTGCGTCCTGTGTGGCTGTTTGCGAGTCTGTAGTTGAAAACTCGCCGTCTTGCTTGGGGTGGTGGCAGTAAAAATGCTTGTAGAGCCAGCATAGCTTTAGTCTAAACCACTTCCTAGCAAAGTGTTTCTACAGCATGCTTAACTGGAGCGTGCAGTCTGATGCTGCTGCAGCAGGATCATTGCAAGAAGTGCCCGAGGGCACCAGGGAAGGCCATACCTGAAGAACCAAGAACTTGTTTCCTTGGGTATCTTCTTTTGCCCTACAGCTAATACGGATGTATCCTTTCCTTCCTCACCTAGTCGGTGAGACATGAAGTGACTCAACCATTACTCATGACCCGATGGGTCTGGCAGGTTGAACACCACACAAGCATTTATTTTTGCTCTTAGCCCTCCAGGCACTCATTGATTATCCCACCAAGCCCACACCCAACAAGTGCCCAGCAGACAGCGTTGCCCGAGGCCACCACGCCACATGCAGTGAAGACAAGAAGACAGAGCTCCATGCTTGGGGAGCATTGGCTTTGCATGGTCCCCCCCATCCACAGGAGCTCCTGGGAGGTCCCTGTGCAAAAAACATGTTATATATATATATATCTCACCACTTAAAAATATGCTTCACCAATATCATTCACAACACTTGCAAGGAGCCCAGGGGAAAGGTTGATTGCTGGTGTCAGTCATCAGCACAGGAGGGTTCATGCCCGGAGGGCACCGGTGCAGTTCCGTCCCCAGCTGCTGCAGTTAAGGGAACACTGAACTCAGCGTGCCCATGATTCCTGCCCCAGTTCAGCGCTTCCCCTGCTCTGCTCTCCACCTCAGAGCACCAGGTCACCTCCTGCTTGGGTCTCCAGTTCACACAGGCTTGTCCATTCAAACCTCCACATCAACAGGCACAAACAGAGGCATACCCAGTAGATCCAAGGAAAGGATTATCTCCTTCACCCGGCACTCAGTAGATGGTACCTAGAATACCACGTCCACTTTTGAGTTCCCACCAGTACAAGACAGACATTGGCAAACTGGAGCAGTAAGTCCAAAAATCTTGAAGCCACCAGTACAACCAGGGACACAGAGCCCTTGCTGCAAGAGGAGGGGGCAAGGGGGGCTTGTTCTGCTGGAGGAGAGGTTTGGGGGGGCTCATAGCACCCTCCTGCAGGGGGCTTGTCGAGAAAGCAGAGCTGGGCGCCTCCCAGGGTGCATGGTAGGAGCACCAGAGTCAAGGGGGAAAAGCTGGTGACAGGGTCAGCCTGGGTACCAGGGGCTGTTTTTTCCTGCAAGCACAGCCCAGCAGCGGGACAGCTCACCCAGGGAGGTTTCCAAGACTGGAAACAGCCCAGGGCAACTTGGTCTGACCTTGCTTGAGCAGGAGGTTGGACTAGAGTCCTCCCAAGGTCCCTTCCCATGCGAATTATCCTACAAGGCTATGCTGCTATGTCCTTCCAACTGCAAGCAGGTCATTGCAGGTGGTGCAGCTCACAAGAAGCTCATTGCTTTCTCCTCCTGCTTCGTGCCCTGATTTACCATCTGTTTATCATCTCTATTTAATCAGCAGCTAGCTTCCAGACCATGCTTTCAGAAGAGCTATTTTATTCCTAAGTTTTCATTATGTCTCAGTTAAAGCCTGGTAGTAAGTCTCCTGTTCTTCCACACTTCACAGCCATGGAAATACAGGTATTGGTGGCCGTTCCCTTACTTATATGATGCTTCTCTGCTGCACAGAAGTGCAACAGCATAAAGCTCCCAGGTGAAACCATCTATACCAGCTTCAAAAGCGGAGGCAAATCCCAACCAGACTTTACATGGCATTTTTACCAAAGTCTTTCACACTAGCTGTGGTGAAGTGCTGGCTTAATGTTTGCCTTAACAAACTCAAAAAAAAAAAAAAAAAAAAAAAAAAAAAAAAGCACGAAAGAAAGGACTGTAAACTTACTCAGGAAAGCCAAACCATCAACCACAAGAAACCCCCCACAGCTCTGCACCAAGAAATACCAGACCAAAAGCTTTCACTGAACTGGAACAGGGGGATAACCTTCACAGGCTGGTGCTGCTGCTGGAAGATGCAGAGGTCCACCTGCTTCCCCCTCTTTCTGTCTCCAGAGATTCCCCGAGGGGAGCACAACCAGCAGTTCTGCAGAGTCTGCCTGCCCTGGGCTTTGGTCTCATTGCAACCGTGCTCACAAGTGCTTTTAATTTCTCAGGAAACCTCTCAAGCAAAACAATCTAGATGCAGAAGAACTAAAGCACAAGAGATCCCTCGCCCTCTATACAACATGGGAAGCTTCTCTGAAGGCTCTTTCAATGCCCATTATTACTAGAATAAGCCACAGTAGCCAGTTCCTCATTTCTTACTGAGGTATATAGGAGAGGAGGGCAACTGGCACAGAGAGGTTAGAAAGAGGCACTCGGTGCCTTGGAAGTTCTTCCCTTGTTTGCATGATGCTTCCATTCCCACAGGGACAGGCATTGCCTGCCCTCAGGCTTGGCCCATCCACAGCACCAGGAGAAACACACGGAGGAGACGTGTCCCGTACAGTGGCAACAAAGAACAGAACAGGTGCAGGGAAAGACAGAGAGGAAAAACCAGAAATATTGAGAAGAAACAAACCAACCAAAACAAACAAGAAGGCCTGGAGCCAACAGTCTGGCTCCTGTTAGGAATAAACAACAACAACAAAAAAGAAACAGTTTCAATTTGTCTTAAAACACAACACCCTTAATGTGCCAGCGACACATCTGTCCAGGCGGCTCCACCAGTATTTCCCCTCCTGCCCAGTGCACTCAGCGACCCCTCCCAGCCCTCCTGATGTGCACCCATCGGTGCGAGCCCACAGCACCCACCACGGGGACGCGGTCATGTTTATTTACTAACCTTCTGAGAGTAAAATGGGATTAAACCCAAGAATGACTGCAGCAGTTTTAAGCCACACGTAGTTCAAACAAGATGCAAATTTCCTTAGATATGTTTCTAAAACAGCCATTAGAAATCACAGACCAAGAGTTATTAAATCCCAGACTTCTCACCCCAGTGTCCCACTCCATTAGCTTGGGGTCTCCTCTCCAAGCCCTGGGTATCAGCAAACCAGTGCAGCCCCACCATCAGGACTGCGCTCCCAGTTTCCCTTAACCACTTGTACCCTTAGGTAACAAGCAATAAAAATGTCAGAGTACCTGGTGCAAAGAGGAGCTGATGTGATGCAGGCTCCCAGCCCGGCTCTGCTGCACATCCCTGCAGGGACAGACCCCACAGCCCTTGGCCAGGGCTCCGCAGAGCTGGCCCATGCCACCCTGGGAGCCCTGCTTTCAGATAAATGGATCTACTGGCTCCTTTCCTTCCTCCCTCTGCTAAATAACATCACTGCAAAACCCTTGACAGCTGGGTGCAGCCACTGAGAGATGCCCCTGGCCAAACTGCCCCAGGAAAACCCGGTGTGGCAGGGTGCTGAGCTCAGATGAAGAGCTGCAGCTGCTGCTGACAGCATTCAAATGCAAATGGCAATAAAAAATACTTGCAAGGTAAACAGCAACGCATTGGAGCTATACCAGAACCCAGCATGCACAAAAATGCATTACAGCAGCTCTACTTCCTATTTCCTTTTCCTTACAGCTCTGAAAATAATAGCGGCGAGGCCGGGGGGCTGGGGCGGTTGCTGGCAATCAGGCAGCCGAGGCGGCTGCTGCTGCGGGGCCAGCTGAGCTCACTCAGGAGCTGGGGACCAAGCCCCCACCGTGGCCAGCCCCACCTTTCCCACTGCTTTCCTACCTGGTTCCCCATCAGGCGCACAGCCCGGCGGCGCGGGAGCGGCTCTCCGTGGGGAGCGTTGGTGACAGCCATAGCTGGCAGTGGGGCGCGGGGATGCCCGGGGTGCGGAGGGACCAGCTCGGTGATGCAGAGCTGGGCTGCCAGAGCCCGGTTTGGGGCTGAATCTGCTCCTTTTGGGTATAGTGCCTGACGAAGGGTCTCTTGGAAACAACCCAATTCTTACAGATTTTTTAATGTTGAAGCCGTACCAAAGCTCCTGGCCAAAATCAGCATGGAATTGTGATAGTCTCTGTACAGATATGAGATGTTCAGTCTGACAGCCCAGGGCAGAGAAAGCCCGAGCACTGTAGGAGCAGAAATTAACACCCAGCCCCCGGTGGGTGTTGCACCATCAGAAGAACCATTTTCCTCCTCCTCCGCACCATCGTGCACTACCATCCCTGAGTGGCAGCACCATCCACGGTGGGAGACGAGGCTCCTGGGCACCGTGGTGGGACCAGCCCTGATTAAACACACAAAAAGACACAAACTTGCAGCAGCAGCAGCAGCAACGGAGCGACGAGATGACGGGAGCAGGACTGCAGATGTTGCTCGGCCAACTCCAGGCTGATTCACTGCAAGTGTCCAAGCAATGTCCTAATGGCCTGAGAGTCACAAATTTTACGGGCTATTCGAGATACAAGTTGGTGTCCATTTAATATTTAAAGGGCAGGGAGTGGCACAAGGTTTGATAAAAGAGAAAGCTGGCAGAAGGGTCTAGCTAAAAGGAAGGGTGGGGGAAAGGCGGGTGTAGGCAAGACGTGAGGAGGACAGAGATTATTTTTGTGGCCAGAACCCCGCAGATAGCGTGGTATAAATATCTTAGTCTAGCCTGTATTGCTTGTAGTCATAAAAGAGGGAAAAAAATTGTAGAAAGGATGAATAATGCCCATTTGAAGACAAAATCCAAAAGGAATATCAAAGATTTAATTTAAAACAGCTGAAGTATGTCTTGGTCTACGGCTCAGAAATCCTTGGCAAGCAACTGGTGAAAAGGGCCTGAAGTTGATGAACAAGGCAGTATTGGGAAATGGGAACTGAAGCAATGTCTGCTGGTGGGAAAAGAGAAGTGGCCGGGATATTTCTCAGCTGGTTTCACATCCAGGCACCCCCTTTCACGCACAATCCCTCCTGCTTTACAGCAAGTGGCAAAGTGAGAGGTGTGAGCCAGGCTCCGGATTGCCAAGGGTATCAGGGTGCCGATGGAGAGACACCATCGCGTGGGGACTGATTCCCGGGGAACTTCTTATTTACGATACCGTTTTCCCTCTCGCACAAAAACTGCACTAGGGAACCTCTCAACTGCAAAGTCTGGCTTACTGCTGGCAGGCTTGACTCGTTTTCTACCCAGGGGAAAAAACACTAAAAACAAAAGGATCTTCTACTTGTGCTTAGTACTAAGGACTATTTTGGTTTACTAAATGAACTTGTAACGATAGAAGCAAGGTGCAAAGAGCATTGCAGGTCCAGGTGACATGCTGCAGTCTGGTGCCCAAACGCAGGTGGGTGCCAGGATGCGTTACAGAAGAGCCAGTGCAAATTAGCCCTGAACCCCTGCCCAGCAGCACAGCTCCCAGGCTGAAGCACCTAACGTACAGCTACAGCACCAGGAGTTGCTTTGGGATATGGATGCGTATCAGGTTTGCACGTGGGGATCACAGGACACCCCCAGAATAACGCAACCCCCGACTCGTACCCACGGGGACAGGCTGTGAGCAGGGACACTTGCACTCGCTATGGTCGTAGCGTCTGCATTACTTCCCTTAAAATATGTAGTTCTGTGGGTTTATTTTAGAATAGCCAAGTACACAGGAGGGTTTATGTTTCTGCTTTCTTATATTTACATACAAATAAACCACATAAATATCTCCCAGCACAGCAACAAAACGCATGCAGTGAGCCAGCAGACAGCAGCCTAGCCTGTAGCCAGAGGCTGGGCTTGGTTTAATTTCTAAGAATTCTGCCAAACAGGGACTCCCCACTTCTTCCTATTGGAACTGATGGCAATGTACGTTGTCTAAAGATGCATCTGGAAAGGCTGTTTTATTGCGTTTCTTCAGTATCAGCTCGTAACTCTCATTCACACCCATCAGCTGCTTCATCTCGATCTGCTTTGGATTTTGGCAATGAAGTTGAATGAGGTTAAAGTAAAACTTCTCAAAGATTAAGAAGGAGAAAGGTCTTTGTATTTTGGAAGGAAAAGGGTTTAAAGAGCGGTTGCCCAGTTCAGGACAGAGCCAGTGAGAAAGTGAAGTGCTGCTCCAGGGTTCCTGGGTTCAGACCACTTGAACACTTGCAGCTGCTGGGGATCACGCGCAGTGGCCGGGGACTGCCACCCAGAGCAGCCTTTTACCTTCCATCAGAGAAATCCCGTCTCCATGACCACTGGCTAATGCAGAATTTCTAGTGGAAAGGAGGAGACCGGCACGGCTGGAGCGGCAGGGCTGTGCGGTTAATTCACAGCGGAACGCAGGGGGGCTGCACCCACCCTGGGCTGCCCCGGCTGAGCGGCACCCGCGGCTGCTGCGGGGATGGAGGAGTGCAAGGGGAGGCTGGCCGTCACCCGGGCGCACAGGTTCTGTGGTGTGTCCCCATCTTAAAATGCATAACAAGGATGATGCAATTTACCACAGATCCACTTTTCAGAGTCTTTTATCAGAGTCATTTAGAAACAGCAGCAGAGACTGGTGAAGCAGCAGTGCGATGACTGAACTCACGCTCACCTCTAAGCAGCCTGGGAAATGTCAACCACAAACTTAAAGTGAATATGTCCAAAGCCGCAGGTTTGGTGTTATTTTTTTCCCTTTTTTTTTTTTCTTTAGCTCATCAGCCATGATACTTTATAAATTTGCAATACTGCAGAAAAGAAGAACAGAAAATTCCAGAGGTGTATTTTATGCAGTATGAAATAGAGTCTCCTCCAGTTTCATATCTTAAATTTGGCTTTTGCTGTATTCCAGTATAATAGTCAGCTTGAAAGAAGCTGTATAATGGCATATATGAACAAATATATTGCACGGACAAAGGAGAAATTAACCCTGCCAATGTCTTTGAGGAAATTTAAATTTGAAATCCAAACGAAAATAGGTATCTTCAAAGATTTTTTTTCCCCCAAAACCTGTTTTCTTTAAACTCTTCTTTAACATCCTTAATTTAATTTTCAGTGCAGCAGATGTTTCTTACCAAATGCTTCTAAATAATACCTGACCATAGGCTAGTCTAATCTAGTCCTGTATTTTAGGATGAGAAGTCTACATGAAGTTGCACAGTTAGTTAAATGAGGACCCAGTACCTGGTGTGAGATAACTGGTCCTTGTTTCAAACCTCCTGCAAAAAATCTGACAACCCCAAAAGGCTAGATTATTAAAATAGAGTGCGCACATGCATTCCACCACGTCCCCACGTGCCTGTGGGAATACGAGGTCCACATTTCCAGTACATTCAAAAGCCAATTTCTAATGAACCCAGTGGTTCCAGGAAGGCAAAGTGACCTCTTGAAGAGAGGGATTAAAGTGGGATGAATTAGTTCAGCAGAGGCTGGTCTTTGTTTTGTGTCAGGCAGGGGAAGCCCTTGCTGGGGGTCCCCGCTTTGGAGCGCTTGGCCACTGAAATCCAGAGACGGTCTGATAATAGTCTTGGTAGGGTCAGAGTCTGAATGTCAGTGAAGATAAATCAAGCAGTAACGGACGCGTGAGCGAGGTCAAAACCGCCGACAGCAAGGCGACGTAAGGCAGAAGATGTCCTTCATCCCCATCACAACACAGCGGAGTGCCGAGGCGGTTGGCTGGTTCCATGGAAATGAATCTACTTCTCTGGAACTGACCTAAAAGCACACACCTGGCACACCAGCATTCCTACCGCTCTTACACAGAGCAGGCACAGGCTGTGTTCTGGCTGTGGAATGCACGAGAAATGCCAAAATTAAGATCTTAATCTTTACCAGTTGCAAAGCCTATGGTTGTGAACCTGAATCCAGATTCAGGACTAACTCAACCATCTTTCTTCCACTTTTCCCTGCGGTGTCCCCCCGTCAGACAGCCACCAGCTGCTGGCCAGAGCTGCTGGGTGTGCTGGCCATCAGCTGCTGCTCCACGAGAATCCATATCCCTGCTCCCGAGGGCGGAGGTTTCCCAGCCTTGGCTTCATTCCATGCCTCCTCTGGCTATGAACCATGTAGCAAGCGCTGTAAGGAAAGTGACACTGTTAATGCATTGACTATTACTGTATTTCTAGATCTGCTGATAAAAGGTATTCCTTCTTTGCCAAAGTGTATTCATTTCTTCACATGCTGATATCCATTCTCCCTGCAAGTGTTGTGCACAAACATATATATATGTATATGTACACGTCTTTACAACGCTGGCATCAAGACAGCTAACAGCATGTTACTTTTAGTATATTTTATAAAGGTTTTCTCCAAACACCATCACTGAAGCAGCTGCCGTTAGGTCTGCCTACACCCTATCAACCACCCTCCTGTCTCACAACCGTATTCTGGCTGTATTCCCCTACAGGGGGAAAGCACCATCGTCTTCCTCATGCTGGAAACTATCCCACGTGAGGTGCTGTCGTGGTTTAACCCCAGCTGGCAACTCAGTGCCACGCAGATGCTTGCTCCCCTGCCCCTCGTCCCTGAGATGGGAAGGAGAACTGGGAAAAGGGTAAAACTCATGGGTTGAGAGAAGAACAATTTAATAATTGAAATAAATAACAACAACAATTGTAATGAAAAGGAGACAGGAGAGAGGAAAAAACCCCAAGGGAAAAGCCCCAAGTGATGCTCACCACCCACTGGCTGACGCCCAGCCAGGCCCCCAGCAGCGATCAGGAGCCTCCAGCCAACTCTCCCCAGTTTATATCCTGAGAATGACATCCCATGGCATGGAATATCCCTGTGGCTAGTTCGGGTCAGCTGTCCCGGCTGTGTCCCCCCTCAATGTCCCATGCCCCTCCAGCCCTCTCGCTGGCAAGACCTGAGAAACTGCAAAGTCCTTGACTTAGCACAAACATTACCCAGCAGCAACCAAACCCAGCAGTGTGTTATCAACATTACTCTCACACTAAACCCAAACCACAGCATTTTACAAGCTACTAAGAAGAAAATTAACTCTATCCCAGCCAAAACCAGCACAGGTGGGCAGCAGGGTCTGCCCTGCAGAAAGCTTCACCATGACAAGTTGTGGAGATGGACAACTGCATTTTTCTAATGCTGCTGTCCTGAAGTCATTTCCAAGACAAAAATTCTCTCCTTGCAGTCCAGTTGAAAGATGAAAACTTAGATCAGGGAACCTAAAATTTTTGTAGTCCTCCACCAACAGCTGCAGAAGTCCTTGACACAGTCTCTGATGCCCAAAAGTTTATACATTCCAGCCTGCCCAGCTCACTGTGAAAAATAATTTCCCATATTCCTCTTAAAGTGCTGCAACTGTCTAAGATCTGCTTTCCCTATGATCTGAGATAATGTTTAAGCACCTGGGCAGGACACACCTTGCACACCATCCAGCTTGTAGAGAGAAGGAGCTGGGGGTGTCCGAGTGCGCTCGTCCCTGTGCGATGGCTCGGAGCATCACGAAGCGACTGACGCAGGGCTTGCTGCTGGCTAGAAATGGAGCAGGGAGCTATGCGAAGCTCTGGAGTTTATGGCTACCTAAGCAATGAAACTCAAGCAAGTCGTGTGTAATGAGAAGTGTGAACTGAGATGGGGAGTTCTGTGCCACTGAAGACCCAAGAGACGGCTCTGGCGTGGGGATAAGCTCCAGCCTTTGGCCGACGATCTCCCAGATACAATACTTAATAGGGTGCAACACCCAGACGTGCTTTTAAATAAAAGCGAGGGCCAGGCTGTGAGAGATGAAGGCACAGCCGGTGCCTCCCGAACCCTGAGTGCCCCCAGGAGCTGCGCCCCCGGCAGCACCGCGCCCCGGCGCCCGTCTGCACGGCAGCTCCGGCGGTTTGGTGTCATTCCATCTCGGGAACTTCCCTCCTCAGCTTGCCTCCTCCTGCGGCAGCTTTTTCGAGGCATCACTTTATTTCTCCAGTTCCTACCTTTCCCGCAAGCTGTTTCCTCTCGTGGAGCACAGCTCAGCACGCAGGGCTCCGCTTTGACATGCAGACCCACCAGCGAAGCTGGAAGCTCCCCAGCAGCGCCCCAGCAGCGAGGGAGCTGAGGGTGGCTGCCCATGCGGGAGCTGAGGGTGGCTGCCCACGCGATGCAAAGGCCGAGCAATTCACCTGAAAGTCGCACGGGATGTCAGGCTGGGGCCGGAGCAGAGCAGTAGCATCATCTTTCTACACCTGGGCTGTGCGCACAGTTTCCACTCTTCACACTTCATCCCTGAGCTGGTAATGGTCCACGCAGCCAGGTGATGGTAAAGGTCCATGGGAGAAACCCACCGTGCTCGGGAATGCAGATCTACCATGGGAAAACACAAAAGCAGCGGTCCCTCCTGTGCAGTAGTTCGCATTTTCTCCCAAAATAAACAGGTCGAAGTTATCGCTGGAATGACTCTGTCCCCTAACAAGGAAGAGCCGTAAAAGGGCTCCGAAAAATGAGAGTGCTGGCAGAGGAAAGATAGATGCAAAAACGAGTGTTCACTTTACCTCCAAAAAGAAAAAAACCCAAACCAAACAATACCTGGCTTTCTTCAGTAGAAAACTGAAAAACTTTGAAAAGTGTAGAAAAAGTTGTTGGGATCAGAAGAGGGTGGAAGCAGCATAGAAAGAAGAGGAGCAAAGCAGTTTTCCAACAAATCACAAAAAAATAGACAATTTCTGTGGAAAACAGATAATTTATACAAATATTTTTGTTTGCTTTCATCCCCTTTAACTGCTTATCTTTTTAAATCAAGTGTAAGATGAAAACAGGAAGTTTTCGCTGCTCAAAAAAACCCCACTAACCACAATCTAATAATTTTTTCTTTGTTAATGAAGAAGGCTATGAAGTACACTGCATAGGAAGATGAACTTTGGAAATATTATAGTTTCCCCTTGGAAAGGGAAATAGTAGGTCTTCCATCAGGGCCAGCATGACAGAGAGCACAGCAACCAAATCAGTTGTCGGTTTTGGAAAGTCCCACATCACACACACTGTATTAGATTAGAAAAACAAAGATTGATTACCCAAGAATGAACTTTTATTAAAATAAAAGTAGCAAGTTCTTTGCTTCCTGGACCCAGAACATTTAAATGCTGGAGCATCTCATCATATTTTTTTACTCAAGGTGAGAGAAGTATTTTGGATATCTATGTCTTGGATCTAAACGCAAATTTCCTGCTTACAGGCTTGAAAAAAAGAGACTTCAGCGTAGAAAGATCAGAAATGCTTCTCCACATGTCCTGGTCTCGGTCAGAATGAGAAATCAGAAATACTATCCTTTCACTCCTGATTTTCAGCCAAACCAAGCAGCGCGCACCAGGAATCACAGTGAGAGGGGGGGAAGGGGATGGGACACAAGGTCCTTATGTGAAATTTTCTACATTTTTGTGGTTTTTGACACTCCAGTTCAAAAGACTCCAGTATCTTTCAGCTAAGCCAATAACAAAATTTAGCCTCCAAGTCCTTCTTGGGCATCTGCTCAGTTCCAGTGGATCCAAAGCAGAGGTGGCCTCAGGAGTCAGGCAGGGTTGGACACATCTCCGCAAGGAGACACCTCCTGCAGGAATCCAATATCCTGTGACTCAGATGAACCAAAGCCTTGTGCCGTGTAAGATGCCCCAGATGTGCTTTGTCCCTCTTCCTCATTGCCACGCTGAAGGCTTTGCTCAGCAGCTGAAAAGATGGGAAAAGTATTGGAGAAGCCCCTGGTGAAGCAGCACACCTGCCGGGTGTCTCCAGGTGCCTGGGGTACCACGCAATAGGCCATTTCAGACACTTTGGCATATCCATCATCTCAGACAATTACAGAATACCATCTTAAAGGTTTTGCCCTCCCAGTGACATTTCTCCAGGGGCTCCAAATGCCGTACTGCCCAGTTTGCAAAGGATGTGGCTGAGGTCTCTGCCACTTCGCCCCCCTCGCTGCTGCGCATGGCTGGGCCGGGATCCCTTCCTGCAGGCGGGAGGAGATGGCCATGTCTTACGGACTCTCAGTCAAGCTGACAGTGGACTCCAGGATCCATGTTATCCAGCAAAACGAGCCAGAAGCACTCATGCAGGAAGGGAAGACCTGATTCCTTGATGGTTTTGGATCTACCACTGGCGTTGTCCAAGCTCAGGACCAAATCTGAACTTTCCCTTTTGAGCTTTTGAAGCGTGCAACATCTCCAGGTGGGCAGGCAGGGTAGGGCTGGAGCCATGTCTAGGTGGGAAGCAGAAGTAGAGAAGAGCCCAACATTTCACGGCAGAAGGCACCATTGCCTGCACAGCATCGTCAAGGAGAGGTCTTGGCCACAAAACGACCCCTTCTAGTACGATCATCAGACAGCTCTTGCCACATCAGATGGACTAATCTTCACGACCACAAGATGAGATTAAATTTATCACACTCTTGCAAAAGAAGATAAACTTGTATTATTCTGAGCCTCCTTGCTGACTGAATAAACCCTTCTATCATTCTGGATAAAAATGAAATGGGCCTAACACCATCCTATTTTTTTCTCATGTAAGAATTAATTTAAGTGGTGTAATTAAGATTACGTCAGCGCTAAGTGAGCAAAAAATAACATCAGTATCCAGAAGTCTGTCCTTATTTCATAACGAATACTGCAGTGCTGGTTGACCACTTGAAAATACCCCTTATTTGTAATAACTTTCTAAATTCTCTTGTATGGAGCCATGAAGTTCAGCCCCAGCATGATGGAAAACTCACTTTGAAGAA
Source organism: Ibycter americanus (assembly GCA_035590275.1). Classification (NCBI taxonomy): domain Eukaryota; kingdom Metazoa; phylum Chordata; class Aves; order Falconiformes; family Falconidae; genus Ibycter; species Ibycter americanus. Next base: position 63,586,223 of record JAVJGI010000064.1, on the reverse strand, counting down.
CAGGTGTATGAGGTAGAGGGAACACACCATTGAGATACAAATATAAGACTGAATAAATAAATCAATAGGCTTAAAACAAAAATTGCATATTACAGCTATAAGTCACCCCAAGTCTTTATGTTCTCTTATCTTGCACATTAAAAAAGCAAATACAATTTTTTCCTTGCTCAGCTATGCCTGCTGATTTGTGACTTTGGAGGAGCAAACTGGAAACAGTCCAGCAGCTGGTGTGTCTGTAGTGTTTATGTGGGGACCCAATCCAAAGTGCGAGAAGACAGAACAGGGGTAATGATACAGGTTCCCCACCACCTCGAAGACAGCTTAATGTTAGTCTCCAAGCACGTACACTGTTCATCTCCCATAATGAAATATATATATTTTTTTTTTTTAGCATATGCACAGAACTTGATTTAAAGTGTTTTATCTGATGGAAGAACAGCCCAGTTTTGTACCTGCATCCTCTGCAGCACATGGGACCGTTCAAACGACGGGGCAGACTGACCAGCTCCTTACTGACAGGTGGAAGCTATTGGAGATGGTCCACACGGTCGCCCTCACATCTCTCACCATTCATTGATTGGAGTCTGATGTCTTGAACCAAAGTCCTGGTGAGCGACCAGACCATCAGCGCTTCGGCAACTGGTTCCAGCTTTGGCCGCTCCCAGCCGAGCCCCCAACTTTGCCAGCAGCCCCTTCCCAGGGCAGATTTCTGCTAATTTGAAATTCGCTCTGTAAAACCGCTGGAAATTCTGCAGAGTAGCTCCTCTCCTTTGTTTCTGGCATTTTCACTCTCTGGAAAAGGGAATGTAAGGAACAAGTAGTAAGTCAGATTGTTCTGGTCCCCCAAAACCTTTGTATTTGGTGTGTATTTCAGATTATTTTCTTTAATACACGTGAAGGCACTGCTTAGCGCTATCCTGTCAGCAGTCAGCTGGGTGCTCCCCATCTAACACAAATTTGTTTTTTTTCAAATGCATTTGAATGATGCAAAATTTCTTGAACAATATCAATAAGCCACAATCATCCGACTGGAAAAATAAAAGAACAAACCTTTGCAAAGCCTTGATGTTGGGATAATGACTTTGATGAGCGGCATAAAAAGACAACCCTTTCTCTAAGGTCTCTTTTCCTAACAGGATTTCCCGTGCAGGTGCACGCACCGCCCGTTTAAACAAGATCTCTAAATCCAAAGCGATGGCACCATTTTCAGGACACTTTGATGCGCATCTTCCACGCATGAACACCGAGGTCCCTACAGCACACGCGCGTTCCTTGGTTTCCTCAGCCCTGCTCCTCTGCCTGTTGCCCTCACATCTGAATTACCCATATTCCTATTCCATCAGTCATTCACCTACACAAAATGTTTAGAGATGAAAGCCAATACGCCTGCCACTTAAAGGACAGCCTTCAAGGCTTTGCGCTGTGTTACCTGTGAAGATGGCTCATGGCAGCAGATGGACTTTCCTTCGTGACAAGGAAAACAAAAGTATATATATGTATTTTAATCCTTTCTTTATACACATTTATTTTATAATTTTTAATTATTATTTTTTGCTAGTTGGAGCAGTTACTCTGCCAGCGACTAGATGCACAGTCACTAAAAAGAAGATTGGGAATAGCTGATGTAAACCCCTGGACAAGCCCTTGCAGAAACTTAATCACTTCTCAGCCACCTACATCCAGCTGGCACTGACTCATGCATCGCCCTGGGAAGCAGCTGGGTGTGCGTCCTGTATTTACAGCCCTGCAGGCCGTGTTGAGGCTGAATTTCCCTGGACAGCAGATGGCTGCTGGCAGTCCTGCTTGGTTATGTAGCCGGTGGAAACTGGCATCGCTCTCACGGCGTCGGTCACCTCACCTTGTACCCAGCCAGCACTGGCTGCCGGTAAGAAAAAGCACGTGAGCATACAGGGGTCACTCAATCACATCACGAAACAAGATGAAATCACATACTTTCATGTGCAGAGCATCGTTGGTCTCAAATAACTAAAACAAATGTTGAAATCTGAGTTGTTTGGAACTTTCTCATCACAGCGCTTTTGTCTCAGAAAACGTGGTTTAGATCAAAAGGGAATTTCCCACAAGAACATTTGAATTTTGCTGAAATCACCCCATATAAATATAAAATCAAAATAAAATGTTTTGGTTGTGCTTATTAAAAAAAAACAAACAACAATCTCACACAAAGAACAGCTGCCTTGCTGAAATGAGCTGAAATAATTTTTGCTCAGCCTTACTTCTGACCTGTGTCCACCTGTCCATCAAGCCATGAAGTTTTTAAGTAAATTTTGCACCTCCTGACCCCACTTCTGTGGCCAGAGTCCTTAGCCAGACTACATCGCTCATAACACAAATCTATTTAAACTTTCATTAAATCTTGGTGCTACCCCATGGATGCTCATGACGCCCAAGGAGCCCATTCCCAGGGGATGGGACGATGCTTCCCGGCGCACCCTGCCCTGTGTCGGTGTTAAGGAGCACCACGGTGGGTGACTGCCCCCGGAGCGGGGCTCAGTGCCGGCCCTTCTCGTGCTGCATTTGGAAAGGCTGACTGAAAAACCTGAAAATTTGGATTTTCAGCTTCGTACCTGAGAAATTCTTTTATCTCCCCATGTGCCCAGCAGCACACCCACAAGGCAAGATAAGAAGAGTCTTGAGACCAACAGTTACATAACACCACTAATATTAATGAGTTGAGTCACCTTAGTGACGCCAAAATTTCCTGTGGAGATTGCGTTCCATTTCCTTATGTTTGGTTTTTTTTTTTTCTTTCAAATTTCATGCAAATACCTTTCGAGCCCACCTGAAAACAGGCTAATAAATGCAAGTTGACTTACAAACGTGCAAGATGTTAAAACTGGTGAATTACTCAAGACAGAGCAAAACCTCACCATGAGATGTGGCATCATCTTCCTCCTGTCACCCCCCTGCTCCTCACGCTTCAGCAGAAGCCACAGCTCTCTGAAGCTTTGCTCACCACCGCGCAGCCCAGTTTTTGCAGCTATTTTCGGCACCGCCGCTGTACAGCGGCCAAGTTCACAGACGTATTTGTGTGATTTTTCATAACTTCCTCCAAGTAGGTCTTTTTTTTTTTCCATACTAAGCTCAACATTTTTACTCTTCCTAGGTCAACCAAAAGGCATCTCCTCTTGGCATGGCGCCTATCTGTCCGGCTCAGTCGCAGCGTTTCTTACGAACGGTGCCAGCTCCCAGGGCGGGTGGAGCAGGCTGGGAGCTGGGACCAACTTATTTACTAAGAGCCCATCACAAGCTATTTCTGTAGAGCAGACTTGGCCCCTTCAGAGCTAAAAGGCCAAAGATTCGGGTGCTTCCCCATGGGAAGGCAGTTCCCAGGCAGCTTCCTGCTGGATACACGCTTTGCAGACCGAGGGCAATGCTATTTTCCTTCCATTTTTATGCCCGTTGTTGAGCCTGCGTTGGGTTCCCCATCCTGCTGAGGGCTTCACCTGGTCCGTGCGGAGGCTGTGAGTTATTTATTGCCCTGCTTGAAAGTGGAGGGGACGGCGAAGGGAGCGACGCTGGCGGGCGTTCGCGCAGCAGCCCTGGGAGCAGACACCCTACCAGCACCCTGCCCGGCGCAGAAAGCTCCCTTTGCCGGCAGCCCGGCAGGTCTCCAACACGAAGCCCATAGAAGGCAAGGTCCCGCAAGAGTCTTGGACGCACACCAAGTGAGCGCAGGTATTCTGCTTATGTATGCTGGGTTACAGCAGCAGAGGATCCACCTCTTTAATCCTCTGCTCTTGTACATTAACAAAGCACAGAGCGTGGGGCTGGGGCAGGTCAGGGGTGCCCGGCGCTGCTGGGGGCACTGCCTCAGCTCAGGCTCTGAAACCAGCTCCAGGTCCTGATGGCTGCAGGTGAGGAGCTGCCCATGGGGCTTTTCCTACGTGTTAATTCACCCCGTGGGGTCCAGGGCTGCCCCAAGCTCCGGCCAGGGCTGCAGCTCCCGGCCCTGGAGAGCTCACTATGTAGTTCAAGTTCAGAGGTTGTTAATCAAGCAAGGGGAGGTTGGAGGGTAAGAGTACTTGTGGGATGGAAACAACCAGGCTGAAACGCTCAGAGCATCAAACACAAGCGGACATTTGATGTACTCAAGTGTTTTTCTTCCCTTTTTCAACTGCTGCTTTGATTCTTTGACTTCTTTTTTTTTTTATAACATGCAAATGTTACTTCAAGCTCTTCCTGTTCTCACGTCAGGTGTATGCAGTCAGCTTTCTCACAGCAAAATTGCCCAAAAGCTTTCAAACCTAAAAGACGGGGAATTGCCAAGGAGGAGAGACTTCATGTGCACCCTTGTCTGACACCCCCGGCTCTGGGCAAGCGCCCTGCAGGCTCCTGCACCAGCCTGGCCAGCCTCCAGCACAGCCAGCAGCGAGCAGCCCCTTTCCAGAGATGCTTTGGAGGACAGACCATGAGAGCCCAGTTCTCAGCTGATCCCCCAACACTCGCTTCCTCATCCACATTAACCAGTTTGCCAACTGCAAAAAAAAAATAATAATCCACTCTTCTTGTACACACACCACGCAGCCACCAAGCCACAAGAACCAGAGCTTTCCAGTTCAATGACACTGAAACCAGTGCGTAACCCTGGTCTCAGCCCCAGCTCCTCTGGACCACTGCGACCCCCCGCCCCCCCCAGCATGTGCAATCCCACCCGCACATCCTTCCCACAAAACCAAAACAGCCATGAATTTACACGGGTATGAACACTACTGTTAGAAATTCATTGCAATGCTATTGGAAATGCAGTGTGGTTACCCTGCTACGAAACATAAATGACCAAAAAATTGAAATGTGGATATCGGTGCCAAGGCTTGTGTAGCCCATGATGCTCGGGGTAGCTGGTAGATGGATCAAAAAGCTTGAGAACCGCCAGTCTGGTGACAGCCCCGCAGACCTGGGGTACCCACGCTCTACTTCCAACCTCCCAAGGGATGTGCTGGGCAAAGGTTTGGCAGTCCCTGATGATGCCCTTCCAGCTCTACATCTCAATATTCGGTTAGATTATTGAATTTTGACCCCTCAAGCTCCCGACGCAGGCTCAGCCCCGGGCGAATTCCCTCTGTCCCTGGGCAGCACCCATCAGCAGGTGCCAAAGGCAGGGCAGGGCTGCAGGAGGGACGGGCGCTGCCGGCGGCTGTTAGAGCCTCAGAAACAGCTGAGTCACCCTTACACGTGCTAAACCATTGCCTCATATTCTCAGAATCTTTCTTATTTTAATCAAAATGCATCTGTTGCAGATTCATGTGATGACTTGTTCTCCCATGAACCACACTCCCCCCCAGAGTGGATTTGCATTATTTGGAGTAAACTCCACCCCCCTCCCTTATTACCTAATTACCTTAAAACGTTCATTGCAGCGTTTCTCAATAGCAAATGCAATTCCTAAGGTCATGTTTTCTAAAAGAGCCCAGATACCTGGTGAGGATGCAGGTGTTGATGAGGATGAGCTAATGCCGCTGCTCACGGCCCCGGCAGACGGAGCACCCGGTGAGCAGGGAGCCCTCAGCCCTGCGGTTCCCAAGGCGCAGAAGAAAGCGAGAGGCAATTCAAAGGCAATTACGTGAGAACAATTAATCAGAAATGGGAAACAACACCTCGAGGGAGTTAACCACAGGAACATGCCTTTGGTGCTACCTGCCAGGATTACAAACGCCAGCAGGTGAGCTGGAAAATCGGCGCGTTGCTGGAAGCATCCACCAGCCTCACGGCATTTGCTCTTTTATTTGCAGTATTCTGCCATATGGGCCCGATCCAACAGACATACACGTTCTCCTGCTTCCCTAGCAGCTTTGCTTCCAGTTTTTGACGATGTGAAAGGTTTACAATCCCTCTGCCTGCCAGCGTAGCTAAAACCCTTGACTCTGAAGAAACACTACCCAGGCGTTTCCCGCGCCACCTCTGACGTGCTCAGCATCAGCTCCTGCCAGAAATTTCCAACTGCTCCCAGAAATTGCCCGAGTAGTTGCCACTTCTGCAGGCTACGGGAGATGATGGGCAGCAGCTCGTTCTGCGAGGCTGCGCAACAAGCTGCCCGCGGTGCCTGTTTGTGGGCACATATGTACGTCTGTGCGCCCCAAAGCTTCCAGCTCCCGTTTCTCCTGCGTGACGTACCATTTATTTTCAGCTGTCTGAGAATTTCTGTAGGAATAATGCTTCATCTCGGGAACACCCGAATATCTAATTATCACTTTAATCAAGCCTTCATTCACTCTAGCAATTAAATTAAAACAACAAAGCAAAACCAAGAATGTGGAAAAACCTAGGCTGCCTAACTGGCTAAGGAACTCCAATAATTTCATTCACCTTAATGATGTGAATCAACGATATAATGAAGGTCATCGGGGGAACTGCTCTGCATCAACAGGAAGCACGATGCAATGCTTAAAGAAGCAGATAAGGATCAGGAAACCTGCCACTATTTGCCTTTCCTCTCTATTCTGCAGTTTCATCATCTATAAAATAGGAATCCTGACATTTTTCCTAGCCTACAGATGTGTACTAAACCACTTCATTAATGTTTATGGGGCAGTTGGAGAGGTTCAGATGCAAAGGGCTGAAGATATGAAACCACAACAGGCTGTGAGTGATTCAGAAGAGCCGGTGCCCTGGGAAGCGCCGAGGCGCAGGGTGAGCGTGGGTTGCAGGGTTCCTCTGCAGGCAACGCCAGGGCCACGGTGGGTGCAAAACAAGCACCAAACCAGGGGGAAAAAGTGCTCTGGAAACAAATGAGACAAAGCAAAAAGCTATGGCTAAGCTATGGAAGGTGTCCCAACCAAATATTCCTTTTCAAATTTATTGTGTCGCAGCGCTGTTAGAGATCTGTAACAGGAAGCCTTTGTTTCCCCCCCAGTGCCTAGAAGTCAGACTTACTTGGGCCATTGCTTCCTATCACTGGAGTCTGGGATGGGAAAAGATGCTCCACACGGCAGCTGGAAGGGTTATTATAGGGTTAAAATAGTAGGACTAAAATATAACTAAATTATGTAAATAAGTCTAGGAAACATTGGCTGTAACACAACTCCAAAACCAAGGTGCTAGCTGGATTTGTTAAACAGTCCTAATTAAATCAAATATATCTCCATTAGCAACTTATTAAGCTGTAGAGAAAGATTAATTTAGTAAGATGTTTCAAATTTTTATAGTGCATTTTATAATACCTGGACATCAGGGCAGTTTTCCACGTACGCAGCCCAACAGTCAAAATTACAGTTGCTATTAGACTGCAGTTAATTAGGTATGAAGCACTCTGCCCACTTCATCGCGTAAGCACGAGGACAAGCCAAAACTTTTCCATCAATCTGCTTTTCCTTTTAGCAGAAAACGGAGTTTTTGAGAAAACAGTTTGTTTGCAACCATTATTTGCTTTCGAAGGAAGTTCCCTCAGCGATGGCTTTTTATTTTCAGTGGGTTAGATGCTGTCACAGCTTTCTGTAAGAGAACTGAAATAGTTTTGTTTTGCCAGTGTTCTGGCAAATGGGTACGCACTTGTACCCCACTTTGGGCTTAGTTGCTTTCTTTATCCAGACCAGCCTGAAACAGACTCCATCAGCCTGTTCGCCTCAGTTCTGCATGTCCCTGCTGCTTCCCCCTGATTTATGGGAAGCCGTATTTTACCTTCTGATGACTCAAGGTTCATGCACCACATCATAACTTTTGATTTATGGCACGGTGACCCTTCATCTGGCTCCAGCAACACGCAGCACCACTTGCCCCGGCAGGTTTAAGGCGATGGTGAACACGTGTGGTGGTGCATCTCGCCCCCTCTCTGGGCTGCTCTGCCGCCTCGGGGATCCCTGGTAAGCCCCGGTGCCTGAGGAGCGAGGTGGCACCCTCGGCTGTACCAACACCTCCTGCACGGATGAGGTGGGAATGGTGCTGCCCGTACCAGGAACTCCTGTTGCCTGGCAAAGGTGGAAACAAACCCGGCAATCGGTCATCCCCTGACAGCCCTGGGACATTCCTGACCCGACCCGCAGCCGAGTGGAACGGTACCATTGTCAGTGAAAAATGACCGGCTCAGGTTACGGCCAGGATGGAATTTTATGGATGACTAAAGCTAATCACCTCTGCCCCTATAACCAGCGCTCCAAGCAAGACCCTCTGAGCCCTCCTGGACCACCGCGGGCTGCGGCCAGCATCTCCCTCTGCGCGGGACGTCGCACGCCAGCGCCCAGGTCTGCGGTGTCGGGGGGACGGTCGCTGAAAGCTGATGACGGAGCCTGGGCTGATACCCCTGCTCCTCCAGGCTCAACCCTTCCCCCTGAGTATTGCACTGAACTCGGGGGGAAATGTTAATAGGTATATACCTTTGTACATATATCTCTGTACACCTACCCCCTTGCGTTTGTGTGTGCGTGTGAATAGATTTAGATACCCCATAACCAATACAAGTGATACCATTTCGGGTCTGTAATTAAATCACTGTTATAACTGAAGTAAATCCTACTGAATCACTTTGTAAATGTTAAATTGATGATTAAGTGCTGCTAAAGTTTTGCGATGAACCTTAAACTGTGAATAAACCCTCACTCTCTAGATACCCTTAGAATAATCCGTCAACAAAATCTGAAACCAAGATTGGATCTAGCTGCACCTAAACTCTACCAAATTGTTAAGGAAGCCAGGGGGTGCGTTCTGAACCTCATGACTCAACAGTAGGTTCTCCCTTACCCATGACAATCTTTGATCCCTGTGTGAATCATTTTGGCTTAATTCTAACTTGATTTTTAATTTGATTTTTTTTCTTTGTGTGTTCTATCCATATAATAAGCAACAGAGTGAACCTTGCCATCACACTTCTTGAAGTCGCGTTCCCACAAACTCTTATTAAAACTATTTCGCTCATACCTTGACAGTGATTCTTTAAGTGACTTAACCTAAACCACTCATGCACGACACTGCTCCTCGCCACAGTGACCCTGATCGTTGTGGTTGGGTTTGTTCCTTCAAACCACAGGATTTACTCCCATACTGGCCTAATTCAGCCTCCCCCATCCCTGTGGCCGGGCTGAGCCGGTGTGACCATGGCAGTGGGGGGTTCTGCTGACCCACCGTGGAACAGGCGCGCACGAGCATCCCCCCGCCCCTGCACACCCCAAGTTATTTCTCATTCACTTATTGCCACGTTTCTGTGTCCTCCAAGTCACACCGAAGCTATACAGGATTTGATAACATATGTCAAGATACAACAGCCATAACGCCCAGATCATGGGAGCAGGAATCAACAACCCAGCAGCGGTAACTCTAGGTCCATCACCTCACCCACCTCCTGCCAGCCCCATGCTTTTATCTTAGATTTGCTGATCAGCTTCAAACCAACATTAAAGCCAACACAGAATACTGCTTCATCCCCTTCTTCACCTTTTTTTCCCTTTCTTTTCTCCCCCCTCCCCCCCTTTTCTTTTTTTCTTCTTTTTCTTCCTTTTTTTCCCTTTCCTTAGCAGGGTGTTTTTCCAAGATCATAACAGCAACAAAGGAAAGCTTCTGCAAACACGGGCTCAGCCATCAGGCTGCCTCTGCGCTGCCATGCAATGTTCTCAGGCACGGCCGTGCCAAGAGGTAACCTGACACATTCACAAATACACATCCAAATCAAACATGTCAACATTACAATCCCTAATATACAAAATAACTCGCTTGCAAGCTACAGCCTTTCCTGCCCAAGGCTGTAACACAGCCATGTTCCCAGGCTCCCCTCCATCGGGCTCGGAACAGCCCCAAAGCCCCCAGCTCCCCGCAGCCAAGGCCAGTGCCCAGCCCGCACCACAGCACCAGCGCATCCGTACGGCACATCGGGACGGCAAAGCTCATCCCGGGGCATGCACGGGGCCACAAAGACGCTGCAAGGTCTGCAAAGTCAGCCAGCCTTTAAGCTGAGTGTTATTTATGGGGCGGTCTGGTGAGCCTGGCTCTGATTCTCCAGTTGTCTCCATTTGGACGGAGACCTGGATGCTCCAGTGCAGCCCAGATGCCCTCTGACGGGAAGCAGGGCATGGGGAGAAGGGGGCTGGGGCAACGGTGCACACCTCTGCCTTGGCACGAAGGAGACCCAAGCCCAGAGTGTACACTACCGACACCACTCCCAATCCAAAAGCTTATCCATGCTCCAGCTGTATTACTTAAATTAAAAACAAAAAGCCTTAGCCACCAGGGATTTCCTTTGTTGTTTTTCCCATCATGTTTCCAAGGCAAAAGAACAGACATTATCAAGGTTTGCTGACTATAATAGAGAAAAATCACATTATTGAACACTCGCACAGGCTTTTCCATCCCTTGCTCCGTGTATCCTCTCGGTTCTAAACAAAGGAGAACAGACAAGATAAATTAGAGGGGGAAGATGTACTTCAACAGATTGTTGTTTTTTTTTTCCTAAAATTGTCTTGATTCTGTTTATACTGGCTAGGAGACAGCATATTCCATTCTTCTCAAACATACCAAACAAAACCCGAGCTAATGACGTGATTCCCCTAATCAAGGTCACAGGTCTGGTTTTGCTGCAGCGTGCAGCTGAATATTATCCCCAGGGCGGAGCTCAAAACTCAATTTAAAATGGGCTAAGTATCAAAAACTTAAATAATTTGCTTAATAGGAGGAAAAGCACTTAGGGAATGCTTTTCTCTCAAAAGAAAAGAGAAAATTCGGAAAGCCTGTGGGTCCCCTTGGGTTCTTCATCTAGAGGAAGGTTCCAGGTAAGCTGTTACGATGCTAAAGTCAAGGGCAAAGCTCTTCTTTTGGGTTGAAACTGGGATGGTGCTCCATCTCCTTCCAGGAGGGAAGAACTAGGAAGGAGGGTAATTCAAAGAAAGAAGGGATGGCTCACTGCTCAACCCCGTCTGCAGAAAACAAAGTCATTTCCCAGCTGAGAAAGTCAGCAGAGGTATCAGTGCCTTAAAATAGCAGCTATGACTCTGCCATCGCCAACAGTGGCCGCTCCCCACGCGCGCTGCGTGCAAGGGATGCGTGCCACGGCGTACGGGTAATTTCTCTCTAAACAAGGAAATCAACATAAATCAACATAACTTGCAGATTGGGTTGTTGACACAAGAAAACCTGCTTCAGCTCATAAGTCTATAGTTTTCTTGACACACAAGAAAACAACTTGAACCAAGCAATCCTGGTGATAAAGCTCAGCGGCTTGGCTGGAACAGCTCTGGGCACGGATGGAGGGGAGTGCAGTGCCTGGGGGTTGCTCAGGACACATGCAAGCACTGGTCCTGCCCTCCCCTCCTGCCAGCCCGACTCCACCGCACCATCATGCATGCCAACTGGAGAGGGGTGCCGGAGCTGGCAGGAGCTCTCGGGGAGGAGAGCAGGGAATGGCTTTTCTGCAGGTGATTCCAGCCTGAAGCATTTGTGACGCACCGTATCTTGCCACCAGGCAGAGTTTGCACGAATCATACAAGGAAATGCAACCGTATGAAGCTGGCAAAGCTGAGACTATTGCAGAGAGGGCAGGTTTTTCAAAGATGGGTATCATCTGGTCTTCTGCTCCTAGATCCACATTTGGGTGCGTGAGTGAGAGCAGTGGGACAGTCCCATCCCAAGCACTCTGCAGAAGACCATGGAGGCACAGGAGAGCTCACTGCCTCCAACGAGCAAGGCTGCGCTCATTGAGATGGTGCCTATGCTGCTGCTGACTCACCTCTCCAAGGCAAGAGGCAAGGGGCGCCTGCTCTGCTCTCCCCAGTAGACTTTGGTCATGAGGAATAACAATAAGGGAACACAGATGATTTGAGTCATCTCCACTGATCCATCATTCAGGGAAAAAAACGGCTTTCTTTTCATTGCAGCAGAAAAGATAAGCAGAATTTAAAAAAAAAAGCTACAGGGAATCCCACACAAGCTTCTTACAGTGCACCGTGCTTCGTCTATCGGAACTAATAAAAAAAGTTAGAGCTGCAGGTTATATAGTCACACAGCTGGGTGTAAAGTAGCACAGCACTATTAGAACAGGCTACAATTTTCAGACCAGCTTCCAGCCCTCCGAATAATCCAGATGGATGCGCAGCAGCATTCCCTAAAGCAGCTCCTGCAGCCTGTCTAGCCCACACCGTGAGACCAGCGCCTGGGTGCACATGCTACGTACCCACCTCGCCTGTCTGTGCCTGCAGCGCTTTCTGCACAGCATGAGCTAGTTTTATTTGCATTGTATATTTGATATAAATTTAAGTTCTTTTAGAGACAGCTCTTCCAGAGCACGTTCATGTGCTGAGGGACCTCCCATATTTAAGCTTGTTATCACCGGGTTGTCACACACTCCACTTTTATTAACCACAATGCTGGTTCAGAGGAAGATGATGCAACGGCTGCATGGGAAATGTCAGCTATTTTGTACAACGCTGTTTATTGTTTCAGAAAAGAGACTTTCAAAATGGAATGGCTGCTGCCGTGTTTACTGACCTCCTCAAGAAGGCTTTTGGCTGTGCCTTCTCTTTCCTGAAAGGAAAGCAAAAATATCAGGATGTAAAAATTAGTGTGTGTTAGTGAAGCGGTGAAATCAAGCATCGCTGTCCCTGACCCATGGTCCTCCTCCTCTGCTCCCGCTCTGGCTTTTCCTGGGGGCTGAACTCCAAGGGTTGAGTGGATAAGACAATCCTTTTTCTCTATCTAATCTCTGCTGTGTTATCTCAGCACGAACACATGTTGGTTCCTCTGCTGCTCGGCTGAACTCTCTCAGTGGGAGCAGCAGCCACGGGGCGCAAACAGGGCTGGCGGAGCTGGTCCATCCTCCCTCGTGCGCTGCTGCCAAGGTGCAGAGGTGGCACGGCTCTCCCCAGGGAAGGACCACGCAGGGGAACTTTGATCCATGAGAATAAGGCATGTGGAATTAAAACATCTGCCTGTGTTCTTTCATGCAGCTTGCAGTTACCCTTCTCTCATAAGGGGCATAAAACCGCTTCAGCTTCATCAACTCCAGCCATCTCCATCCCCACTAACCTCACAGGACCCTGCTGCAACCAGGCATGTCACACCACCCGCCAACAAAGACAGCACGTAAACCACACCATATTGACAAAAATAGATGCAGGTCATAAATTGTAACTTATGAATGTCCATTAAAAGCAGGGGGGTAAGATAATAACAAATCTCTAGAAGCAAAATTACTCTATCCATCGACCTGCAGTGGGGCCACTCCGCAGAGCCACGTCCTTGCTGGTGGCAAGTGGCGTGCCGAGGCGAGCACGGAGCAGAGAGCAGCGGCTGCAGTGGCGTGCTGGGCTGAGCACCGCTGTCTGAAGGAGCTGGCAGGCACACTGCCACTCGGGTGACATTAAATAGTCAGTAATGTAACCTTTCCACCCTACAGCCTGTCTGGGAGCCATTATCTTTTATTGCCCTCTGGAAATCATTAACTCTATACCCAAAAGCCTATGCAGACAGAAGCATGATAAATGGAGACTGATAAAACTCAATTTTCTCCAGGTTAAAACTAAATTCTGTTTTCAGCCTTCTAGCGTACTCTCACCCTCAAAAGTGAAAATGTGTGGCTGCCCTTCACCCAGCAGCTGCTTAATAACTCCCACCCTATGCAAATCACAATTAGCATGAGCAGCGACGGGGACCTGGCTGCGGGTGCATGTTGGCATTCGGGCAGGGTGAAACCCAGGACATTGTTAACTCCCAAGGCTCGCAGCCACATTCCCTGGGAAGGATCGATGCCATTTTTAAGCTCACAGAAGCACTGTGCACTGCGGGACGTGGAGGTTACTGCACCTCGGTAACCCTGCGGGTGAGCGCTCTGGGCAGACAGGGCACACCTAATGCTTTTCAACAGGTATTTCGGGAAACTCGAAAAGAAAGCAGAGGCTCAAAGCTTGTCACCTCTAGATTTCCCCATTCTGCACCTTTCACCATCAGACGAGGCAAAGACAAAAGCTGTTTCATCTGTAGAGCCAAGGCAAAGCTGCTGAGCCGCCTCCAGGGACAGCGGGCACCCCTGATTCACACCACGCTGCGCTATGACGATCTTGTATATAAGACGATCCCTTTCCCGTAAAAGAGTGGCAGAACTGGTTTTGCAGCCCTTCCACCATGCTAATTTGCTGATGGAGAACAAGGTGCTTGTAAAGGAGAACAAGCGAGTGAGTGAGCTTTATTCAGCTTAATCACTGGGTTAAATAATGGTATACCAGATGAACACCATTTACGTTGTATAACTACCATAAAACCTCCTTAGGTAGGGTTCATGTAAAACAAGAGCATCTCACCCATGAAAGCACAGCCTTCTCTCCAACAGCAGGTGACTGTCACTCCCAGCAGCTGGTAGAGGTAAGGAAGAGCCAAGAAGCTGCCCTGAGGCTTTTCGCCACGACCACTAAGGTCAATAAAGTCGCCCAAGGTCTTCCCCTTTCTCCAGGGACACAGCCTCAGCTGGGAGACACTTATTTGGGTTCTTAAACTTAGCGGCATAAGGATAAGTTGTAGATGTATTTTGCTAAAATAAGGCAAAGGGGACTGACCCAAACTCCTTTGAAGTCACTGAGCACTTTTACCAGCAGCTGAAATGCCCCCCAGGTGAGGAACCCCCACCTCTCCCCGCAGATTTGCCTTTCACAGCAGAGGAAACCACTGCCAGCATTCTGGTGAGCACACGTATGAGCTCCTGATCCGGGAAAACGAAAATGCAATCCATACCGGGGCCTTAACGGGACATTGCCTACCAAAAATAATCCTAAAGCAAGTCAGCACAGACTGTGCTATGCCAAAGATTTCCCAGTTCTTTTCCCAGCCATAGAAAGCGTACAGACTCCTCCATGGCTATGAAGAACGGCTGTGCTGGAGGAAGAATAATTATATATTGATGAATTAGAGGGGATTGACAGGCTCATTAGCAGAGCAATTTAACGTGCTCATGAATGCAACTTCTGTGCTGCACAACAAGAACTGGGCAGCGAAACGGCAGTTGCAGGAGCTCTGTATCACGATGAATTCATCTCGAAGCGGCGGCTGGATCGCATCTATGTAAACAGAGCTTCCTCTGTGCGTGCCCCAGGCACTGCCCCGGCGGGCAGACCGGGCAGAAGGCGGCGAGCCCACAAAGGCAGGCGACAGCTCTGCGCCGCGGGACCCCCGCAAGCCTTGGCAGCGGGGGCCTGCATGGTAACAAACCGGGGTGGTTTTTGTTAATCCACTGAAGAGTGATGGCACGGTGAGCGTATCTGAGCTAGACAGGGAAGAACCTGCTCTTCCCTTCCTCAACCGCAGCGTGCTGGCAAGGGCACGCGGCGCTCGACAGCTCCTGTCTTCGTCTTCTTGACATCTCCTGCTTCTTCAATCAAATCCACTTGTATTTTCTCCACCAGACCTGGCCCACTTCTGTGACCCTCTTTTCTGCAAACCCTTCTTCTGTGTCTCTCCTCTACAAACACACACCCTCCTGGGTTTCCTCCTGCCTCCCAGCTGGCAGAGCTCTGCTTGCATCTGGTGTCCAGCCGTTTCCCCACAACGCTCCATAGCACCTCCATGGAAAAGCCTGGAGCACTTTTAAAAAGTGACGGTATTTGCTATTTTTTAGGCTATTGTAGCTGAGCCGGCTGCAGCCCGGGCTGTACGTGGCAGATGCCCGTGGCTGCTGTGAAGCAGCACGTGTGGCAGCCCCAGCAGCGCTCCTTCCCCCGCAGCAGCTCGAGAGGAGACAGGAAAGGGTGGGATGGGTGTCAGCTCGAGAGCAAGCTGCGACAAACACGGGGCAGGAGACCGAGACTCCGGGTGTACCAGAGATGCTGAAAAGGTGACCGCAGACCTCCTGGGCCATGAAGGAAAGCCCCGCAGAGCTGCCCAGCATGTGTTATGGGTCCCGGAGTGCCACAGATCCAAAGCCAGTTGTATTTTTCATGTTTTTACACATCTTCCTCTCCAGCCATGCTGCAGCCTACGTAAAAGCTCTGCGCTGTCACACCAGAGACCTGAACTTGACCTCTAGCCCTGGGGATAAACCCAACATGGGGGTGAAGCCAATGGATTCTGTGCAAGGGTCCCAGGACAGCTAGGAGATGTGGCACCCACCCTACAGCTCAGAGCCACTGCTGGAGGCTGGCGCTGGCTTCCAGAGGAAAAAAGCCATGCCCAGGTTTTGCAAACTGGGGGCTGGCAGCTGGAGGTTT
This sequence comes from Ibycter americanus, assembly GCA_035590275.1. Lineage (NCBI taxonomy): Eukaryota > Metazoa > Chordata > Aves > Falconiformes > Falconidae > Ibycter > Ibycter americanus. The sequence continues at coordinate 63,570,096 of JAVJGI010000064.1, read as the reverse complement.
GGGCCCCAAGAGTAAGAAAGTCATGACGGGCACAAGCTTGGCCAGGGCTCAGGGAGGACGGCAGGCACTCCCTGTGCCTGTCAGACAGCACGGCTACCATGCACGGCACTTACGGGATTAAATAAGAACAGAGAAACATTCTGTCGAGGAAGCACGACAACTGCAAGTTGTGCTTCCAGCAGGCAGAGGAAAAGGAGATGAATAAAATGAACTGCGGGCAAGCAGACTGGCAGTAAACCACAAGCTCTGCCAAGTGCTCAAGGCAAAGCTTTTACGCAAGATTTTGATCACAGCCTGGTAAAACTGAACTCAGTACATTCATTTCTTCCCAAGAGGTAGCTCTGACAGCTCTGATAGGACCAGCAGCTCTCTACCTTCAACTGACAGATGCTCCTCCAAGACTTCTCGGAGCTGCTGCTCTTCTCCCAAGACTCCTCAGGATCTGGAAGCTCTTCAGAGTGACAAAGTCCCCCACAAGCAGCAAATGCTGGGGTCTCCTAGCTGAGCCCCTCCTTCGAACCCCTCCTCCAGATGCAGATGTGGTGGCTACCCTGAGAAGCATCTGATGATGCTGGGTGTCTCCAAGGTCTGAGAACACATGGACTGTGTGACCATGGGACCTCCCTCATTACACTTCGAGCATCTTCCAGTCTCTCTGCCTCTGAACCTCACCCCAGAAATCTCCACAGGCTTGTGCTCCACAGGCTCCACATCCTCACCCTCACACCCTGGCCAAGCAGAAGGCAGCTGCTGTTCCCCTTTTTACTTCTGCACGAACAGTCAGCACCTGCGAAGAGAGCCTGCCGGCCCCCTCGTCTCTGGGCGGGGGGGGCGGTGCTGGAGTGGGGCAAGACAGGCTCTGTGTGTGCTCTGCAACCACTTCAACCCGCACCTCTCTTTAGGCACTCGGAGACTCCTTCCCATCAGAGCTGGCTCCGGTGATCACACTGGGGGACGGAAAGAGGAGGCAGGAGGGAAGAGGGCACTGCACTTGGTTGACATCACCTTTTGAGCGATGCTGATCTTGACCATGGCTGTTTCTCACTGCTGTGAACAGCTGATGGTGTTCACCATCAGGGCAGCGCAAGGGAAGCATCACGGCGGCGGTCACTTGTCTTGAGTGGACATTCCCCACTGCCACGGCCTGGAGAGATGGCAACACAGAGGCTGGGACACCAGGGCAGCCCCTGAAAGCCACCAGCAAACCACCAGCAGATGCAATAACTTGCAGTGACCCACGCTGCCACCCAGGACCAGCCCATGGCTCCCACCCAACCTGCCAGGAGCTGCTCCAGGGCAGCTCCTCCAGCCAGCACCCAGGGCCACTCGCGCTTCTCGTGGGTGCCACTGCCCTCTGCAGACCCCAGAGGAACTTGCTGCCACGCAGCCAGCACGTCCCTCCGGCATCCTCTCCTTCCAGCCTCACCTCACACCGGCTTACCCTACAAAGTCCCAGCCTAGAAGATAATTCATCCATAGAAACAGGTTTACCCGCAGTGGGAACACTGGGAATGGCGCTGGGAGGAAGCACGGTCCCTGACCCCCGTCTCATGCGTCGCCCCAACTGGGAACTCCCCAACCGAACTGCGGTTCTTGCAGAAGCCACCGAGGAACAGCCAAACGCCTGAGCAGGGAGCGCGTTATCCCACCCTAACGCCTCCGCCCGTGTCCTTTTGCAGGAAAGCTTCCATCTTACAGCCGGTGCCGAGAGCGCAGCTGGACAGCCCCGCGGCCAGAGAGGAGCTGTGGCCATGTGCTGCCTTTGGTCACGTAGCTGGGGACACGCCTGACTCCGCACGGACGTCTCGGTCTAAACGGGCTCCTTCAGGCTGCGTTTATAGTCAGCAAAGACTCAGTCAGTGGAACGTAACACACTCGGCTTGAGCTGAAAGTGGAAGGCGAAGCAGTGGAGGTGAGGAGGGCAGAGAGCAGCACCAGCAGGGGACACGGCGCAGAGGACAACAGCTTTGGCAACTCCCGTAAAGGTCTTTGTTGAAGCTTCCTAGACTGCGGCGACCTGGATGAGCCAGGATCAGGGCAGGACGGAGGGCAGTGACAGCTCGGAGGGAGCCAGCACTCCTTCAGCCACCCGTGGAGATGCTGAGTGTTGCTCTCTTCTCTCCAGAAGCAGAGAGCGAGTGAGCCGTCGGGACACCTCCAGGCTCCCTGCTCTTCCCCAAGCTGCACAGAGACACCAGAAAAAATCCCCAGGGAACCTGCTGGCTGCAGGAAACTTGTTCTAGAGGTGTCCCGGGAAGCACCCTTGCTCCCGCCCAGCCCGGCACTCCTGCCCAGCTGCCTCGCAGGCTGCCGGCCGGCACTGACCTTGCTCTGAGCGCACTGGCCACGCTGCTGTGCCAGCAGCTATGGGTTCGAATAGACCTTTCTGCTTCGAAGGCTTTCCTTGGTAAGCCAGCCAGATTGTTACGTATAGAATCTACACCTTAATGCAAAAAGCGGAAATAGAGCGACTTGTTTTATGTGTGTATTTGAGCAGTATTTGCTTTGTAGCAGCAAGTTAATCATAAAAGCAGTCTAGTCTGCGGCTTGTTTGCAAAATGGAAAGCAGAAGATAAGAAAGGGCTCCCGTGCCAAGGGCTCTGGCACCTGGGTGCTTTCAACACAGCTCAAACAGAGACTACCACCACCCACGGCTCCCCCGCGACGCCCCCCCACTGCCCCTACCTCCAGCCCTGCGTCCCGAGTGCAGTTTTAAAAGCTCTGATAATATTGCTGTCATAAACACAGTAAGGGTAAGAAAGACAGTGAGTCTGGGCTGATTCCTGGGGCAGAAGTGGAAGAAGAATGTTCCCTGCCAGAGCTGGAGCTGAAGACTGAGGTATCCACCGCTGCCCCCTGATCCCAGTGCGGCGCAGAGCACTCAGCTCCCAGTACCATAAGCCGGTGCTGATTTTCAAGACCTGATAAGCTGAACAAGAGCCTGTGGGCCAAATTCACCCGATGCTTAGTTGTGTCAGAGCTCATACAGTTTGAGCAGTGATGAATTTGTATCTTTAGGTACAGAATCGTAATGGGCTCGAGCGCTCCAGGAGCAACATTTTGATGGAGAAACAACAGGACCACGGTCACAAGCTCAGGCTCTGAACACTGAAATCCCCCGACTCACATCACTGCAAGACACTTGGGCAATATAAATGCATCCCTGCTGTCCCTCACCCCACTCCCCGCAGCAGATGAGCGGTGCTCACTCCCTGTATGCTGTTTCTCCACATTGCTCAAGCCTGGCATTCTCTCCGTGCTGGCTAAACCCTGCTCTGAGGACAAATTGCATCATCCCACCAGCTCTTCCCAGGCACATGCTGCCAGAATATTTATTGTGTGATTCTGGGGCTTGGCCTTGCAGTCTCAATTCTTGGGCTGTGACAAGAGCCGTGACAATAACGCTGCGATTCCAGCGACCGACCTACACCACCGCATTGTCAAATGACATCTACACAGCAATTCATGCATCCAACGCTCAGTGCTCTCGGCTCTGTGGCTGCTCCGAGCACTCAGCACTTCTGAAAGAGCATCTCCTCGGCTGCTGCTCCTGCCTGCACCGTACCACCAACCACCCTGCGAGCGGGCTGGGCTCTGGAGACAGCCGCCTCCTCCAGCTGCTGCTCCCAGAGCTCCCTCCATCCCAGCCTCTAGCCACAGCTCCCTCCCTCCTCCCCACTCCTGGGCACAACACACCAGTCTGGAACAGGGATGTCAGAGCAACCTGCATCCAGCCACTGCATGAAGCATGTACCTGATGCTGGCTCCAGCCCTGCCAGTGCCTGCAGGGTACCTGGCACCAGTACGTACCCCCCGTTTAAAAATAAGTAAATGTGAACACATGAGCACATGGTGACAGCTGAGACAGCAGCGTGAACATGGGCTGAACACAGACTGCCTTTCCAAACATGTCGTCAGCTGCGTGGTGATGCAACACCCATTTTGCTTGCTCCAACCGCCCTTTGCCAGGGAAGCAGAAGGGTGTTACTTGCTCTTCGCTAACCTACAGCTGGGCTGGGGGAAAGGCTGAACACAGCCTGAGCTGTTTGACATGTTGAGGGCTCTGTTCTCAAAGGGGCAGCGGGCAGAGATCACAGCTGTTGCTACAGGAACAAACTGAATTTCATCTGCCAAAGGCAAGGTGAAGCCCAGAGCACTCGGCTCTGGCAGCAGCTACCTGCGAGGGGACCCTGTCCCCACTGGTCTCCATCCGCAGCAGCTCTTAGCCCAACCTCAGCCTTACCCCCTTGGCCCAGCACCCCAGCTCACACAGCTCTGCCAGTCTCCTCTAAACCCACATTTATTTCTCACACTTTTCAGGTTCTTGACCTTGACCTGTTCTTCCTGCTGTGGGACCAGCAGCAGCATGTACCAGAGCTATAATTAATACTTGACCTGACATGGAACCAAAGGAAACTAAGCCTATAGTTTATTATAGTTTGTGCAAATCAGCTTATATTTGGGCAACAGATCTTTACAAAAGCTGTTCTCCCTTCCCAAACGCAAATTCCTTGCGGGAAGCAGAGGGAGGCTGGGCAGGCAGGGCTGCTCCAAGGAAAGGTCACCTGAACTGCAGCCATCTGAGAGACAAGGTCACTCCTTGCCTCCCTCTTGGCTGAATAAAAGAAAGAAACACAGCAATAAAAGCCCAGCCGAGGCAGACATCCAGGACAGAACATTTTCAGCTCAAACAACTGAAGCTGGCAGAGTTATAAGGAATTGGAAACTCAAAACCAGGAACTTGCCGTGGGATAAACCGAACAAGCCGAGTGCTGGGCAGCAGTGCCCGGCTCAGCAACAGCCTGTGGAAACCTGTTACCTCTGGGGGCACACGCACAAAGGAAAATTCCCCAAATACAATTCAAAGGCCAGGCTCGCACAGGTGCCAGCTTCACCGGGAGCTCCCAGCACTCCAAAAATCCGACCCTTGGGTGCTGGGAGCTGGCTGGACCCCCGGCAGCATCCGGACAGAGGCAGCGGGGACAGAGGAGCCTTCATCCCCATCGGCCAAAGGGGCCGTTATTCCACCCAAACTCGCCGTTATTCCACCCAAACTCGCCCCCGCCCAGGGCAGAGGAGGGGAGCGCTGCGGGGCCAGGGAGGGAACGGGAGGCAGCAGCTCCCCTCCATCCCCCGCAGCGGGCAGGTACCTATAGATGCATAGGCGCTGCCTCCCGCCGGGCTCAGCCCCGCTCCCCAGGCACACGCAGCTCCTTCCCGGGGCATCCTGCCCCTCCGCTCCCCGCAGCACCGGCTGCCCCCGCTCCTGCCTCCCCCCGGGGAGGGGGGGATGCTCGGGGACGGGTGAAA
>JAVJGI010000064.1:63542417-63564408 GCA_035590275.1 Ibycter americanus | reverse complement strand
CCCACCGCCCCCCCCCCGTGTCGGGGGGGGGGGGGGCACCCCCATCGCAGGGACCGGGGCAGTGGGGAGGGGGGCGATCTGCCTGCGGTGGGGGGGCTTCATACGAGACTGGTCCCTCCACCCCATAGCCACGGCCCTGGGAGCGAGCGGGTCCCACCCCCACAGCGCTGGGGGCTCCCCGAGCCCCCCCCCCCCGGTGATTTACCACCTGGACTTGAAGGAGAGATGCCTGGGATGCAGGGAGTGAGCGCATTCAAGGGAAAGCAGCAGTCCCGTAACAGAGGAGAGCTCCTGACAACCCTCCTCTGCACTGTAAGCAGGAGTGGTATGAACTCTTGGAGGGGGGAAGGCTACCAGAGCCATAAGATTTCTGATGGCTAAAGACAATTAATGAATAAATCAAAAGGAAAATAACTTGGTTCACCCCAGGGTCCAGATGGTCACAATTAAAATGCTTCAAGCAGCCTTGCATCCAGCATGGAGCCAACAGAGAAAGAGCTTCCCCACAGGGCCACGGCCACCACGAGAGCTGGGGCTCTCACGAGCAATTAGCAGGAACAACGAACCTCCTCCTCAGCTGTTCTGCTTTAGTCCTGCACCTTCCAGGAGGCATGCTGCTGCTAGAGGGAACGCTCACTTAATGACTGCATGCTTTGAAGCTGTTTTCTTCAGGAATTTAATCGGTTACCTGGTATTCTTGGGCATTTCTTGCTTATCACTCATTATTTGCCTTGCCTCGAAACTAAGCGAATACAGGAGCTAGCAGCAGGTATACTTGCAGTTTTGCAGTAGGCAAAGAGGCAAGCGATGGAGATAAGATCTGCTAACATAAGAGGTCAAAGATATATGGTGCAAGCGAGGCAGAAAAGCCACCTCCCTACAGCTATGGCCATCCACCCCCAGACACCGCGCTGGCTCAGCACGGTGCAGTCTCTGGGTCTGGTTGGTTTTTTTTCTCTTCTTAGAAGCACTCATTTCTGCAGAGCAATTTGCAGAATACTGCTCACAGGCCCCACACAGAAGCATGACTCCAAACTAAGAAACACCCCAGTGCCCAGGCTGCTAGAGGCGCCTAGAATTTTTACATTCCTAAAAGGGTTTGTTTTGTTTTGTTGTTTTTGTTTTGCGAGGGAGGGGAATAGCAAGGGCAGGGCTCGGCCTCGGATCCCGGGTGGCAAGTCTCGGTTGCACAAGCGCTGCTGGCAGCTCCCCGGACTGCCGCTGTTTGGGTGTACAGAGTCCAGGAGATATCAGACTGGCTGTTAAACAACAAAACCTCACACTAAACAGCATTTCAGATAGTTTCTAGGATGTATTTCTAAAATCTGTCACAACCGAGTTAAGGATGAAGGTTGGTATTCGGTGAAGAAGCAGTACCTTGCCCTCCTCAAATGTTTTAGAAACTCGCAGAATCACGATCCTTCTTTTATAGGTGGAAAAACTGAGTTGTGGGAAATGTGAGCAACTTCCCAAGAAAACAGCCCCCAGCCCCGGTACAGCATCCCATGGACTACACAGGTTTCCAAGTGCTTAAGTGACCTGGGAATCCGAGGCACTGCTTCAAAGGCGACTTGTTACCTGAATTCTAGCTGCTGGAGAGACTCACGGCAAAACTTCAGTTACCTAATCGTGTTTGAAGTGTGGGTCATGGGAACTGGTCACCAAGAGTTACTCAGCCCACTAACTGCCCCTGCAACGCCGGGGGGTGCGTGCCTTGGGTTGGGCTTCACCCTGGCACTCGCCCTTTGTAAACTTTCAGACCCTGCCCTAAGCTCCGTCCCTGGCTGCCAGATCCCTTGGGTGGCACCCTGTGCACAGCTCAGATTTCTGCAAGACTGTTTTAACTGTCATCCTTGACAACATCGCAAAGCAGGGAACGTGGGAAGTGTCATTCAGACCGATGGATTCAGAAAGAGGGAAGTGCGCGTGCAGCCGCATGTTCGGGTTAACAGCTAGGCTGTGGCGATCACTAGCCTCGCTGTGCAAGCCCGGGTACTGTGTACAAACAGCGTACGCCTTACCCAGGACTGCGCCCTTGAAGATCAAGAAGACCAATGGAAGGGGAACATCCCGCCATAGAAGGCGCCGGAGGCTGGAAGTCAGCAAACCCCACGGTAACTACGGGAAAGGTGACAGAGGCAGGGGGAGACTGTGACCACCAACTCAATTTAAGACTGGAAAGATTAGCCCCCACCCCCCCCTGCAAGGAGCACGCGTGCTAATCTACATGGCAAGTAAGGCTAATTTGGATATAATTAACCTATAGCAGATGGGATGGTAACTACTAACCAAGGAGCATGAATTTAGGCAGGTTTGTCCTAATCATGTAATGAAATAAATATGCTGAAGCTCTTTTGGAGGGTTGGCTTGCTTTGTGGGATACCACTTGTGCCCCAGCTTTGCATATATCTGTAATAAAGAAATACCTCGACTCCGTGTAGCAATTAGCTCTTCCGCACTGGGTGAACAATCCCACTCTGAAACGAGCCCCTCTGAAATAAAAGATCTCTCTACAGGAGCTTTGTTGTAGAGGTATCAATTTCTCCTCACATCAAGATTTCTGCACTACAGATGTCTGCACTTTTTTTTTTTTTTTTTTTTTTAAAAAAAAAACAAAAAATACAAGAACCCACAATCAAGCCCTCACACATTGCCACAGCGGGAATCTCATCCCCTGTGCTGCCCAGGGCAAACCCTGCTGCACAACCAAGAGAGCAATGCCTGCCCTCACCTCCCAGCCTTGGTGCTCCTTCCAGACAAGGGTGGGTTTCTTGAAAGCCAACTGGGAAGCAGCTCTCCAACCAAGCTCTCGTTGGATAAGAGCTTTTTTCTCCCTTTCCACTGGCCTTTTCTTCATCCCTCCTGGAAGGATTAAAATTAGCCATTCAGGCTATGGACAGCAGCAGTTTAGTTGTAGACAGTCATTCAGGCACTTAGTTCTGTAAACATCTTAAGGAAATTCCTGCTGCCCCAGTATCTCATCTTCGAGCTTCCTTACTGTTTTACTGCATTTCTTTAAAAGGAAGTAAAAAAAACCTTACTAGAAGAACAGAACGACCCAGGTTTTAAAGATCATTTCTGGACACTGGTCCAAACTCGAGCTATTTCTTCACAAGATGGGCAAAGATTTTTTTACAGGTGAACCAGACCCGTGTGCACCATGCAGAAGACGGGCTAAATGCTCATTATGGAGTGAGAAAAACCAGGGGACAATAGGCACAGTCCCCGAAATTGTTTCTTAAACCTCCTAGTATATCAAACTCAGCTGACCTCGCCAGTGGTACTTCTGCTTATCTACCAGCATACAGCTCAACGCAGCACGTGGGGGGGAACCCCACAAACCCCAGAGACTGAATCCAGTGATGACACTCGCACAGCTTGTTGTCTTGGTGTCACGTGAAGGCTCCCATACAGTTCTGCTGCAAACATTTAAGCAGCACCGTAGAGAAACTCTTTGCAGTTTTCCAATAACCTGCCGTTTCTCCACATTGCTGACATTTGGGAAGTGTTCCACGAGAACAGGATACACCAGAAAACCTTTCAGCAGATCATTCTGCTGAACAGCAGCCTCTCCACAGGGAGAGGAGGAAGCAAGTGACTACATGGCTGCTCCAGCACCCTCCTCCCATTCACCTCTTCCATGGACAGCACCTGCAGACAGCGATCAAGTTATGAAGACCACCTCTTTGTTTAGAACAAATATTTTAAAAAAAGCAATATGGAAAAAAGTCATTACATACAATACAAGAGTAATCAAGGTAAAGCCTACAAGATCACAAAAAAATGGAGTAGCTCTGTTATACAAAACACTTTAAAACATGAAGATGTAAAAAAAATTGCGAGACTACTTCATTTTAAAGATAATTCCAGACATGATTTTATTCTGAATTTTACAAATAACAAGCATTTTGCTATAAAAAACTAGGGTAAGAATCAATTTAGTTACAGCTAGGAATATTTACATTCTAAGAAGAAATTTCTGTATCCTATATACAAGGCTGTGGCTATTACTAATTTAAAGGACCCCCAAAGGCATTTTTAAGTAAGGCATTACGGTGCCTGAGCCAATTCTGTGCTTTAAGATGACCATTTACAACTGCCAGGATTAAGGTTCTATTCTACAAATACTGGAACAGGTATTTATTCGCAGAGGCTGTCCCATCGGTTTCCACACGTGCTGTGTCTATGTGTGTAGGCTCCTGCTATAAAACGGAATGGCTGTAAAGCAGAGAAGGGTGTAACTCACATTAATCTCAAATTCCATGAGATCAGCTATACAGTAGTAGCATCGTCATATCTCCAAATGGAAGTCCTCTGACCAGTATGTTTACAATGTAGTTAGCTACACAGCAAAAATGTTCAGTAATGCCCCTCCTCACAGGCGACATGCTGCAGGCAGTCTTCTGTAGAACTATGAAGGGGTTGTGCAATTAAAATATGATTAAGCATTCAAAATTCAATCCTCGCTTGACTTAACTGCAGTCCAATTCCCTGGGCAATGCATCACCTCCCTGTGCTTTCTTCTTCCAAATGGCAACTTGGAAACAGGGGAGGATGTGTTCACACCTCTTAAGAAAAACAGTGCCACAAGTCATCTGAAGCTGTCTGCTCCTGCAAGATGAAATACTAAGTGATGCTAATGTGAGCATTACATTCACTGTCAGGAGACTCAAACAGAATCTAACGAACACAGACTGTGGTGCATGAACATCACAAGAAATTATGTTACCTTTTGAGTTAATGGCATACCCACTTGCAAGCAACGAAACTGAAGCCACAGGATTGCGCGACATGCCCAAGATGATGAAAGAAGTCAGTCTAAGAGCTGGAAAGAAAGGGATCCTAGTTCCCAACTTGAGGCCATATGTTGTTTTCCTTGGTGAAAATACTGTACTGTGCATCGTTCTCCAGCAACAGAGAATTTTGCCTAACGAAATTAATTTTGTATAACCTGTATTGCTGCTGTAATACAGGTTACGGGCACCAAAACCATTCAGCATTTCTCAGGTTAAGGTTAGCCTGAATGTCAAAGTCTGTAAAACCTTCCTCAGCACTACAAAGAGCTTATAGGTTTATTACATCTCCTCTTACGAAGGCAAACTCCGTCCCTTCCCCCTTACAAAGTGTCACTCACTACTTCTTTGAGGACAACAGAGGCAAAAGCACTGGCTTTCCCAGAGAGCAGAGAACAGGCCCTTCGCCACTAGCCAGCACACTAGGCAAGACCTGTGTTCAGGTGCATTCAAACAGTGGTACTAAAAACCATCGACTCTTTACAGAGGGGACAATCTGTGTGTGACTTCACCTTGGGAGTCAAGGCTGTCCCATGCATCCCTCACCCACCACGAGGCTGACAGAAGCATCTCTCACATGGACCTCAACTCGTTTCACCACACTCACACAGCAGCTCCGCAGGGGCGGGTGAAACGTGTCTCAAAAATGTAAGTTACAAAGTGATCCATTTACAGCAAAGTCTCAGAAGGTCCATCCCAATCCTGCTTCGCATCAGCATAACGCGGTGACATGCCAACACGTCTATAAACGAAACCATACATTGTCTAGGAGTCAGTCACACCTGAAAACGTGGCACTTGGCACACACCTTCCAAAGCCAAGGCACGGTGCAGCACCAGTGCTTTATTCTGTGGGTATATCCACAGCCACGCTTAGTGCTGCAAATCTTACCTGCTCCCAGCACCGATGCCACTCTGAGATTTGCCAACAACTGGATCAGTTCCTTTCATCTACATCTCATTGGCACAGATCAGATCACCCACCTGTATTAAAATGCTCCCTCAATTTCTTTTGAAAACACCTATTAGCTGGATTCTGCCTCCTCACTAGAACAAGCTGCTGCTTTTAGAGATAAACTTGAAAAGAGTAAAATAAAGTAGTAAATACAAAATAACCCAGTATGCTATGTTAAAAATATTCTACAGTTCCAATTCATACTTTTTGTTTTTAAAGACATAGGCAAAGAAAAAAAATTTATTTTTGACACAAAGAGATTGCCATTGTGTTCTGTAGTGTTAGTCATTACCAGGAAATTCCCCAATTTGTCTGGGTTAAACAATCACACACACCCCAAAAAACAACCCACTTTAGTAAACACCAGAATATTTAAATACTCAAGAATGAAAGTCTCACTGTCAAGGCACATACCTGGATAAAACAGTGGATAAGAAATTACAGCTAAATCAGGCATTAAATGGACTCTGCACTTTAGGACAGGAATTTCCATACTAGATCATGTATCAGGCAAGCACATATCTTACATTCCAGGATATTTTCTGAAACAGTTTACAGGAAGAGAGTTAATGGGACATAGTTGTTTACATTGGCAAATTCATTACAAGGAAGTTGCAGCTAAATGAGTTTTGCCTCGGACTCCTGCGGTTATCAGATAATTCTTCTATAAAACACAGAAAAGAAGCTGCTTCTAAATGTGCCAGTTCCTAGAAATAAGGTTTACAAAGAAAAATATCTGTACCAAGTTTTAGAGCATGCTCTTAATGTTTGCAATGAACATTTCAAAAAAGGTGGCAAGCCTGACAAATCCTATCATGCCTTTTGGGCAAGGGAGACTGGCTGTTACATGCACTCTCCTGACATGTATTTGCTCATGTCAAGGCTATTATATGATGTGCAGTCAGGCTTGCAAAATCCAGAATCTCAAAAGCTTCACATCACACACTGCATTTTAAACCTGCCTGCCAAGGGCCTGTCAGCTTATTAAACAGGAGGGACACTGAACCTGCCCAAACGTTCTGACTGCTTTCCTCACAAGAACTGACGGTAGGGCAGAACTGTGTTTCCCAGTATCATTCTCCGACCCAGTAACACTGGCCAGCTTCCTGCTGCGTCGCTGAAATACTGAACAAGTAGGTGAGAAGATGCAGGGCAAGCGGAGAAAACCTTAAGGCTCAAGACACTGGTAGGAAGAGTTTAAACAAAACAAACCACTGTAGTCTCTACAGTGGTTTCTGCCTTCTTGTTTCTACGACAAGCAGTCTGGAGGGCGTGCATCACTCGGACTGCTGGAGCCAGCTACCAGGGGCAGAATACGGGGTGTTGGTCACCAAAAGGCTGGAACCAGCCGATGCCACTCACGTACTCAAACACAGCAGGAAAATGCCAAACTTCCATGAGCAGCTGCTGCAGCAGAGAGTAAGGCTCCTAACAGCTTTGGCTACAAAGGTTTACGTTCTGTTTATTAAGTCTCTACAAGACAGAACAAAACACAAGTAAGCGCCACAAAAGAAATCTTTCACTGCTCACATCTGTCAAAGTACAGTCGCAATAGCACAAATGAAGACTGGGTGCAAGTATATGTTGTATGTATTTAAAGAAACACACGTAATGCCAAGGGTGCTTCCATGACCCAAGGAACAATTTCTTGGCAGCTTGTCAACAAGATTTTTTTTAAAACAATTTGGAAACAATCATCATTTACATGAGCTAAGTGAAGTAACAGACCTCACAGCAATCACACAGTTGGCACTTGAGAATTGAGAACCAGCGGTCAGAAATACATTCTGAATTTTGTTCTCAGTACATTCCACCACGAGGTCAATGCAGTGGCATAGATTAACACACATTTATCTCCAAATATATTAATTGTGTGCATATGTGCACGTGTGCGAAAGGCACAGAACAAACACAGGAGAATGTTTTCCATCATCCAAATTGCACAGAAGACATTAAAACAATTTAGACAAAAAACTTCCCCCACACATCAAAAAGGGAAGAACCCCGAACTAACACCACTCCCTCCACACACAGATGAAACCTTTTGCATAATTTAAAATAAATCCAGCCTGGAAGCAGGCCACATCCAGGGTCGGATGTAAACAACTTCACCACACAGGTACAGTCGAAAACCAGCATTGGAATCAAGTGAATTTTGTGAGCAAAACTTCAGTGCTAAAAATATTTTGTGCAAGACAACCCTTTCAATCTATGTTCAGTTAAAACATTTCGAGTTAGAATTAATTCTCAAAATCTTCCTTTGCATCTTTCAGAATTCTGTAACAAATTCAGCACGTGCAAAGTCATTTGTGTAAGATCAAACAAAGGCATGTTCTCATAACCTTCACTGTAATAACTATAATAAATAAGTTTTCTGTCCAGAGACAGAAGTCAAGGACTCAAAACCAATTAGCAGCTTCTTCTGGCAATTTTTACTTCTTGATGTGCATAGCCCTGGAGAAGGTTCACTGAGGAATCCAGGTACCCTGCCAGCCCTTGAACTCATTTTCAAGTATCTTTCAGCTGAACTATACACTTAAAAGTTATAAAGGATTGTTCAGATACTGTTCCATGGTACTACTGCATTAAAACAACTGTGGCTGAAAAATCTCATTGAAGGCTATACAGTGTGTATGTTCATATAAAAAGAGAATGTACGGAACACAGTGTTTAAATTAATAAATAAGGTTAAAATTACAAGAACAAAGTGTTGCCACTAGCCCCTTCTAGAATGAATTTTAGAAGAAAAGTCCATTTAACTTTGAGTCCAAGTCCACCAGGAAGTACACAGGAGTTCCATCAAAAAGCTGTGCTTTTAAAAATCTCTGGATTTTCTTCTTCCTCCTTGGAATCCCTTGTGCTATTAGATGCAGGCCTGTATTCTAACCTGGGGGAAAAAAAAAAAAACAAACAAAAAAGAAAGAAAAAAAGAAAACTTAAAAAAAAAGAAAAAAGATGAGAGAACAGAAAAGAAAATATCTTTGATATCCTGAGCCCTACTTGACATTACAGCCTCCTAATTTTAATATCCTGTTGACTTCAGTTGGACAGATCCCTTTCTTACACCACGTGTATGATTATGCATAATTTTCAATCAGAGCCATGGTAAAAGGCCAAACGTTCTCAATGCCTTCTTAGGTCAGTTGAACTACATTGGAAGAGTTCAGCCCTTCACCAGTACTTGTATGACTTTCAGAACATAGAAAGATTAGATTACAACCCATAAAGTGTCCCTATACCTTTATAAAGCAATACATTTTTACAAATGCATTCCCCATACGTGCTTTTATTCAGTCCTCAGAGTAAAACGATAAATTTGGAGCCAAGAGATGTACATATGAACATAAACACTTGGGAAGAGGGACCAGAATTCCAGCCAAGCTCTTATATTTTCAACAGAGCACTAACTACACTACCAAACCCAGCCCCTCACTCTGACAATACCTAGGCAAGTCCACTCCTTGGAACAGAGAAAAGATGTATTAAGATCAGAAAGTGACACTTACCCTTTCACCAACAGCATTTGCTCAATTGTGTCTGGAAGAGGCATACCATAGCTTTCTGGCAGAAATAAAGTCAGAACTCCTGACAGCACGGTTAGGCTCCCCATCAGGATGTAAGGCAGGAATCGATCATAGGCACCTAGCAGAATGAAAAACATAAATAAAAAAAAAGAAGCTAGCATCAGCTCTAAGTCTCTGATAATGTTTGTACCTAGGTACAGGGCTTTATCCTGGCAAGGTTTATGTGTTCAGTAAAAACCAAGCAAACCAACCCCTCTCACAGCCTGGCGTTCAAAGCATATGTTGTTATAAATGTGGTTTTAGGAACTCAAGAGTTTCCTATTGGGAAACAATAGCTATAAAAGCTGTCCCTATTGAGTCAGTAACATTGTGAGTCTTCAGAGCACCTCTTCAACAGGGCACAAAACGCTCTCTCTCTCCATTATGATCAGTCCTTACAGATGCTGAGACCCTATTTTTACCTGCAGCTGCACAAGACACCTGGACCTGGAAACAGAGAACAGTAGAAAAGCCCAGCAACCCTCAGAGCAGGACACTGACCTGGGTAAAAAGCATCACTTTCCAACCACCACCACCTCCCCCGCCCACGCACAGACTAGTTAACTTACCAAGGTAAACGAAGTAAGGTGAGAGGATGCTGCCCAGTCTAGAGGCCATAGAACTTGCTCCAACTCCCATGTTTCTCACTACTGTTGGGTAGAGCTCAGCCGTGTAAACATAAACCATCGAAAAGGCAGATGTGATCCCAAATTTCCCCAACATCACCAGTAGAATAGATAGTGCACGGATATCTGAAATCACAACATGGTAAGGACTTCCATAAAGCTCTGACAATTCATGGTAACTCTTAATTCCATTGTGTCTGTATAACTCCTGCCCAATTAATTCCAGTATCCAGTGGTTTTTTCCCCTGTACATGTCTACAAGCATGGGCAACATTTTTAATGTTGTTTTTTGGGTGGTCTTTTTTGTTAGTGTTTTGGTTTTTTTGTTTTTAAATTACTAGGACTCAACTTTCATTTCCTCTTAAGCATGGGGCTTCCGGCCAAGCAAAAAATTAGGAGAACAGAACAAGAACGGGAAAGGTCCTCTCAGATTTCAGGGGCCAGATCTCTGCTATTGCAAACAATGACATATACTCCTTTTTAGTAAAATGAACAAAGTTAAACATTGAAACAAGTTATTTTTGGTTCCCTGCTCTGGTTGCTCATTAACATTCCTAGTTACAAGTCAATAATTTAATTACAGGAAGCTGGGTTGACTTTAACTGGGATAGTTAATTTGAAAATCAAAACAGATTGTATCAGTGTCCAATCAACTCAAAAGGACAGAAGAAAATACCCTAAAACCTAAAGAGAATGCAACACACACATCACCTGTATAAAATAAGCAAGGCAGTTCTTGCACATTCTCTTTTGTTTATTCTTTGATTTTTAAACAACTGCTAAGCAACAACACACACACACACCATACTCAACATCATCAGTAACGAGTCTGTAACCTTATTAATCCAACTGGCCTAAAGATACGTATGGTTTGGTATCCAATAAATGTTATTTTGTTTGGCAACTGGAAAGGAGGACATTATTTTAACTATCAACACTAATTCAGTACAGTTAACTGTCAACACTAATTCAGTAAGTTCTTTGTGGAAGCATTCTTGATCAGCAATGGCTCCCCTGAATATAACACAAAGAGCCAGTCACTGACAGCTGTTTGGGAAGGAAGTTCTGCAGCCTTTTGGTCACCTCTGGTTACTAAATTCTGGTGGGTCTAATCCTGGTTTTACACTTGGATCTTACCAGGGCACCTCACCAGGGATGTACATTAAAGGCAAAACTGGAATACAATGCTAATCCCAACACATCACAGAGCCAATGACCCACCTTTAAAAATGCATCTGAATTGACATGTTGTGTGAGCTCCTTGTGCAGCACCACTGAGAACCAAGGAAGAGGGGCCAAGACAGGACATGATACCTGTATTTAGTCCCCTCAGGACACTTTTCCTCCACATCTGCCCAGTGCATGGTACTGCACTTCACCTATCATACATATTTGAGATCAACTAATGATTCCATACGTGAAGGCACCAGCTGAATGAAGAGAAGAACACAGCCTCCCAAGAATAACGCAGCAGCCATTGAATACCGTCGAGGGAGATTTCGAAGCAGCAGCCAGGAAATAACGTAGGCTGGAACTTCAATCACTGCCGAGAGGAAGCAGTTCACATAGACATCTCCATGCAAGTTAGGTGTGTCAAGAGAAAGTCCAAAATAACCGACAGAGATTATCATCCTGAAAGAAGCAGAACAACAGGATCAGACAAATTTCTGTTCTTCCTGAGGTTGCCATGACCTTCTCTTACATTTCTCAAACACGGAGGTCACTATGTAAGGCAAATTCAGCATCTGCCAGATTCATTCAGCTCTGAGGCAGCTCAAGTGCTGACTTCAGAAACAGCAAGACAACAATTAAACAGTCCTGATGGTCTTTATTGTTCAGCTGCTCCTGAATTCAAAGAATAACATATATTAAAAAAAATTAAAAATATCCTATTCAGCATTAACACAATCAGGTAGCTCCAGAGCTGTTGCTAGCCTTGCTGAGGCACAGGCGTACGAGCCCATGATCATAGGTGCCGGACAGTCCTGCAGCTACAGAGGTCATATTTCTTATCTGATGCCATTGCATGACTTTGTAACTGTCCATCCCACTCCCATTCAGACCTTGCAAGGACTTTTAAGACATCTCATTTGTCTCTGCTAGTTGTGCTGATGGAGAGGGGCTGCCTACTTCTCACGTAAGCCTCCACATTGCAGGTCACACCAGGAGATAAGTGATGATAATTCACCATGCAGTCATACAGCAGTTCCTATTACTAGTGGTTATAGCCTTCAGCTGAAAGTTTGGACTACTGAATTTTACTGCTACCAAGGCCTACAGTAGCTTCTCATCATGTTTACCAGGGAGCTCTGGGTGGAGAACATTGTTTCTGGATCATTACCCTCCATGCTTTGTGTATAGAGTCAGAGAGGAGGAGTATGGCATCCTGGCAGACCCAAACAATCCGGGACTTTCTCTGCCATGCCCCAAGCTGGCTGGGCAGCATCCAAGTCACGTTTGCATGGCTCGGTGCCTGGGCTGGTCAGTTCAGCAGGACAGAGCTTGGTGGCTGGGAACACTGCCATCTTAATTGTGCTGCTGCTAGATGACATCTGGGTTCCACATGATCAAGGGAAAACACAACTAGCCTTGGAGACAAATCCTGTTGTGTCTTGGGAGATGCTGGGAAGAGAAGGTTATGCTTCACCAAGTAATACATGGTAAACAAGGAAATAATGGGCACCAGATCAGGACATGTTCAGGTGCAACGGTGGGGCACAGAGCACTCTGCACTTCAGCATCTACGTTACAACAGAACCCAGAGCAAAATCACTGTACAGCATGAAGCCGATCACTGACAAAAGATTAGCTCTTCCTCACATCACATGGGAAGAGCCTTCACAGTCCAATTGCTTAAAATAAGTTGCCTAGTGTACTTGGCAAAGCATGCAGTCATACAGCTGAGAGTAACTCCTCCGCTGCTGTGTGCCCTGCCAGCTAAAGCTATTCTTCGCCAAAGTAGTTACGCGATGATTTCCACAATGCTGTGCAATATGTCCAGCCCTGTGCTCCTAGGAGTTATTTTTATATACAACAAACTGTGCTTGCTGGAACTCACTTTCAGCAGCAGTTTGCCTTAGCTTATCATATTGGCAAACCTCAATATGCTTATACATTTTCTAGGAAAACTTTTAATGGTATTTACACATCCCAGGGTGACAAGAAGCCAAACTTCCTCCTCCCTGATGCAAACCCAGCAAAGGGATTAGTTCAAAGGCCTGCTGCTTACTCAAAATTAACAAAACAGCCAGCAATGTGTAAAGGTGATTTACTGCTATCCACAAGCACGCTCTTTTACAGAGCTTCTTTTATGAGATCTTTCAATTCAGAATGCAAAATATGCCACTGGTATACCATGGGTTGGAAAACATTGCTGTGAGTCAGCACAAGATACTTTTATTTTTGGAAATTAATTAAAAGGAGGTTAGGCAACTGACACACAAGGTAAAAAGAGTGGAAAAATTGCCCAAATCACTGAATACTTTTCTGCAAGAGAAGGTAAGATTGCATAAGTCAGCTGCATATGTTTGACACTTCCTGCCCATCATAAAACTTAATTTATCATGTGGTGAAAAGCCCTTCAGCATATGGAATGGGTTACATACTGCCACATCACTCTGTTTCTCTCAGATGCTTTCTCCTAACAGAAACACTGTTCAAACAGGTTTTGCATTTGATTTTTACAACCAGAGACACAAAATTGGCTGTGCCTAGGAACTTGCTGCTGACTTACTCCATGCAGATTAGAATTAGGACAGTCTCAATGCTCTAGCTCACTTCCAATTAAAGGTGAGAGTCAGCAATTGGACTTGGAGGTAAGACAACAGTATACAGACACTGTACTGCCATTTCTGCAAAGAAGCAATATTACTTTTCTTTTTTGAGCTGTTTTCTGCTCAAGTTCCTTTCTCAGTGTGTTTGTAGCACTGTGCTTGGTGATGGGCAAGGGAATCTGGCTTAAATATTAGCCAAGTCATCCTTTGACCCAAAAAGCAACATTGGCTTGTACACACTGGCAGCTCGGTGGACTGAACTCCAAGGCTTTGCCTCACTAAAGCACAGGACCATTGTTCAAAAAGGCAGCAAACAGACTTAGTTAGCTCCAAAAGCACTTGAGGGACCTTCTTGGTTAGGGCACTGTAGGTACACGCACTAATTGAACCTCATTTTTACAGCCTCTGGCAGGCTATAAGTTACCCTCTCCATCTTCTCTTTTCTGAGCAATTACAGCTTCACTGACATTTCCAGTACAGGAAAATGACAACCATTTAATCAAATAGAGCATAAAGTATGGCTTCAGCTAGTGCAGAACCAAGCTGAAGATGGCAAGTAGATAGAGCAGCTAGCAGGGAAGGTTAGGGAAATCTCAGATTAGAACTTCAAAGACAGCTTGAAAAAGAGATGGAAAGATTCTCCCCAGCCAGGTCAAGCATCGTGTTCAGACCCCTGGGAAGCAGTTCTCTGACTGGGGGACAGGGCATGACTCATTCCTCTTAAAAGACTTTGTTACAGTCAGAAGAGCACTCCCCAAGGCCCGATATCAGGCAGGATTCCCACGCATTATTGTCAGCTGATCTGATTGTTACTCAATTCAGGATATGTCTGACTGCTTCAGAAAGAAGTAACAACCCAGATGTGTTTCTAGACTGTTACTGAAATGAGGAACCTATGTAACCAGAATTTGGTTGGTTCAGCCAGCAGGTCATTGGGTTTTTGAGCTGGTTTTGTCCATATGTCTTCAGAACACCTCAGTGTTCAAAGAGCAGTTTTCAATTGTTTTGCTCATTTTGTGCTTACATACACCTGAACCGCACTTGCTTACCAAAGAATCACTGACATAATTGTGATAGTTAGGATATTTCGGGTTTTCATCAGATCCAAAATGGTGTACGTCTGCTGCTTCTGGGAATTCAAATCTTGCAGCTGGAAAACAAACAAACCAACCAATGACAGGAACATTAACTTCTTGCAACCAGAGTCATTGTGAAAATGAGTCCCTCCCAACTTATACATCAGTATTTTCCTACACTGCAGAGCTGAAACAGGTGCTTCACTTTCAACCAAACACCTGTACGCCGTTAAGAGCCAACAACCTGTGAAAGTAGTTGCTCCTCCCTAATTTAAAGTCACTTAAAATTTAGGCTGAAATTAGTAATTAGTTGCTTCACAAAGCAACTGCTTATTGTTACTTTTATACTTGAATTATAAAGGAACAGCATTAATTCACGATTTATATATGTTGCTACTGGCAGGGTTCTTGCGTCCAGTTTACAGCACTGTGCCTTGAGGATCACGGAAATCAACTGCACCCAGACAAGAAGAGAGCAACAAGGATGATGAGACATTTGGAAAACGTGATCTGTAAAAGTAGGTTTATTTAGCCTAAGGGTCAGAAGACCAAAGGCATCTTAAAATGGTCTTCAAAGACCAGCAAAAAAAAAAGTGATAAATTGTCCTTCTACGTTCACTGCAGACAAGGCAAGAAATAACAAGATTAAAATGCAGCAGGACAGATTTAGTAAATGACTCCTCATGCTGGACCTAACAGTAATGTATTTAAACTGAGACAAACCGGCTAATGAGCTGAAGAGCCCTCATCATCATCCAGCCTGTTTTTGAGACCTTCTTCTAAGAATATAAGCAAAAAGAGAACAAGCTTCTCCTTTCCCCATGGAACTTTCTAGCTCCTCAATATAAAACCACTTCCATGTAAACAATGGAAGATACTCATCCATGAAGCATGCAAACAAGTTTTGTGTTCAGTAAGATTGTAAAAAAGGAAATAATTTAAGGTTGGTTTTTTTAATTTAGGACTTTAATTTAGACCCCTAACAAGGGGTAACAAGGGAGGGATTTTTCAAAATATGTAAAAGGCGATTTAAGAGGACAAGTAACTTGGCAGTGTTAGATTTATGGTTGGACTTGATGATCTTAATCATCTTTTCCAACCTAAATGATTCAAATTACCAACTCTGATAAATGAACACTATATGGCTGAAGAACCACAGTTTTCTGAGCATGTCACATTTTTAACTTTTGTGAAAACTGGTGTTTTCAGGATTTATCAAAGGCTACTTACTCATCAATTTAATGGTATTTTTAACAGTCTTACAGTATGAACGTTAACAAGATTTTAACCTTACAATCTTCCACAGAAATTCTTTGTATCTCTTTCATATCTATCTGAATCTGTGACTCTATCAACAGTTAGAAATCTAACCAAGAAAGAAATAAGCATTCATCTTAGCAGCTAAAAATTATCAAATGAAAAAAGGTAATACTGAAATATTTTTAATTTTTACACTTTCTGAACTGTAAGCTGTCAAGACACAACATTAAAGTACAGACTCCTCTTTCCACAACTAGAAGAATCACTCTTGCCTGACAGACCTCTAGTACGTGCAAGCACAATAAACCGTATACAAAGATCACATTCTCCCTTGATTTTTTTGTCAGTGTGACCTGAGAAAGTCAAATTAAATTTTAATATGTTTAAAGACTGAATGCCTTTTGTTGGCACTGTGTACTTTTTCATGGTACGTGCAAATGGTTCTCAACAAAAGTAAACTATAATTGTAGTTTCAAAAGAATGCAATTACTCACTTCTTTAAACTTTTCTGAACTCTTTCTGCCTGGTCTAACATACCATGCTCTATTCTGCATTAGTTCAGCTTATTTAATACTTTTTCCCCTAAAACATCAGGCTGGTCCAGCAGTAGTTGGATGTATTGCAGGACACAACACACCAAGAAAGACAAAAACAACCATTAGTTTAACTTCATTCCTCAAGAACCTCTCTTCCATATTCAGTTAGCAAAGTTTCTTTTGGCAAGCTACTTGCTGGACCCCGATTTGGGGCCCTTAAGTCTTGTCCCTCAAGTCAAAATATACATTATCTCCTCAATGTCTTGTGAACTTCATCTGAGCTAATGGGAACATGAAGTTTATGTAACCTCTGCAGTCAGGCGAAAATTCTAAAATTCTTTCTGAGTGATATTTTGTTCTGAAGACCTGGAGGATAAAATAGCAACCTGATGCTCACGCACACCAAGTTTCAGTGTATTTGTTTTCATAAATCTTCATTTTCTATGAAAAGCAAACAGTTCTTTACATTTGACAGCTTTCACTCTGCCTGAAGCCAAACCTCCCACCACACAAACTGCAGTCAGCTCTACAGCTCACAGCCCTTTCTCATAAATCACATGATCTTTCCTAAGTACTCTCCAGTTCTGCCACTATTTGTTGCCAAGAGACCAGCAAACAGGAAACAAAAAGACGGAGAAAAAACCCAAACAAACCACAAAACAAAACCAGGAACAGTAAAATTCAGAGTCACAGTTGATGAGAAAAAAAGGACCCTGCCTTTTAGGAGCCGGATAAGCAGACAAGATAATCCTTAACAGGACAAGCTAGAACAAGAAGCTATGAGAAGGGCAGGGAGGGCAAAACAATGGTTTGACATTAAACCTATCAACCAAACATTTCCATCCCCCTCACATGGGATAATTCAACCAGCCAGGCCCTATTTGTGCTCCATGGCTTGTTTGCAACCAGTCACCTGCTGGATCCTAACCATTTTTGAAATCTCTCGAGTCTAAATACCGCAGGTGATGCTCCCTAGTTGCACGGGTTTGAGGAACATTCCCAACACGAGCTGGGGTTGCTCCACTGTCCAAAACTCACGTTCCAAATGCACGAGGGCTAAGGGCCAGATGGATTTCCGAGAACCTCTCTGCTGCGTAAACATGTTTCCTAAAAGCTCAAGAGATGCTGCGAGCCTTCTGCTTTGGAGCTCTTCAGAAAGCAGACAAGAACACTGCAAACAGACCACTGAGGAGAAGTTTCACACAGATTTTTTGGCCACAGCACTACTTTTACCTTAAAAAGTAAAAAGATGGAAGGAGTTCTGCATTCAAACAATGCCTGTTCATCAAGCTCATTTTCCTTTGAGTGTCGGAACGTTAATCTTTGTTTCTGAAAGCTGATGTGCCACGATTTACCTGTAAATATGCACTGCATACTCCAGCCCACCCTGCTGCAAAAGTCGGCGCTTCCCCTTGTCCAGTGTTCCCTGGGGCAACATCCCTACTCTTGCCCCTGCCTTCTGCTGCTTCTAATTCAGTCCCATTCAGAGATGGCAAACAGAACAGCATTTCTTTCTAAGAATGGGAGACAGAGGATTCCAGGGACAGTGACCTTAAGCAGATGTTGGAGCCAGAGCTTATTTTCTGTTCTGCTGCAGTGCTGGCAATGGGCATGAGAAGGAAGGAGAAAAAAAAAAAAAAAGGCACATTCTAATGAAAATCTAGGGAAAAAGCTCTAAGAAGAAGGTCTGGATTTTCCTGGCATTCTCACTCTGTTTCAGCAAGATCAGGATGTCTATCCTACTATCTACAAGTAAGTCTGGACAAACAGGTTTGTTTGCCCCTCAGCTAACTTCAACCCAAGCGAAGCTGTTTAAATCTCAACAGCAAACACACTACAGTCTAAAGGCTAACCATTTTCCTCAGCCTGGTACAGAAGCCTTGTAAAGCAAGTGAGTGTGCAAGAGATTTTCATGTAAATGACAAGACAATGTCAATTGTCAATCAGAACACAACTGGGCAACCGCCCAGACAGATTCTACATATTTGCCTAAAGAGGTGCCCATTCTCCTGGATTATGCAAACAGTTTGTCTGTCTGACTTTTGGAGGTCATGTTTGAATGAGTGTGGAACTGCTTCTATGCCTTAAGGTCACCAAACAGCTCAGACAAAGGGGAGATACCCAGAGGGAACACAAACATGTTGGAAGAAATAGATGGGGAGGAAAAGATACTGCTAGCTATGCCACCCTGAAAGAGGCTCGAGTTTTGCTTTCCTTAACATGGAGTACAAATTGGAGTTTAGTATGAACCAGATTAACATTATTTCCAGTGCCACTGGCCAGGATTAGTCCTGTGTTAGACTTTGCTAGAATTGTATTAGACTGCGCAAGCATATAATCTGTTCAGCACAAGTACTTAGATCACAAAGCAACAGGTACCTCAAATTCATTACTCTCCCACAAAAACTAGAGTTTAAAAGGAGAGAGGCAGCTGTAAACCGATCCAAAAGATGTTTGCATTAGAATGCATGTTGGCATTCCCATGGGAATTGTGGGGAAAGGGATTCTGCTCTTCAGGAAAAGGATGACCTTTTACCTATTTGAGAAGTAATACACTGCAGGCATAAGTCAACTCACATCTGGAAATTAATCACTTTACACGGTCATTAATAGGTCCAGCAAACAACTGGACTGCTAAATGAATCTTACCTCACTAGGGTCAAGTATTACATCTGGGGCTGTAATGCCATTAGTTTTTGCAGCCTTTCGGATGATGTCCTCTGCCTCTTGAAATCTTCCCTGGGAGATCAGCCACCGTGGAGATTCTGGAATGACCCTGCAGAAAAGGTTCAGAATAACAAGCCTGCATTTCCACAGAAAGTGCTGCTGCAGGCACCAATACGCATTGTTCCGGGCATGAAGATCTCAAAACTTGCCATATCTTGCAGAAATTAGAGCAATGACAACAGAAATCAGATTTACAAGAGTAGACTAGCATACTGAACAAGAGCAGACTAAAATGTGTTTGTGGGTTTTAGAAGTACTGAGGAAATTAGCAATGACTCAGAAAAAAAGCAATTAAAACTTTCAAAGCACGGGAAAACAGTTCAAAGAAATTCAGAAATGTGAATACACAAGGAGGGCGCTGTACGTTAAGAGGCATATCCTTAGAAAATAACATATATAAAATTACTAACTGCAAATACTGTCACATAAAGGTAAGTCAAAAAGTAGAATTCACCAGAGTCACTGAAAGTTCTAAGAAATGGGATGGCATCACAAACGTAAATGCCAGTGGACGTGAAGAAACACCACCCCCGTGTGGACCATTTAAACTTTACATGCCACCTAAAAGTACTTCATTAGCTACGGAGGAAACACGGAAGCCTCACAGATACGCAAGTACCGTTCTGTAGCTCGTCAGATCTATGTCACCCTAGCATTGCCCAGCTTCCCAAAACAACTGGTTTCTCCTGCTCTCAGTCCAAGCCTGCTCTTCAAAGCTCGTGGATTACAGTGCAGAAGGATGCGGTTTATTGACTTTTTTTTTTGCATGTGTATCACTGAATTTTATAGAAGCCTACAGAAAATGAAGAGTAGGCTTTTCAGGCAGGAGTCAGATCACCCACAAAGCTGTGGACTTGCAGCTAAACAACTGGGGAGAGTAAAAGACACAATGTCCGTCCTTCACCTGCCCATTTCTGAATTTCATTGGTAAAGGCTGGTTGGCTTGGAGTCTGGATCTTAAAATTTATCTGCAGACAAGACCTTCTAAAGACTCAAGTCTTTTAATTTAGTTATACTCACCACCAGAGCGGGATGCAGAGCAGCCCAGGTAAAGTAAGCGCCAGCAGCAGCATCCGCCAGTCTCTGATGAAGTAAGCGAACAGCGGCAGCAACATGTAGCCAAATGCATAGAATATGCAAACGCCTAGCGTGCAGAACAACACACGAATTGACTTGCCAAGAATTTCGGTGCCTGTTCAAAACAGCAGAGTGAAGATTAGTATTTTAACTTAATAGCAACCAAGTAACTTACCAAAACTACCTCTAAAAATTGGCTTTGAAACATACTGCACTAGTAGTTCCAGTACATACTGTGGTCTGCCATCCAGTTTTAGAGGCACCGCAGATTGGCTTCATGCAGTGATCCTGCATCAACCCAGGTCATTATACATATAAAAGGAAGAGAACTGGGCCATACAGTATTTCTGTAGCTCGAAGGAGCTGCTACTTGTCTAATTTTATCTTCTTTGAATCTCACACTTGACCTGAGGAGCTAAAACCATCTGACATACTACAAAACATTCACAACAGTTAACCTCAGCTTCATCTCTATAGTGTCCTCTCCAGCTTATGGAGAGTGACCAGCTTCTTTAAAGAATAATTCAGAGATGCCTAAATTAGGTTCCTGATCTGTATCACCTTCTAAAAGACTATTTTGCTATCAGCCAAAAAACCTCACAGTCTTTTGGTGTACACACATGGAGTTCATGTTGGGTCGCTAACAAAGGCCAGGCTACTGGCAGCGGAATTAAACGCACAAACAGGGATCAGTGCTTCCCTCTGAAATGCTTTGGGACCTGCAAATCAAGAGACATAGAAAGAAATATAATCTTCCTTCTTTCCACAGAAATAAAAGATTACAGATGTTGCAGCAGGATGTCTGCAGTGCAGTTAGCTGAACACTGCTTTCACAGCTGCACTGGCCTTCTTTGGCCCAAAAGGAATTTCTTGCCAGCATTTGGTACTTTGGACAGTGAGGTCACTGTAAATAACATTAATGAAAAAAAATATTTTTTTCCGAATGTCAGATTCATCAGGTAATGCACATTCCCATGACCAAATACGGTCTTAGTTATAGTGAAGATGTACAAAGCAAGAATCATTATGCCATTTACATTTTTACTATAGGCTGTTTAAAGGACTTTATAACGCTTACTCTATTTTTTTTTTTTCTTTTGCAACTCTTTAAATCAAATATGCATTTAGGCCCCAAAATGGACAACAGAAATCCATGAAAAAGCATGTCTTACACATCTCTCCAACTAGAAGCTAGACTCTTTTTCAAGTAACTGATTTCTGGCGTTTTGCTTTTTAGGTTGGTAAGCCACAGAATTAATTCAGATTGCACCTCTATCAACTGGAAACTTCCAAGGAGAGGACAAGTTATCCATGCATGGTGAGGACACACTCTTAACAGTGCTGCTTGGCAAAACAAATCAACCTAAGCCAGTACTGAAAAGGAGCAGGAAAAGCACAAGACAAAAGAACACATACTGTGCCCAGCAGGACTTTCATACCAAGAACAAATGCTGCCACGTAGTTAGATATCTGTCCCATGCCGACCAGCACAAAGAACACTGAAAACATCTCCCAGCTGGTAGAGAAGACCTGTATGAAGCTGAAGCCAGTCTGCATTGCCAGAGTTGCAAAGAGCACATTCTTCCTGCCAAACCTTCCATGGACA
>JAVJGI010000064.1:63530155-63542383 GCA_035590275.1 Ibycter americanus | reverse complement strand
GGGGGGAAAGGAGGAAAAGGGGGAAAAAAAAAGAAAAAAGAGATTATTATACAATAGCATGAATGAAATCTTCAGAAACAGAAAAATAGAATTACTCACGTGCATACTTAGGGTGATACAATACATCTGCAAAAAGCAGAGGTTAAGGAAATGTGACACAAGCACCACAATTCTAAATACACTGAAAAAAATCCACTGGCCAAGAGAAAATAATATTCCAAGGGCTGCTAGTTAAGTTGCCTTTAAGTATGTGCTGGAATGCTATTTCCTTCTTACTGATAGGACGAACAGGGAAACAAATCACCAGGAGCAAAATATTTAAAATGCAAGAGTATTAGGTGCTCCTTCTCCTGTAAGGAGCACACAGTTCACGAGACAGATCAGCATGTGGAAAAAAAAAAAAAAAAGAAGGAAAGCTTCTAAAAGAGAAGTAAAACTCAGGTTTGTAAGATGCTATTATCAGTTAGTGATCCCATGCTGCAATCTTCATTCCACTTCATAAAAAAATGAAACAATTTAAGGGACTCTGGCAGTTCTATCAATGAAGTATTTAAAAAAAAAAAAAAGTAATTAAACTAAACCCAACCCATCAAGCTGTTACAAGGGTCGGTGCTGATGTCCCGGCCCGGGCAGCCCCACGGCACAAGCAGACTTTGCAGCCTGTTACAGGACATCCGCTGAGCGCAGGTTCACACAACCCCACTCCAAAGTCAGACCTGAGCAGGGGGTCTCGAGCTGGTGCCACAAGCCTCGGGCAGGCCACGGCGCGTTCACAACAGACCGTTACTTGAACCTGCAAAATATTCTGTCAATCTCAACGTCGCGCCTAGCCAGGTGCGGGGCTCAGGCTTGCTGCACAGCTTTCCGTACCAGATGGGCAGATGGCGGCAGCAAAAAGCCGTAGGCAGCCTTGCTGGAGCAGTCTGCTAGTGGGGCTGCGGGGTGCCCTCGGACTCGACCGTGAGCTAGTTGCTGTTCAGTGGCTACGGGAGTAACTGGATGAGCTGCACCCATGGCCTCCTCGGCTGCACCGGGTGAGGATCTGTGTCACTCTGTGAAGGAGCTGCAGGAGGAGACTCCCATGATGGTGAAAGTGGGATGCTGGTGACTTCTGCCACCAGGAGAACAGCTCCTGCATCACCTGCTGGAATCACCCATCACCACGGAAGACACTCAGCATCCTTGTAGCAGAGGAGGGGCTGGGAGCTCTTTTGAACAAAGCATCCCAGACCTGCAGCGGCACCAGGATGAAGTGGTGGGAGACTCCCCATAGCAAAGAGGAGATATTGTCCCTCACATGGGACAGCAGCTGGAAAGCATGGAGCTCTGCCTGAGGATGGATGATGAGTAAGCTGAGTGCTCATGGGTTGGGATTAGCAGGCAGACCAACAGTGGCACCACTGCGGGTGTCCACGGCAGACCACTGGATCAGAAAACAGTAAATGAGGCCTTCTTCAGACAACCACAGCAAGCCTCGCGTTCACAGGTAGAGGCCATCATAAAATAGTCTGGGTTGGAAGGGACCTTACAGACCATCTAGTTCCAACCCCCTGCCATGGGCAGGGACACCGGCCACTAGCCCGGGTTGCCCCCAGCCCCGTCCAGCCTGGCCCTGGGCACTGCCAGGGATGGGGCACCCACAGCTGCTCTGGGCAGCCCGTGCCCGCGCCTCACCACCCTTACCATAAAGAATGTCTTCCTAACGTCTAATCTAGATCTACCCTCTTTTAGTTTAAAACCATTCCCTCCTGTCCTATTGCTACATGTCCTTATAAAAAGTCCCTCTCCAGCTTTCCTGTAGGCCCCTTTAGGTCTGCAAGGCTGCTATAAGGTCTCCCCGGAGCCTTTTCTCCACGCTGAACCACCCCAGTGTTCTCAGCCTGTCTTCATGGGGGACTTCAACTACTCCAGTACCTGCTGGAAGGACAAGACCCAGGAGGTTTCTGGAGTGCATCAACAACAACTTCCTAGTGTAGATGACTGAGGAGCTGACAAGGGGAGAGACTGCTGGACCTCATGCTTGTGAACAAGGAAGAACTGTTTCGAGATGTAAAGGTCGGCAGCAGCCACGACTGCTGGCTGTGCAATGGTGAAGCACAGGATCATGAGGGCAGGATCAAGGCCAAAGGCAGGATCACAGGGAGAGCAAACACTGGCCTGATCAGGGATCTATTTGGAAAAACCCCACAGCATATGAATCTGGAAAGAAGTCCAGGAAAGCTGGTTCATTTTCAAGGATCACTGCCTCCAAGCTCAAGATTGGTCCAACCTGATGAGCAGGAAACCACGTAAAGGCCCTGAACGATGCTACAAGATTTGTGGCATAGGAATTATGTTTCAAAAAAATAGGAACTCTACAAGTAAATCAGCAAATTAGAGGACCACATGTTGTTCTCTGAGAATCAGGAAGACAGCACACAAGGCATTGCACAGCAAATCCCAGGGAGAGAATCAGAAAAACTGAGCTTAAAAAACCCAAAGAAACAAACAGTCAACATCACAAAAATTAATGGTGTCTTCCATTTTATATTTTTTTTTTAAATGTTTGTACTGATAAAGAAGAAAGCCTTTGTTCTCTGGAGTACAGCTCAACAGCATTCATGCTTTGCAGCTTCTACAAATGCAGATCATTGGACTTACATGCTGCGTTTGATGATGAGGAAGAGAAGCTATGCGTGTTTATAAAAAAAGAATTTTAAGTTTGACCTCAAAGAAAGGAAAACAAGCCTTAGGGATCTCTCTGAACATAGTCCAAAGTAATTAGAAAAGAATGTCATTGATTGATTTTTCCACATGAAACATCTCCTACACCTGCTCTCTGGCATAAAACCAGTTTGCTTGAGAAGTGATTTCATTGAGAAAATAAACAGATAAAGGTAACACCCACTAACAATCTTCATAACATTCTGTTCTAGTGCAGGACCTTTAGTCTATACTCTGTCTACATTCAGATTTAGACAGTCACAGAACAAAGACATGTTAGTAACTGCAGAAAGACACTTACAGGAAACTTCACATACAAGAATTGCTTACAAAACAGCAACAAACGAAGAGCCAGCAGCTCTGGTGTATATACTTTACTTGTCTGAGAGCTGTCCCGATATGAAGGATCCAAGCAGGACGCCCACAAAAAACAGGGAGGTGCTCAGGGGTCCTTTCCAGTCGTTGTCACATACGAGATTCCACTGCAAGGAGAGAGAACGTAAAAGCCTTCTAACAAACAGGATCTCCTCTTCCTCCTCATCTTGGCTCAGCCCAGGTGAAAACATACCCTTTGGACAGAAAACCTCCATGAGAGAAACGAGTAACTAACTTACTGCACAGATGTAGCTCCATGAAAATCGTGGCAAGGGATGCTCAGTAGCAGTGGGCAAGGGCCACCCACGCTGAGCCATCTCGGGAGCCACCCAGCTGCAGCCCCAACACTACCTTTAGCTGTGACCCATGTGGCTTTCTTTACACAGGGGATGGCTGTGCTATTTCCCCTACAGGTATACGAGTGATGGTAACTAATTATTTCATAATGCACTTGGTTCAGGTCCCTTTCAAAGGCTCTGCAGCCCCTTAAACTGCTGCAGTTCTGCTGGTTTTGGAAGGAGTCAGAATAGATCCCAAACCTCCCTGCATGTGGCTAAGTTTGCCATTAAAAATTCACATTTCTAATTTAAGAGAAATTGAACTACGGAAACAAGAATATAGAAAAAATACTTTAATACCATTCTGAAAGAGACTGGAGACTGTTCACTCCTCACTGGGAACCTAACTAACATGAATTATAATCTCTGGAATACAAATTGAAATATATACCAAACAAACCAAAATTTCCAAAATTAAAACAAACAAACAAGAAAAATCCCACAAGAAGAAAACAAAGTATTTTTTAAATGAAGACTGCAATAGTTTCTGATCTCCTACCCATTTCAGCCTGATGTTTTTGAAGTAGCACTCATGTTATTTTTGTATCTATACCAACAACTATTATTGAAAGACTCTTAATTTTATTTTGGTTATCTGGGGAGAACAAAGTGTGCAAATATTCGAAGGACAAAACCCAGCAGGGACACCTCATCCCTCACCTCACTGCTATGCTGTGACTGGAGGAGTTCCCGGTGCTCTCCCTGTCCTGCCATGCTGCCCAGCAGCCTGCGTGCAAAGGGCAGGAGGTGCTGCAGCCCCACAGGAGAGGAATTTGGAGGCAACCAGTGCTTCTGATGTGAGGTCAAACCCTCCTGAGCTTAGTTATACAAACAGCTCCCACAGGGCCCCTTCTGATCTTTGAGGGATGGAAACTTTTAATCTGTATTAAAAAGGCTGAAACAAAGATATTCACCCTGACGCTAATAATTAATCCCCCTCGCCCCCCAATTACAAATGATTAAATATAGCATGTTTTCCTCTTAAGTTTTTTTTAATTTGTACTGGAACACTCATCAATGCTTTGATCTACCCCATAAGAAACCCAGCTGCTGTATGTCCCAGCTCTGCCATCCACACCTTGTCCATGGTCCCCCGGCCAGCATTTTGCTTTGTCTGCCAGCCCTGTCTCCTTAGCATGAAGCCTCTGACTCCAGGAGCCTCACAGCCCTCAGGCTGTTAACAGTTTATGCTACAACTACATCCTAATGTATGTTTTAAGGTTGGAGGATCACTAAAAACCTTGCCCTGAATGAACAACACCAGCAACGGCCTTCCACTCTCTGATCCCAAAGGCAAAACTCAACTGAGCCACCACCTATTTCACGGAAGAGCATCCAGTTTTGAATAAGAACTGGAAGTTCTTCTAGAGGTGAATGATGCTCACTCATACTGGCTGCACTCTCATCGGTGTTTGTGTAACTTCAGCTGCCAACCTTGGGCTATCTTATGAATTCATGTCCAACATTATTATTTTTTTATGGTCATAGAGGCAAACAAAATGAATACAGTTACAAATTGGGAGAAGGTGCAAGTTATTTCTTAACCTCTCCTTTGATAAATCTGACTGTGGTTTCATGTCTGAATAAAATGTCTCCTTTTATCAGACTTCATAACCATTGACATTATTCTTGCACTTATTCCCCAAACCTTTCCAGCCTCACACCATGTGAAGCACAAGCACCAGTACTCAATGCAATGCTCCAATAAATCCTACCGACGCCATCAATTATGCATCATTACAAAAGTTCCTTTCAGAATTGTGGCTTTCTAATGTGCTAACAAATGTATACACTCATGTAAGGGATGTAACTTATTATAGTTATCGATATAATTTGGATTAAAATCTGTAATTAACATTTATAATTAAATCTGTATTTACTGAATAGAAGTTGTACTTCATTATAGATTAAAGAAAGTTTAAGCAATTCTATGACGACCACAGAGGCTAATTCAGCCAGAAAGCTTCAGCAAATTTTATTTGGTAACTTGCAAATACGCAGCAAAATATCGTTATCAAATTTATACAGACCAAAGGTTTCAGTGCTTATCATATGCCCTCACATGACGACACTTAACCAAGAAAACAAACACCACAAATACTAACCCTGCATTAATAAAGACTCGCCTACTCATGAAGAATCATCTTTGTATCAGCTACTGGAGCCAGACACCTTCAATAACAGAATTAAAATCTAACTAGCCAAACATCTAGCTCGGTGATTTATAGTCTATCATTACTAAATAAGTCATTATTTTCCAGCTGATCACCCTGTGCTTGCAAGTTAGTCATCTCCTTTCATCTTACACCCTGTGCTTTGGCAAAGGCTGCGCAACATTTGGCTTTCCAGACACTGGCGTGCTTGTGCCCAGCAATAAACATTTTCTTCAGACCACTGGGGTAGAGACACTGCTTGAAAAAGTTAATGGCATTCAAATGTTTCGCACTGTTCTGCCAATAGCTTCTTGCATTGGTAGGAGGAAACACATCGGTCCTTAAAACATGGCAATTAAAACCAGCTTGTTTTTCTGTCCACTCTATTACAGCAATGTTAGGAACCATTACGCTGAAGATCATTTGAACCAGGCCCCAAAGTGAACTTCGGTATCAGGTTTCCAAGGAAAACGACTTTGGTTGTGCAATACCAGTTATTTACAGACTCCATAGATGCACAATCATCAGAACAAAGGGATTTTAAGGTCTGTTACCCCTTGCCTAAGGTAAACGAATGCTGAAGTCTTCAACTTTTTAATGACTCACCAACAAAGTCTACTGTATTTCTTGTCAGTGGTGGTGGCAGTAGTCTCCCAGAACCATCCTGCAACCACACCCTTCCCTCAACTATATGTTGCCCATGAAGAAGTCACCAAAGTACCACTGTTAGAAGACCAGCATCGCAAAGAGTGAGTGTCCCAGGAGTAGTTACTGATTGAAACCTGCTGCTGGCAGTGCTGTTTGGACACAGTATACTGTGACCCAGTGCTCTAAAATCATGTGCTATTTTCACTTCTTAGTGTCCTTTGAGTTAGCCTGCTAGCTCTAACGGCCTTTGCCCCAGTGAATGAGATGAGGTTAACCTCAGCAAGGTATCAGGGCTCCAAACAGGAGAAAAACATTTCAGCTTTGTTTCGAAGAGCAGCTGCTGATGTTGCAAAGAGCTGAGCTGCTAAACACTGGTACCCAAAGCTCAAGGACAGCTCAGAGCATTGTCACTCAATTTTATTATAACTTTAGAAGAGGACATCCTCTGTTGCAGCTTAAATTTACCTTCTTTCTCAGGCAGCTTGCAGATATTTTGTGCTGTAGCTACTTCCCAAACAATTCATCAGGTTGAGTTGTAGCTTTGTCAGCAGCCTCACACCTAGTAGCAATAATCACTTGCACATTGGAGTCAAGATGTGTGAGGAGACAGGCACCTCCATAAGGGATTCCTGGCTGCTGTCAGCTGCTGGTGAGGACAGGTGGGAAGAGGGGACAGGGAAAATAAGACAGGCGATGGAGATGGCCAGAAAATCCAGACAGCCTGGGGGAGAAGGCAGAGGGACTGAAGCCATTACTTCTCGAGCACAGGTTTGGGACCAGAGTATGAAACAGTCCTAGGTATTTACAGTCATCACATAAGCATGTCTTTAGGAGAATCCTTTCCAAGTTCTGCTTCATCTCTTACACAGCAAGTCAGCTACCTGGAACCACATATCCAAATCTCTTGCTATAAAGCAAGCCTAGTTACAAAACTGAGAAGAATAAAAAACAAACTACTCCCTCAGATCTCCTCCCTCCCCCAAACACAAGGTCCTCCGTAACCACATTTTATTAGCTTCCAGCCTTTTATCACAATCCAACCTGAACAAGAAATATTATTGCAGCTTTAGCCAGAATTACACTAAGCAGCATACACAGAAGTGTGTCAGTCTCACTAGACTAGTATTTCCTGTGTTCCATCTTACACCTTTCCAATACCAAACTGAACATTAATGTAACACCTCTATCCAAAAACAAACTACCCTACAGTTTTCACACAAACTGCAATCACAACGAAATTCAGACTCCAAGATGAAATATTTGAATTCTTTTAACTGCACACTGTGGAACAACATTCAAAGCACAAAATAACAGCATCAAATGAAAATTGCAAGGCATGTTTAGGCAGACAGGATGTCGCAAGTCCAGCTGAAGATACCACTATAAAAGTAGAAAATATCATTCCCGAAGATCTCTAGGCACTTTAAAACTTCCAGGGCTGAAGAGCAATTTCCTGTGTACCGGCTCTGCTTCCACTGCACTTGCAGAATACCACTCGCCTCGAAAGGAGAGCTGGCACTTCATGAATTACTAACAGTAAATCCTTGCAATGGCTCTCATCCATCCACTGATGCAGATCCCTTACCCTGCTTCACTTTCACTGCAATTGTATCATCTTGCAAGAAATGACAAACCAGGAAATAACAAAATTCTAGCTACTAATAATAAGATGTGTATCCTATTTAAGCATAAAATTTGCCCAATATTTTTAATGCATCATAACATGGAGATTACAAGTCTAATTATAGGTGCGCTCTTCAAACCTTCAGAAGTTCTTGCAATACAGCATCACAGCAAACAAATACATATCACCACCAAATACGCACTACTACCAAGTATGTTTGGGAAGTTAGAGAAGTAGTTGCAAAGCCACCAACAACATAATTTAAGACCTCACTTGAAAAAGTGTGTTTCTCAGATTATAGAGAACTGTTCCACCACAGAACTCCCACTTCCCTAACACCATTACCAGAATCCCAAACAAAAAAGAATTATGACAAATACAATAACTTTAATAACCTTACTTGGTTACACCTGTGTTACAAGCAAAAGCCTTATAAGAAAAGGAATTTTTTACAGCTACAATATATCGTGTCCTCCCACTCTTTTTTTTTTTTTTCTAAAACTGTTTTCCTCTCTTGCCAAGAATAACATACATGATAGAAAAATGAAGTGGGATAGTTCCATGTGCTAATATTTTCTTTTTAAAATCAACACGTTAGCAAAAATTTTTGAACCTAATCCAATATCCTGTACTCTCTCCTGCCACTTGCTTCTCTCCGCAAGTAGAAGCAGGTTCTACACAAAAATCTCACCAACTCACAACCTTCGAATCTGGTCTTGTCCATACCCATATAAATATCCTCTGCTTACTTGAAAGCTATGAGTGTTATTAAACACCCTTTCCTCTGAAAATACATTTGTATATTTCAAGTACTTAGAAGTTCCAGATGTTACATTAAAGCTTATTGGCTAAATGTAAACAGAGGTCTGTATCTACAAAATATACATTCTGCTCAATTTCTCTCCTTGTAGTTGTTTTAAATTTTGACAGAGGTAAAACTTGCATAGAACAGGAAGGAAGGTGCCAAATATTTCATAATTTCAGTGCAGAAACTTCACCCTCCCCCATACATCAGATTTTTGAGATGGCTGGAGAAAAGGAAACAAGGCACAGACATCAGATACCAAGAAACATGAGCTGACTTTTAATTTAAAAGTAAAGACAGCATAATGGGAACACTACCCTACCATTAATTGTCCATGGTACCTCTAAAAGAGCATTGTTTCTATTTAACTATATCAATTGCACATTTCTGACCCTGCAACATAAAACAGTGTTACCATTTGTTAATAATACTAACGCTAGTTATTGTTGCAAGGTCAGAAATACCTGTACTTTGTACAATTCTGAAGAGTCCTGCATGACATGCTTCTTAAACCAACCTTGAAAACCTCAGTACTTTAGAAGTACTTTTGTACATCTGTCAGACATTTGTATTTACTTCTTAAATGAAAGCTAGACCTTTTTTTCCTTCTTCTGACAAGACTATTAATACCAACATTTTGTACCTGCAAATCACCTAAAGGTCTTTCCACAGCTTTACCAGCGCCTGGGGCTGAGAAGCTGTCAGTATGAACTTCAGCCAGAAAAATAAGCAGATATTAACCTACAGAAAGAAAGAGAATGCACCTACTTTAAAAGATAAGAAATAACATGGGGGTGACTAACATCAATGAAGAGTTCAGTGAGAGCTGAACCTGCATGACATGAGCTTGATTTACACTTCAGCTCCTGGCTCTGCTCTTAGAAAAGCCTGGTCTAGAGTGGCCGGTGTGCCTGCCCATGGCAGGAAGTTGGAACTAGGCAATCTTTAAGGTCCCTTCCAACCCCAAACCATTCTATTATTCCATAAATTACAATGTCTAGCATGAGCCTGTGTTTTTATTACGGTAAAGCAAAAAATGCATCTCTGCCTTCCAACAAAGAGTGAACACTGAAACCTCTGGTTTTACAGTTGTACCGCAGTGCCTCTTCGTGTCATTCCAGGTGTCACCACTGCACTCTCCACTTGTTTCCTGAAGGTCTTCTGGCATAACCCACTGACCTTCAGGGACAGGGCTCTGAAATACAGCAGGGCACCTGAATCCCTGGTGTGCAGGGAATGGAAGCTTCTGAGCCTTCGTAACTGCCCAGAACTTACTCTCTCTGCATGTCCCTACATGACGGAGCACCAGCCCTGTACCGAGCCTCAGGACACTTGGCAATTCCCACCATGCGCATCCTTCCTCTGCAAAAGCCAAACAGTCCCTGAAGCTTGTTAAGAGCACAACAGGCATAAAACATGCAGCTCTGGAGTACAGCACCTGCACTGAACTGATTTCAAACTGATGAATAATGCAATACATTTTCAGAGGTTGACAAAGGATATGTGTATACAAAATACCCTGTCTATTTATGTTTCAGTAAGTAAGAATTACTCCCGTATGGATTAAAATGCTTTGACTGCTGTGTTGTCTAATGTCTCCTCATCACATCTTATTTCCAATCCACTTATGCTCTTAATAATTTCACTGCTCAATTCTATTCCCAGTTATTCAGTACAGCCCCATAACAGCTACAATGGGCAGAGGTTAGCCTTTTCCCTTAATTACTCCAGTTTTATTCCTTTTACTACCACATACAAACTTTTATTACTTCTACATTCTTTTTTTATGGGACTTATGGAGGAATAGGAACAACACAGATGGCTTCTTGAGCCAAAGTAAAGCTCTTCCTATTCCCTGAGCTACAGCATTTCAAACAGCAAGAGACAGAAAGGGATTTTGTTACAGGGGGCTGGTTAAATACTGCAGACTGGCTAACAACAACCTACTGTTGTTGGTCTGTATGAGAAAAGGAAGCCTCTCCAAGTGAGAGGGAACTGAATGTTTTAAGTCTCCCCTGAAAAGCAGAACCATACATGAGGACTTTCCCCAGAGTCATGAGAGATTCAGCAAAAAGCTTTCTTTACAAAAATCCCCCCCTTCCCCCTCGCAGTGTTGGCTATGGAAATCTGGGACAAAGGTCCTCATGATTATTCAACAAGTTAGAGATATGCAACCAAACACAAGATTAGTTAATCATAAAACCAGCAGCACCAAACCAAGAAATTAAACAAGTTTAACACCAAAAACCTGCAAGTATGTGAAAGGCCACGG
Source organism: Ibycter americanus (assembly GCA_035590275.1). Lineage (NCBI taxonomy): Eukaryota > Metazoa > Chordata > Aves > Falconiformes > Falconidae > Ibycter > Ibycter americanus. The sequence continues at coordinate 63,531,465 of JAVJGI010000064.1, read as the reverse complement.
CTCTTGCAAAACTCCCTCAGAAGCATTAATATTAAAGGAGAAAAAAATACTGCCTCAGTGCATGATGTCTGGGCAGACAAACATCACCTCCCACAGACACAGAACATCTGCCAAACCATACAGACAACGGGCCAGAGCTTCTGGCGAGTCTCTGCAAAATGTTAGCAGCTCCTGTTTCTTATAGATTATAAGACTCCTGGACAACACCCTGATAGCTCAAGACATCTTAATTTACACCAAGCCATAGCTCAGGGAAGCAGCTCTGGAGACAAAGTACCGGCTGAAACCACGTCTAAGCCAAGGCAACCATTATAGTAAGGCACTTGGAACAGAACCTGTACGTTCAACTGTGAGTGAGACTGCCCTGAGAAGATGCCAATTTCCTTATGCTGCCCCAAGAGCGGCCCAGCCTTTCACAACAGTGCATTTCAGCAGTGACCAGGGTCTAGAAATTCAGAACAGCTTTCCTATCGAGGAAAACCACTGTTCTTCAGAGACAGTGAGGCAATGCCTTGTGCCACTTGTCGGAATCACTCAAGCCCTTGCTGCGTGTGGTCAAGGGAAGTTTCCAACAGCCCCAGTGTCACCACTGCCATGCCTCCCTGCGCTGCCATGGCTCCTCTCCCTTGCTCCCTTCCTCACCCCAGCCCTCCTGAAGAGGATTTCTGCGCTCGGATCAGCGTATGGCCATTAAGCGCTCACACCCATCACTATCCAAACACCCATTTTGCAAAGCGACAAACAACAACAAATATAGTGCCAGCTCTGTCAAATTTATCCATGGGCACAAACAGTCAACGGGGCTGTACAAATGGTTTGTAAGCCTTCCGGGAAAAAAACAAAACCAAACCTCGACGTGTTTTGAAATTCAGGTATTCCTCAAAGTCCATTTCCTTGTATCTGAAACGAATTCTCCCGAACCAAGAGGGCCAGTCGGCGCAGCTCCGCGCTGGCTGGGCCCTGACCGCCGGCCTGGCGCAGGGTGTGTGGGCAGCGGCGAGCCCGGCCTGGCCCAGCAGGCGAGTGTGGCGACCGAAGCCACGGGCATGGCCACTGAGGGCCACCGCAGGCGCTCAGCAGCGATCAGGATCCTTTTGGACGCAGCATCGGACCAGGACTCCCGGCCTGCTGCATCCTGCACCACTCCAAGCGACTTCTACTGCCCACCTTTTTGTTTTTTTTTAAAGAAAGCAAAACCCACCCTGTGGATCTTCAGAGTTGAGAGGTCTCTGAGCCACCGAGCGGGCCGAACCCACCGTCCCCGTGCTGACCCTGCTCCCAGCCCCCCGGCAGCCACAGGCGAGGCGCCC
>JAVJGI010000064.1:63502827-63529002 GCA_035590275.1 Ibycter americanus | reverse complement strand
GCCCGCCGCTGCTCCCGGCCTGCCGAAGCCGGGCTGGGCTGCAGGCTCCGGGCGGGCATCGCCCTGGCCGGGGCTGCTTTCCAGCTCCTCACAAGGAGCCCGGCCCAGGCCCAGCTGGGCAGCCTGTCCCCTGCCCGCTGGTGCCTCCTTGTCGAAGCAGCCCATTAATACGGGCATCATATCCCTTATTTACTGCGCAAAGTGTTCATAAACCGGGCTTGGGGTGAATGAAATCATCACACAGCTGCCTGCTACCCCCAGGCCTTGGCTACGCAGGTGAACCCCCCCGGGGTTCTTGTGTATGGCCTTGGTTTGGCTTGTTGCCACGTACGAGCCACGAGTCTTCCCTGACGGTTTCGCCCCTCACACGACCGAAGGCAGGCAGGTCTGCGAGTCCCAGCGTTCAATGGTTCCCCACCTTGTTTTGGCACCTTCCCACAGCTGCCATCATCCCTTCAGCAGGCTCCTCTGTGGCTGTAAAAAGATCTTGCTGACCATGACGCTATTTTCTGAGGGAACATGTACTATATGTTTGACAAATAATAAATTTAATAAATAATATTCTATTCTCCGGCCCAAAAGCCCAGCTTATTACCTAGTGGCACTGTCAGGAAGATGGTGTCTCCCACAGAGCTTAGTTAAAAAGCTACGTGATCGTCACTGCAGAATTTGGCCTTGCTCTCTGTGTGGCTAATTTCACATTTCTAACTGGCTTTTTTTGGCTGACATCTTCTCCGCCTCCAAATGATGAAAGCCAAATGTATACCTTTCACAGCATTTTTGAATGCTTAGATTTAAAAAGAGCTTTCGTTCCACCTTACAATCGCACAGCTGTGAAAAAAATCTCAAAGGTGGGAAATGAAACAGGCAAAATAGAAGTTAAATCTTGTGGTGAGTTGACCTTGGCTGGACACCTGGTGCCCACCAAGCCGCTCTGTCACTCCCCTCCTCAGCAGAATGGGAGGGGGAGAAAAATAAGATGGAAAAAAAACTTGTGGGTCAAGATAAAGGCAGTTTAATGAAGCAACAGCAAAAGTTGTGCACGCAGAAGCAAAGGAAAATGAAAGATGTTATTCTCTACTTCCCATCAGCAGCGATGTTTGGCCGCTTCCCGGGAAGCAGGGCTTCAGTGCACATAGCAGTTGTGCTGGAAGACAAACGTCATAAATAACGAATCCCCCCACCTTCCTTCCCCTTTTTCTTAGCTTTTTTATCTGAGCAGATGTCATATGGCGTGGAATATCCCGTTGGTCACTTTGGGTCAGCTGTCCTGGCTACGTCCTCTCCCAAAATCTTGCCCACCCCCAGACAGCTGCGGGGGGGAGGTGGGGAGCAGCCTCGATGCTGTGCGAGCCCCGCTCCGCAGCAGCCACAACACTGGTGTGCCAGTGCCACCTTTCCAGCTACCGATACAAGCACAGTGCTGAGGGCTGCTGTGGGGCTCAGCCAGACCCAACACAAATCTCAAAACCATCCCTGAGCCTGGCCGGGCTCTGTGTCCAGGGCTTTGCAGGATTACAGAGTCAGGATCGAACCATCTGAAAGCCAGAAAAACTACTAAACCATAATAGTCTCCTGCGTGGAAGAGCTTATTTGTGGAAAAGCTTATTTTAGGGTTTTATTTTCATACTTTATCCACACTAGATACATTTTAAATTGTTTCTTTACTGTTTCCACAAAGCATTAAAGTTAGGGGACTTACTCTTCAATTACAATCCACATGGAAAGCAGGTTATACAATGCCAGTGCACATTTTTATTACAATCAAGACAGAAGTTAACGAGTGACAATTACAATAGTTTCATATATGCTTTAGCAGATCCAGTAAGCCAGCGGAGGATCAAAGGCTGCACAGAGAGACCCAAGTAAAGGTGGCGGAGGTGACAGACGAGGCACAGTGCCACGGCCCCTGCAGCCAGCGGGAGCGATCCAGCTGGTGCTTCCCTCCCATCCCCAGGTCAGAGCCTGGGGCATCCCCCAGCTGCGCGTGAACACCCAGGTCCCACACCGAGCCCTGCCGAGCACCTGCCACACACAGAACTCCCTGAAGATTGCAGTGAGAGGAGGCTTACATAGCTTACTAGCAATGCATTTTATTTCTGCCAATAGCTACTAAACCAGTGCTGTTTTCTTCAGCTTTACAATTAAAAAAAAAAAAGTAACTTGCCAGAAACCGGCACTCCAGATTCATCCCCATTTGATTCTCCCACAGACTATTACTCTTTGGATTTCTTCAGAAATCTCCATGCAAGCCTGGGAAAGATACTGGCATAAGGACAAAAATTCTCCTTGCAAATGCTTTATCAGTTGGAGCAATCTTCTCTCATTTTTACTATGCTCAGACACTGTAAGGCCTTATAACAACATCACATACTTTTCAGAAAGGCATTCCACTCTTGTGAAAGATGATGGTTTTTTAAAAATCTGCCATTAAAAATACTAAAATGTGACACTAGCTTGAGATCAATAGTATAAGTAAGAAAAATGAGACTGAGACTGATTATAACTAGGTATTTAAAAAAACCCCACACAACACTTTTTCCTACTTAAAAAACAAAAACTAGGTTTTAAGATACTACAAAGTTCCAGAGTACAAAAATATTTACCTTTTAGAAATACACAAGCCTACAATCACATAAAATAAGTATCAATACAAAAATCTTCATAAAAATACGGCCACCTGTATTTAACCAAGTCCTCAAACCTGACCTATGCTGACATAAAGGCTTTGTTGAGAAATTTAGTTATGTCTAAACAGCTATTCTATAGATTAACTTTGTAATAAGCAAACCCAAGATTAAATACTGCTGCTGTTAGAGAAATTCCAGCTTGAGAAGGGATGAGAACATCAGGGGTCACAGGATAATGGTTGCCTCATGGCACATTACAGTTGTGGCAAAAGCATAACTGCAGAAAATTAATATGAAGGTAAAGAGTATTTCCATATCCCAAAGAGCAGCTTGAAATAATTGCACAAGTTCCTTGCATTTAAATGTTATAAAGCTTTATATTTGTGCTTGAACTTAGAGGGAGAGCCTCATTCCTATGCCAAGTGCCAGCACAAGACAACTTGCCACGAAGTCTCACTTTAGAGATGAGACAATGTGCTCTTGTTGACACTTACAGAAGGTGAATCGTGGCTAATTGTTCTTTTATAGAGGATAAAAAGAATCAGTCTACCAGGTCTGATAGACTTTATGTGGCCAAGAAGTACATGCACAGCTAATAAATAGAAAAATAAAAGGTATTATACTTTTCTCAAATTATGTAGTGTTCATAAAACAGTAGTAGCACAACTCTAAGCTCTACATTTGTTTTCATCCAATATAGCTTTGCTGAACTTTAAAAAAAATAAAATGCATACATAACCTGTTGGGTTTGAAAAATGAAATACTGGCTTTGTTGGTGGTTTTTTTGGGCTTTTTTGTTTTGAAAAAACTGTGGTCCCAAATTAGCCCTTTTGTGTTTTTAATAGCTACAGGTGAACATCTCCAGTACAGAACATCAGATTTTTGCAAGCATTTAAATTTGTAAATGGTACAATGGTTTTGCTGAGGTTTTTGAAACTGCACTGAGTTTTCTCTGAAGGTACAGAACAATGGGGTATACATTCAAAGCAGAAAGGAAATGCTTTGGGAAAAAAAAACAACCCAAAAGATCTAAAAAACTGCTTATGCCAATATACGATGGAAAAACCTGAAAGCTAAAACTGCATGGCGTGTTTGGATAGGATCATTGACTTGCTAAAGCTCGTGTTTCTTTTGAAAGCCAGCAAGCTACAGTCCTTACTCGATGTTAAAAGACTTCCCCCCATCCCCAAAGACACTGAACATTCAGGAAGCCCAAGGATTTCAGCAGGCTCAGGCTTTATGAAAAAGCATCAGCTTCTACAGGGACAAGTGGATCCGAGGTCCTGGGAAAAGCAAGCGACATCAAAAGATATTCCGATGTCTTGTTTAAAAAGCACATCCTTACAGTGAAGTCTACATCTGCTTTGCGACAACTAAATTCTGATCCCACTTAATCTACTGGGCTTTGGTCCCAGATTTCAAAGGAGGCCAGGAAAGGAAACTTTTGGGGCATTTGCTGAGATTTTCAGAGACAGACACCCGGCTCCCTTTCATCCAGTCAACACGCACAGTGAGAAAAAACACCAGCATTACATTTGCTATCTTTTTTTTTTTTTTTTTTTTTTCCCCAGCAGCTTTCATTGAGTACCTGACTGACTGGCCTCATTGCTGTATTGTTCCTAAGGCTCATTTCTAGCTTACTCCGCGAAGTACAGGCAGGCCCCCCCACTTCTCAAGGGAGTGTCTGCTGACAAACCCCAGGTATCAGGACACTGAATTACAGACTAAGAGTCCTACAGGAGTAGACAGCATCTCTTCAGTAAACTATGGATTTGGGTACAGTAGCACGGGGGATAACAGCTGTGGTGCAGTAGCATTGACTGTTGGGTTTTGTTCGTTTTCCTCCGGCAGAAAATGCGTTTTGAGAAGATGTTGTTCTTCTTTCAGCCCCTCTGAGAGTGTGCATCTTTCTTCACAAGGGTGTTACCAGAATTTTAGGACTCTTCTTTGAATTCCTAACGCCAGTGGTTTGTTGCCCATTTCTGAAACTGAAAGCAAGTAGAAGACTGAGAAGTTAGAGAACATTTTACAGGGTTTTTTACTTTACATTTACTTCCCTCTCCTCATTAGCACTGCTAAAATAACCATGTTACACTACTAATATAAACATTACAAAAAATGTAATGCTCTGTAAATTATGCCTTTCTGGATGGCAAAGTAGTACAGCAAACAACACTTGGAACTTGAACCTGACTCAGTGACTGTAATTCAGTTGCTTCAGTCTGCTTATGCAAGAAGTCTGCGAAGGGAATCTGGTTTGACTCTAGGATTTCTTAGCTACACTTTGTCAACTGCAAAGCCAAAAAGCCATAGGTCAGGCATATGAGAAATCCCTAATTGCAACAGAGAGCAGCATGCCCTCAAGGAACCTGGCCCAAGAATTCTTCTTATTCTGGAAGCGTAATGACATCTCCTTATACTGACCAGGAGTTAGACACAAGGCAATTCCAGCTTCTTCGAGCTGTTATTGGTTATAAGGGCAAATTCTGTTTCAGTACAAATTTTCAGTAAGCTGGAGGGTAGCTGTGCAGCTGCACTTCGGCTAATTCAGTTTCCCTCTGCTGCTCCCAAGAATTTTCCTCCCAGTATAGTAACTAGCAAACACTGACCATCTCCACTGCACCAGCACTATAACATACATGCACAGATTTCAGTGGAGATGTTTGCTCAGGGTACCCTAAATAGCAATGGTGGTGGTGCAAGAGAGCTGGCATTGCTTACAGCTAAACCAAATAAGCCAGGAGAAAAATCTGTCCTGGCATGCCTCTCGCCTCCCAAATAAAGGAGGCTAGACTATTGAAACCCTGTGCTTAATCTGGAAAAACATGAAAAATGAAAATGTTTTGTAATGTAAATCGTCCTACTAAATGAATAGTTTAAATGAAGAGTTAAGGAGAGTGAATGATATAAAAGGATGGGAAGTGTTGGGAGATACAAAGCAACAGCCTCACGGTGATGCGAAGGTCAGCTCTACTTTGTGAGTGCCCGCTTTTGAGCACATCAATCAGCTCTCAGGTTCAGAGATTCTGGATGAACTGCATAACATCAATGTCTGTCAAAATAACAACCAAAAAAAAAAAAAAAAAAAGAAAATCCAAAGGGCGCTTGGAAAGCTTTGATGTTTTGCAGTGGATCTGATGAAACATGTTTACCAATTGTGAAAAGGGACTATGTAGAAAGAGGTCCTGAATTCTTGTGAAGCATGGGATGAAGTAAAGCCGCCTTACCATTTCACCTTCAGCATTTGCTCAAAGCTTTCAGGCAGAGGATTGCCATAGCTCTCTGGGAGAAACAGGGTAAGGATCCCGATCAGCACAGTCAGGCTTCCCATCAGGATATATGGTAGGAATCTGTCGTAGGCACCTGGCAGAACACAACGCCCACAATCAACAAACCCACGTGTAAAATTTACATTTCCGACATTGCTGTAATGCAGAATTAATTTGGAATAATTAGCTGAAATCTTCATAAATATGAAATGTGAATCCAAAACTGAGTTACGTCTGTTATCTGCCAGAAAACCAAGCAATTTTTTCAATTTTAAAACTACATGTGCTCTAAGGTGCTCAACACCTACCATCAGCAGGATGCTGGGCTTGTGCAAAAGAAGGGAAGAGACTGATGGCAGCTGAACCACCCAGTTACAGACTAATGGGCCGTTAATGGGGGAATCCTTAAACATGCTGCCTATTGCAGAGGGAGAGCAAGCATCAGGCCTCCTGTGACAGAGGAGAGGCTCTGACCTTGGTCTACTCAGAATATTATTTTGGACTAGAAGGCAGCAGCCCCTGCCAGCAGCCTGAAGCCAGCGCACAAGTGTTTGGGCAGAATGCGAGATCTACAAGTCACAACAGCACAGCAGTGAAAAGGTCTTTCAGTAAAGGGATTATCTAGGAGTTAAAAGTATTTAAGGTAGAAAAAGTACCAAACTGGACTTGACAGCTTTATTTTTCACTTGGGATAGAGCAGTATGCTTTATAATGTATAGAATAAACTAGGATTAAAGTGAAGACCCCTGGGTATTTCACATAGAGCCAAAGTTTGTGATTTGATCTCTTCTGTGTTCATGAACTGGATGAACTGCAAGGTCCTAATTTAGCTGTAGCAAATATCAGCAGCTGACGAGTTTCTCCTAAAACCACCTAAAGTTTAGGAAACTATTCTGATGACTGCAACAAGATTTATTTAAAAGCTGAGCCTATTGAAACCTGGGAGAAAAAAAAAAACCAAACAACAAAAAGGCAACAGTAAAACCTTTATCCTGTTGATTCTCCCTACTACCATTACCTGTGCTGCAACAGAGGCTGAAGACCCTTGGGAGCATCACAGTCCTGCTGTCCCTTTCCCTTTACATTTGCACTGTACAATTATGAAATAAAGACAATGTATTTTCATTATTTTTGGTACAGTATGTTACAGTCACATGGGAATGCAGAGGTGAGATAACACAGGTGAGCTACAGAGAGTGGTCTCCTCTCCCCTTTCCTGGCATTAACCAGAATTAACCACTTAGCAGTACACCAGCAATGTTCTGCCAGGGTCAGCAAAGTCACACTCATTTCGTATCAAAGGTCTCAGCAAGACTTGTTAGGTGCAGGGGAGAGCTGAGAGGGGTCCAGTGATGGCAGAAAGAAAGAAATCATGTGTAAGCAAAAGAAACAGGAGATTGAGCACCCCGGACTGAGCAGCTGGTATCCACCAGTACTTCCACCCTTTATCCCCTAATCTCTGTCACTTTCTCATCTGCAACATGAGGATCATTTCCATGTACTTTAAAAAAAAATAAAATAATCAATTAATATTTGTGCACCATTGAAAATGTGATGGTAAATAAGTGTCAAAAAAAAAAAAAAAAAGCCTACGAGGAAATCAGTAAGTCTGCTTACAGACCAAGGCATGAACAGTAAGAAAAAGCAGAAGGAATGCTGAGGTGCCTGGCTTAGTAACTCAAAAAAAAAAAATCACTTCATGAAGATCACAATTAAACACACTCCTGTGCTGCTTAATCTGTATGCTTTCCATGTATTGCTTTAGAGATCACAGATTCAGGGGATGTTTGGATTCCTGCCTGGTTCATCTCCTTCTGATGTACCCACCTTAGATGCGCATGAAGAGTACAACGCAATGAATTTCCTCCTGCTAGATTTCCTTACTTGCAAGACCACTTCTTGTCATGCCCTCCTGGAAAACTAACCGGCATGCCAGGGGTAACACCCATGGCCAAGATGTGACCAATTATCACCCCAACCACTCCGCTCGCATGGTTTATAAACACTGACATTGTCCTGGACCAGCCTGGACCTGCTGCGGTGGTGGATGAACCATCCCCAGCTTCAATAAAAGAAAAGAGTGCCTGATTCTTCTGTGAAACCCAAGGAGCTCCACTTTGTTTCTACAGTGTGTGACAGTGAACTCAGACCCAAGGTGAGAGAAGGGACTTGAAAAGACAACAAGTGAAAGGTCTTAAAGCTGAGACTGCACTGCAGAGGCTCAGGTAACTCCTCTGGGTGGCTGTGTAGTGCAAAGCAAGAAACATGAGATGCCTCACCCAGGTAAACAAAGTAAGGAGCGATGATGCTGCCCAGCCTGGAAGCCGTGGAAGTAGCTCCGACTGCCATGTTTCGCACTAATGTTGGGTACAGCTCCACATTGTAGACATAAAGCATTGAAAATGCAGCTGTGATGCCAAATTTTCCAAGCATCACCAGGCCAACAGACAGGACACTAAGATCTGGAGGAGAAAAAATAAAATCAAGGTGAATAAACACCACCCTGTGCTTATTACTTGTATTTCTTCTACATCCCAAAGATGCTATAGCCCTTTTTTTCCTAGTGGTTTTGGGTTTTTTTTTGTTTTGTTTTTGTTTGTTTGTTTTTTGTTTTGTTTTGTTTGGTTTGGTTTTTTTTAATTATAAAATCTATTAGCCCTATCCCTAGATGACTTGGCTATTAACTTCCCACTGAGCATAATGTAGATACTCAGGTTCCTTTGTACTTGTCAGATTTTGGTTGTCTCCCAGTAAAACAGCATTCTTGAAATGGAACAAAAGTCTGGATTATACAGTTTAAATCCCCCCCGCTTTTTTGCAAAATCCTGTGGAGATGTACACACAGTGAAATCTGGAAGACTTGCAGGTTTTTTTTTTAGCCTGTACGCACAACCAGATAAATCACAGTACACTTTTGGCTGTCATTTTACAAGCTGGTTCCCCTGGACTATAAAAAGCTCAGTAATTTGACACAATAAATGAGCGCCATGCGTGACTCAGCGTATACACGAAAAAAAAAAAATCACAGCTGCAAGTGATCAGCACGAATTTGACCTCAAATTCTAAACCTGATTATGGTTCCCAGTAATTTCACAGAACTATTAGATAGTACCATAAAATATTTCTATCACCTTATATACTTAGGTCATGTATTGAATCTTGTACCTGCAGGAACCAGCTGAATGAAGAGGACAACACCTCCTCCCAAGAACAAGGTGCCAGAGAGGGAGTAGCGCCGAGGGAGGGAGCGGAGGAGAAGCCAGGCAATCACGTAAGCTGGAACTTCAATAACAGCCGAGAGGAAACAGTTGATGTAGGCATTTCCATGCCAGTTTGGAGTGCTGAGGGACAGGCCAAAGTAACCAACTGATGTGAAAAACCTGGGAAAAGCAATAAAACCAAATTATTCCAGAAACACCAGTCTCTGAACGCCTCCAGTGTTGCCTCAGATGTTGTTACAAAAATAGGATGTCGCAAAGCATTGCCACAGGCATCGTGGCTTAAAAAAAAATGTCTCAGTGGCAACCCCATCTTTCTAATTCTGTCATCCCTTCCAGTGACCGTATCCACAGCGGCTTGAAGAGACCTCTGATTTCTCTGTCCTTCCTGCATACACTATATCAAGTAAAAGACTTTGTGGAAGTCGATCACAAAGGCTTTTCACTGCAACGGACTCATTAACGGCACAATGAAATAACTCTTGAAAGCTTCCCATGCCAACTATATTCCTACTTGTAGCCAACTCCAGTGACAGGATCTCCCACCCTCAGCAGTTCCGTTACATCTTATTTAATCTTCACGAGAGAGCTGGATGTTCGGGTTTCAAATCTCAAGAGTGCCTTACTATGGCATGCCAAGTGTGCTAGCCAGTTCCTTTCTGCTGGGGGAAATATGGACAGAAAAGGGTCCCGGTTTGTCTATATGGTATTATTGGGTCCTCATTCCTCGTGGCTGCCCAGGCAGGGACCAGGATCTCACTGAGATGGACACCGTACAGAAACAGAACAAAAACGCTGGCCATGGGTCTGCTTCTTGTTATGTTACTGAGTTGCTGCCTTTGCTTCAAGCAGGACATTTCTCTTCAAATAGAGATTTAAAAAGATGGGAGCTTCTTAAAAAACAAACAAAAAAAAAGCAACAGAATTTAAAATACACACGTTGTTACATATAGTTTCCTAACTATTTTACATCTGAGTTGAGGCTACTGTCTCCATACACTTGTGTATTAATGCAGTGCGGGTGCAAGGACACTGAGGGCCATGGACCAGCCAAGGACCATGTGTAGATGGGCTCCGAGGCTGAGACTTATCATCTAAACCTGTGGTATACACCCTCAAATCAGAAACTGTTCTATTGCCTGGGTACTTTAGGAATACACATTTCCTTACCACAAAAGTAATGACATAATAGTAATAGTTGCAATGTTTCGGGTTCGAAATAGGTCCAGAAGGATAGCCTTCTGCTGCTGCTGAGGCTTCGAATCCTGCATCTGAAGGAAAAAGGAAAACAAAACCAAAAAAATTCCCACACACCTAAGAGCAAAACAACCTCTGCACACCCACAAGTTTGGGCAGTTACGAAGTTAGGAGTCTATCAGGGGATAACCAGTCAGCCCAAAGGCCGCCCCTGCACCAGGGAGGGTGGTCCTTAGGTACAGCTTGTCTCTGCACCCAGCGGTACTCGTGATAGTTTCCAGGTTTTTGTTAAAAAAAAAAAAGGTAGCACTGAGACCACTGCACCATGCTGACTAATTAAAAAGGAGTATCAGTTGACGAGAAAGACGCATTAACACTTCCTTAAGGATCTAACACAGTGCTTCCAGGAGTAACCTCATTACCAAAGGCATTTTTCTGTGCACTGTCCATTCAACTCTCTTCTCTTCAACCTTCACAAACGGTGTGAAATAAGTGCAGGAAATCACCCAGTTTTGCAGCCTGCCCGCTGGCACCCTGCCAGGGAGGGGGATGGGTGCCAGAGCTGGGCATTGTAACAGGGCGCATCATGGGAGCATCCACCATCCCTGATGGGACACGGAGGGTCCAGTTTGAGGCTTGAAGCAGGAATCTTCTGGGTGCATTAGGGTGCCCTTCTGCTTGCACGGAGCGCCCTTGCCGGGGCAAAGTCAGTGCTCGTGGCCAGGCTTCCCCCCAAGCCCAAAGAGCAAACCACCCTGGCCCTCCCTGTGGGGCTACCCAGGAGATTCCCTATCCTAGGGAGGGAGGATGGTTTTTTATAGCAACGTTTGAAAAAATACTTCCAACGGAGGACTTAATGGGCAAACATCATCCTCAGGCTTTTGTGGACAGACGCTTTGGCACACAAGATTCCCACAAGGTACAGGACAGCTGAGCTGCTGCTTGGTCTCAAAAATATGCAGGAGTGACGAAAAGCCAGCTCACGTGCTGGAGCCTGAAAGAGTCATGTCCAGTATGAAAGATATCTGAACTCTGGCTGTGAAGGAAGGAAAATGTTTTTCCGTGGTTTCTGCAGGATGAGCTTCCCATAGCTGGAACATGCACTTGAGTTTACACGAGAACATACACTCGGAAAAGAGATCTTCAGCAGCTCAGCCCCAGTGTAACTATGACATTCAAGAGATGGATCCTGCCCACGAGAGGTGTTGCACGCAGCATCTCTCTGCCGCAGACACTGCGGAGCAGCTTTGCTTTCTGCTCTATCAGAGGACATCAGGAGGTGTAACAGCAGGTGATAGGATCACACAGTGAAGTAAGATCTGAGATACAGACACGTGGTCACTACTGATGCAAGGCTGGAAGCATTGCTGGTTTCTTTGCCCAAGAAAAAAAGTCTGTGCCTCTTCAGCAGGAGCTCCGGCGAGGGCATTGCCACCAGAGGGGGAGATGAGCACAGGAACCAGCCGTCCCGCTCCCCAGCTCACTGGGCTGCTAGGTTTGCGCTAGGCTTTCTCCTTTTAACCAATACACATGAAATACAAGAAAAAAACCGGGCCTGAAGAACAGCTTAATGTTCTTCACTGCCTTCACATCATGGTTTTCAAGTGCCCTTGCAGCCCTCGGGTGCTTTGGCTGGTTTGAGCAACCTGAGGAGTCCCTTGGGGCTCCACACAGCCCTGGCACATGTGGGTGCCGATTTGGGGTCCCCTGCACAGCCCCCCCGCCAAGGGCTGCTGTTAAACTGCCAATTAGCGCGCCAGGCTGAAATGGGGGCAAACACGTCTTCCTCGGGTCTTCCCAGTGCCCAAAGGATGAAGCAAACTGGGTCACCCTTGCTCTGAAAACCACAACCAACCACTGCTGAGGAAGAGAATTTTACTGTAAAAAAAAAAAAAACAACCAACCACAACCAAAACCCCGAACAAATAATCCCCACCCTCTGCTTCTCATTTTGAACTTGCTAACCCAGCACTTACCTACCACCAACATCACTGCCAGCCTCTAAGAGCTGCTGGTACAAACCATTTCTCTGATGGCATTTCCCAAGTCAGCTGGCCAAAGGGGGAAACTGCCAGCCAGGTAAAGTGCCAGGACGTATGAAACGTACCTCTGCAGTGTCAAAAAGGATGGCTGGGGCTGGCACGCCGTTTATTTTTGCAGCCTTTCGGATAATAACTTCTGCCTCCTTATATCTTCCCTGGGAGATCAGCCACCGAGGGGATTCAGGAATGATCCTGCAATAAGTTTCAGAATAAATGACTCAACATTTTCACAGAAGTAAAAAGTTATTAAGAACACATGTATCGCTTTTATGAGTTATGCTCTCATCTCACAGATTGCTTGCAGCAGAAGATAGTCAGCACAGAAGCATGTGGGCTATGTAACTCATGGATCTGTCCCACTGGGATCAGTGGGAGAATTCAGATATATGGGATGCGTTTATTCTTGTGCTGAAGTAGATGCACACTTAGGCCCTTGTCCTGGGTGGTTGTTTTTTAAGGAATAATTGATGTCCACCAGAAGAAAACCCAGATGTCACCAGAGAGACAGCAAAGATGGGGGTAGATTAGCCAGGGTTGAGCAAAAGTATTCTTGGGAGATGGCACACACTGTGGAAATGCTTTAAATGCGCACAGGGTGTATTTAAAGGCTCTGCGTCATAGGAATCTTATATACAAACCTGACAATCGCCACAACTCTGAGGCAGGCTCTCCCAGGCACAGACAGTGGCAGTGTCCCCTTGCAGGGTTGATGACATTTTCTAATCAATTCCAGGCACGTGTTGAGTGAATTAACACCAAACACAGGACGGAAAATCTCACCTTTCCTTAACTAAATCCTTTGATCTTAACGGATGCTACCTTGCTCCCTTTAGCCAGCAGCATTTTTTCCTCTCCTTGGAAAAAAGCAGGTCAGACACTCCTTTTCTGATGCACTCTCTAAAGGACTGACCCAAAGCCACATCAACAGTTTCAAGCGTCAGATGATTTACATCCGATTGTTCAATCACTAACGTGACTTTCTGCGAGATGAGCTGTCTCCACTGCTCTTCTTTGTGGGCAAGCTGAGGACCACAAGACTGCAGAGACGATGCTGGGAACCTTTTGAAGAATTTGGAAGAAGAATGAATAGAAGAGCAACTATGGCACGGAGCAGTGGGATGTGCAAGTCACATCATCTGTGGCACCAGCGGGCCCAGATGCCAGCTAACACCAACCTGCCTCGGCAGAGCTTTGCCAGTGCACCTTCATCCCCATCTATCCCCACAGTAGCCCCAGGCTGGAAGTGCCATCCGTGGAAAATTCTGCCATGCTTTATGATGTATGCTCTTAAAAAGCATGGTAATTGCCACCAAATACATTGAAGCCATACACTGAAGCTATGCCCTGGGGACAAATTTTGTGCGTCTCATAGTGCCTGTTCTCTAGCAGACATCTGAGATGCGCCCACCCAAAACCAGCCTCCCCAAAGAGCGGCTGCTTGGTGCACAGGGAAATGCCACTGTGCTGAAGGAGTTTGAAACATGTCAAGTTAAATAAGCAAACTGATCCTTAAACAGAATCAGACTATCTTTAAAATCAGAGGAGGATCTTTAAAAGATCTTTAATAGCAGAGGGGGAGCTGAAAACCATTGTAAAGGTTTCGTCTGGTTTGAAGACTAAGATTAAAAAAACCAAACGCAAGCAACCAACAAACCAAAACCATCAGCAGAGACTTCTGACAAGACTGAGATCTGCAGGATGTCTTTAAGACTAGACAAGCATGGGTCTAAATCACTTAACTGTTAAAAAGACATTAATCTCTTACTTACAGGGACAACTCTTTCAAGATAAGAAGAAGAAAGGAGTTCCCCTGATAAAACTAATATGAAAGGAAGGAACTCTTTGTTCTAAATTATCCTTATTTTAAGAGTGTGTGATACCCTTGCCTTTCCCTTCCTATTTTCTAAACGCCTCTCTTCAGAAACCAACGGATGACCATGGCAGCAACAGCACAGGGATATCTGCCCGCCTTCAATGCTTCTGCACAGCTGAGAAGAGCAGAGAGTTTTCCTGAATTCTTTTTCCAGTCCCCCAGGGCAGAGCAGCCATGGGCAAGTGAGGGTGCACCCACCTGTCCACCAGCGCCTGAGAGCAGGGGTGGATGAGCACAGTGGAAAGACAAACAAAAACATGGACTCAGCCACCAAGAAGACAGCGTGGGATGGCTGAGAGGAGCAGAGCAAGGAACAGCCAACCTTTGGCTTAGCCAGTCGGAGTTACTATGGGCCAAAGGAGCTCACAAGTAAGTCCTGCTCCAGCAGCCAAAGCAAAGTTTGGGAGGACACAGGGCTCCTGACATGCCGAGCCTGTGGGAGGGGGCTGGCCCAGTGAGCCCTGCCACCAACCCCCTCTGCTTAATGACATCTAGCGCAATGAACTGCTTAATGACATCAAGTGCAATAAAACTGCCGGCTGCTGCGTGCCGAGTGAGCGGGCTCAGCCTTTCACTGACATTAGTATCAACCAGCAGGTGAATCCGCGTTAAGAAAAATGGCTTAAAGAAAAAAGGAAGGAAGCAAAGTTAGAATGAATCATCCAGCAGTGATTTTACAGGGGTAAACCTAGAGATGGTTAACAGTGTCCAGAGTCATGAGTCAAACACAGAATTCCTAAGCTGCCCTGGAAAGTCAGTGAAAAAGCTGCTTCAAGCACACGGCCAGCACCAGCAAGGCTCTGCAGGCAGTCAACTTTATTTAAGACTGGCAAAAAAAATCCCCAACAAAAAAATCCCCCCAACACCCACCTCAAGGCAAAGCCTCCTCACGTGGCAAACAGAAAAAAAACCCACCAAGGACCCCCCGACACCCTGCCATTACCCAGCACCCGGCGCGGGAGAGCATCAGGCAGGGAGGGGAGGTGGGGCGCGGGGGCACTCACCACCACAGCGGGATGCAGAACAGCCCCGGGACAGTGAGCGCCAGCAGCAGCATCCGCCAGTCTCTGATGAAGTAAGCAAACAGTGGCAGCAACATGTAGCCAATTGCAAAAAATATGCAAACTCCTAACGTAGAGAATATAATACGAACTGATTTGCCAAGAATTTCTGTTCCTGTTTAAAACAAGGGAGGTTGGATTAGCATTTTAACTCTTTCTTTTCAATCATGACTAAATACTTTACTGCATTTACAAAAAAATAAGCTAAACAATCTTAGAAAAGAGCAGCACAGCACAGACCCACCCAGTAAAGAAAGGCTGCTGGGAGTACTGGAGACCTTCAGATGAAAGAGGGACTTCTGTTTGCTTTGGTTAATGCATTGTCAGAGACAGATAAGGGTGGGCATGGGGAAATGGTTGGCAGACTTTCAGGAACCTTCCCGACATGCTCAGCTAGGATATCCTGCTCCCCAATTAATCCATTGGCATTTAAGATGCAGTTCACTGCTGAGCAGTTCTGGAGGACAGCAGGTCTGCGGACAGCAGAACGGCACCGGACGGAAGGATGTGAATTTACAGTGAGGTGGGAACCAATTTCACGCTTATTTTTTGGAACAGAAGGCTGGAATGTCAGACCAGCACATCACGGGCTGTAGGACACAACCAGGGAAGATGCCATCTTCTAATAACGCTACTGCTCCAGCAGCCAGGCAGCGGTCAAGGAAAGCATCCTACAACCACTGCGTCACACACAGCCTAGGAGCAACCTAATATTTAGTAATAAAAATTGGAACTGTTGTAAGCCTTCAAGAGCACCTCATTTCTTTTGCAATAAAATACCTAGCCACTGCTTAACAAAACCCATGGATGCCCTCAGGTCCACCTCACTGAGCTCTCAGCCCCGGGTCTACAGAGCTCTCGTCTCCATCAGGAGCACCACAAGGGCCGTAATAATCCCACAGTTTGGTCCGGACTCAATTAAAAAGCAAATGACACTGAGCAAACAGGAGGGTCTCAGGATGTCTGGAGAGTGTATTTTGCTTACGTAGCATGGCAAGAACTCCCAATATTTAATATTGCAGAGAAAATGGGAAAAACACCCGAGTGAAGAAAACCCTCCTATTTGATAGCTACATTAGTTTTCATTTAAAAAACTTGGAGTAACTGAGTAAAGAATAAAAGATATCCTTTATCCTATCCAGCACTTCTGTCGTATGTGGCTTCCTGGAGGCTCCCAGTTTTGCCTTGCCACGGGCAGAGGTCGGGCACTCATCAGGGACACCGACCACGCAGCTACACAGTGTAGGGTGGGAAGGACCGTCCTCCTTAGAGCCTCTCTCCTTACCGATGACAGGTGGCTGGTGACTCACTTAAATTAGGAAGCTAATGTCTAAGTTAGTTAGATTAATCCTGCCCTTAGTAGAGCCCCATGGTGCGGCGAGCGCCCGAGGCACCTGCCTCTCCACTCCCAGGGAGTCATCCCTGCTGCACCAACTCTACAGAAAACGGGACGGCAGAAGGGACAACACGAGGGGTAAAGTGCCAGCAAACTGCAGCTCCGCAATACACAAACCTACCATTACTCTGGGAGACCCAGTCCTATCTCTCCGCAGTGGGGTGCTTTGCCCACCCCCTGCCCCAGCTTTGCCTCTGCCAAGCACACAGGCAGCATCCTGATCTGCTGCCAGCTGTGCCCCACATTCCCAGGGCAGCTGCAGAGTTAAATTCCTGCCTGATCAGATCCTGCACCCCTATTAGAGGGACTTGCGCTACACAAACCCCATATGATTCCAAGGGGATGTGCAGCCAAGCCGGCACTCCTGCCCCAGTGCCGGACCTCCCAGCCTTCCCAGCACAGGCATTTGCTCCGGCTCCATCAGCTCCGCGCAAGAGTTAACTAGCCGGGCAGAGGGAGCAGCAATGGCAAGGGATGTCCCTGCTGACAGCCTGACCTACTTAATCCTCCCTCGTCACTCACTGGTGACTCACAGCTGCCCGGGGACACGATGGCGCAGCCCCCCCCATAGCACTGATTTCATATTATGCTCTTCTGCTCTACTTTTCCCCCGTTAAAGCCTCATGGGGTAGGAAAGAACAACATTAACTATTAGTCTATCATTTTAATTTAGACTAGCTCACAGTATGATCTACAAATTGTAATTTTGACACCGTTGGTTTAAAAGCTGACACAAATGGGTATGTGCGCACTTTAAAGGCAGCTCCTGCAAATCCCAGCTCCCCTGGCAGGCCTGCATCAGTCATCCCCGAAATTCACCCGTGCAGTCGCCTTTCCTGAAACCCCCGTGACTCTAGCAAGAGACTCTGTGGGGTCCCCTTCCCCACGGGGTCCCCCCTTCCCCACGGGGTCCCCAGGCAGCGACCGCAGCCGTGCAGCCTCCCCACGGCCGCTGGCTCTTTCTTCCTACACTCCCTGTAGAAATCAAAATAAACAAACTTGGCCTCTAAAATTAGGGACTTCATCGTTAACCCTGGCACTGAGACCAGCAACTTTATGGCTAACAGGGCTCTGACAGCCCCCCGGCTCCTCCACTCCGGTGCCCCCCACATTTGCTGTGCCTGGAAACGCTGGTTTTCTCCAAGGCTTTGCACTGACCCCTCTGCAAAGGGGCGCAGAGGCAGGGAGGGACCCGAATGCCTTCTCTATCTCAGACCTGCTTCTGCTGATAACAAACCCTGAACGTGGCCTTGAACTTCTCCAAAGAGGAGGGAAATGGATGTTTATTAGGAGTCTTCCTGCTCTATTCTTTTTCACTAAACCTATAGAAAATATAGGCTTGAAGCATCCAAGAGCAAAAAACTCATACTGGCCTAAATTAGGAATTGTACCAGCGAGGATTTACTGCTACTTAATTAAATGATGCAGGTTCAGAGGGGGAAAAAAAATATACATTAAGCAAGCATTTAATCTAATGCAAACATATTCATACCCAGTATGAAGGCCACCACATAGTTAGAGATCTGTCCCATCCCCACTATGAGAAAGAGCACTGTGAACATCTCCCAGCTGGTAGAGAAGATCTGCAGGAAGCTGAAGCCAGTCTGCACAGCCATCGTTGAAAAAAGGATGTTCTTCCTGCCAAACCTTTTGCAAAAGACAAAGATTATTATTGAAACGGCACATATTTATGGAGCCAGGCTACATAAGAGAGCACAAGCACAAATATCCAACCTCAAGCGACACAGCTTAGCACAACCTGAAGTTTGGTTCATCTTCAAGAATTTTGTTTATTATTTTCATAAGCACTAAAAATAATTAAAATTTCCAAGACCCTGGAAATAAGAACTAAGAGCAAAAACTTCAGGCAGCCACTAGACAAAGGAGACGAGACAACAGTACGTAAGTGAGACACGTGAAAATCGCAAGCCACACAGCCAAAAATTAGGAAATGATGGCTTTTAGGCTACTGGCATCTATACATTGCAACACCATTATACTCTGAATGTGTTAAATAGCTTTATCAACTGGCTTCAGTCTCTCTGAGTTGCCATACGATTGCACCCTTTCTCTCACCTGCTTCTCTGCACCAGAATTACGCAGATTTCCTTATGGAAAGGTAAGAGCAAGCTTATACACGGGGCACGCCGCCCTGCGCACGGATGCTGCACGGGGCTGCATCGCCGGCTGCCTGCAGCAGCCCTTGACTTGGGAATGGTTTCTGCAGCAGCACAGGGACATTGCTCAGGTACAGGCTCAGAACATACCCCTTCACTGACCAAACATTTCCAAAATAATTCAACAGACAACTCGTGCTAGAAGGCGACTGGGCCCTCGGGGAGGCTGACCAGCCAGGGCACACGCGCTTTCTCAGATGGTCCCAAGTGGGCACATGGCAGCAGCGGGATTTAGTGATTATCTCATCTCCCTTTCAAAGAGTAACACCAACTGACTTCTGCACTGGTGGCAGGAGTCAGGAGATTAAATTCAGATCACATGGAATTTAATGCTGGAGGCTTTAGGATTAAGACTCCCACCAAGTTTTGAAACCCCTCTGCTAAACACCCAGAGGCACGCTGCTGCTCTTATGACTTCCCAGGCAGCACCCAAAGCAGCATTGGAAACCCCACCGTAACGATATGGAAAAAAAGGCTAAGGGCTGTGTAAGGAGGGAAGCGGAGACTTGCAGAAGGAACATATACTCTGCATTCAACACTTGTAAGGTCAAAACTTCAATACTGCTGAGGTAATTATCAAATACCTGTAATATTTTTTTTTTTTAATATTTTACATCTACTTAATTAGATACCATGACATGATTGCTATCTTTATACAGGTTATCTTTTTTCTTCCTCTTGGATAGGCTTACTTTATTTCCCGCAAAACATCTCTTCTATGCAAAGCTTCCATTCAAAGGGCAAGTTTCTGTCCTGCAGCTCTAAGAATGGACTGTCAGTTAATGTGTGACAAAGAACAACACCTTTCGAACTACTAAAAAGAAACAGTTGGGGTCGTGAAGGGAAAACCACCACATCAATCTGCAAAGCAGCCACCAGGGCTCCTTGCAGAGATCAGTCCTTGGTCTCCTGAAGCGCCCAAGGGGCAGTAATCCTATGCTTGGGGTAGATCAAGGTTGAGATTTCTGAAGAAGCCAGGCCAGTTCCCTTATTTTGATCAAAACTCAGAGAACTGGACATTTAACTCCTTCATGCCTCTTAAAACCAAATGCACCAGCCGTGGCACCAGGTCTGCGCTGCTCTGCCCACGGGTGGAGCGGGACCAGCGGCGTTACCTGTCCGAGAGCTGCCCCGAGATGAAGGAGCCGATGAGGACCCCCACGAAGAAGAGGGAGGTGGTCAGCGGGGCTTTCCAGTCGTCATCACACACCAGGTTCCACTGCAAGAGAAGGGCCCGTGCTCAGACGCAGCCGCGACGCCGCGTCGAGCCCCATCCAGACGCAGGGGTTATTGGCCGCAGGCACGCACGTTTCCATGTCATTTAATTTAGTTTCCCCACACCCCCATTTCCAGCCATCGCTGGCACGAGCACTGTTTACTTGTTTACTTTACAGTGAAGGTCAGTGCCAGAACGCCCTGCTTAAAGCACAAAAAAAGAAGGGAAAGCGGTTGCCTCCCCGGGCGAGCCCCATCAGGCCAAACCCAGCAGCTGTCTGACGGGACCCATCACCTCTAAGTGGGCGAGCAGCCAGCAATGTCAAACCCGATGGGTAGTCAGTACGTGCTGCCCTGGTCCCCTTTCAGCACAATCTCCCCATCACACACCCATCAGGCTCCCCGACACCCAGGACCTGGCTCCCCATGGCCCGAGACGCTCCCCTCCCAAAAAGCAGAGCCATGGAGCAGGGTGAAGGCTTGCCCCATCCCCAGCTAGGGACAGTTTCCAGTTTACCTGATCTCTGCCAGCAGAGAACCCACTGCATTTCTATAACTGCTGGGGTTGACAAAGCATACGCAAGATGACGCACGGAATGAAATCTCTTCTCCTGTCCTGATGTGTTTCCAAATTCCTTTCCATCCCCACAACCTGCAGAGCTGACTCATCGCCCACCACTCAGCATCTCAACCAGATCTGGCTGGGGCTGGAGTCTTAGGACAGGAGCCAACATGGAAACTTCCACCTAAAGCCACTCATAACCCCAGACAAGGTTGGTTTTTAAAAAAAAAAAAAAATAAAAAAGGCGTAATGCACGTTCATCCACCGAGTGTGTTTCTGCCGCGGCTTGCTCCTGTCCCAGTGACTAATCTCATGGTCCAGGCACGCCTGCCAGCAGCGCTTATGGACAGACTTCAAACATGTCAGTCCCAGATTAGATAATTCTACCACCAAGGTAAGCTAATTAGATCACAGATCAAAGTATAGCATAATTTTAATAATTAGCCATGCTATCGGAAAGCAGGGACATCACACGCCCCAGCGCTCACCCTGTGCTCGGGGAATGGCCGGGCTGAGCCCTCTCAGCCCAAGTGAAGGCAGGGGTGGTGGAGCAGACACCCCCCCCGGGCTGCTCAGGCTCCTCAGCTCAGCTACAGGCAACAAAAAGGAGCAACTCTTGCAGACCCAGGTGCCACCCGCCAGCGCTGTGAGTCCTGCCAAAACCAAACCACCGATGGGTCGGCAGCTGCGCTTCGCTCCTGCTGCAGACGAACGCGCAGAAGTAAAGCCCAAAGCCAGCGGGGACATGGTGTGGTTTGATGCCGTTTGCTCTGGACTCTAATTTAGGAAAGAGAAGCCATCAGTGCGTGTCCTCAGGCAGAACGGAGGTAGGCTGCCAGCGGTGAGGAGCTGGGTACCGCCGCACCTCTGCCCGGCACGCCATGTCACAGCAGCATCATGGCAGAGAGAGATGAATCAATGTCAAACACACAGCCCCTGCCTCTTCCTGAGAAACACACACAGAGTTTGTAACACCTGGAGATGTAAGGACTGAAACATGCCTCCAAGACCTAAATGTGATTAATGACAAAAAGAAACCTACAGTAGCCGTTTCTGTAAGATATTTTCTCGTCCCTGCTGGGAAGGGAGAGGTTGCAAGGTGTGGGCCCATCTGGGCACGCACCTGCATTTATCTTCGGCTCTGATACCTTCTGGGACACTAATCGTGAAAAATACGTGCAGGGATCTGTCTCACAAGTCAAAGAAAACTGAGATTTCTGTAAAGAACCTTGGTGGAAATCAAGCCCCATATTTAAAACGAAGCAGTAATTCAGCTGCAGGAAACACAGCACTAAAAGTAGGTGTTTGTTTATACGGTGCAAGCAAGGATGAGGGAAAGGCGGCAGAGGGGCAGCTCCTGCAAGGTGCGAGAGCTGCGGCAGCTCCGCGCCAGCCGGGCTCGCCCGGCCCCCACACTACAGGGGTGTTTTGCCACATCCTGCTGCACCCCCCCTTCCCCGCTCCGGGAAAGCTGGTGACTAACGAGGTGGCAGAATTTGCAGCCAATACAGACTATTATTAATTATCTGAGCCCCGAGCACCCTGCTCTGGGGCCACCAGCGCAGCGCCTGCTCCCGGACCTTCAGACTTCAGTCGCTCGAGGTTAAGAGTCAGCATTTTTAAAATGCCTCCACTGTGGCAAAGGTACTTTGGCTACAAAATAAACCCAGCTAAATAATAACTTGCCCATGAAACTGAGTTGCTTCCTATGTCGCCTTGGTGCCAAATGCCTCCTACCCAGCTGTTCACTCTACCTTTTCCCATGGCACCCTGCACAGACAGCAAAAATTCACTATACAGGGTCAAGACTTTCAGATTTACAGGACGTGGTACACGGCATGCAGTGGCCGGCTGGCTGGAGAGGGGTGGCTGTCTACAGCAACTCCCTGTGTTTCACCAGAAAACACACAAACACATCAAAACCACCCGACTCCACATATACGGGAAGCTGTTGAGTGAGAAAACCACACCATGTATTTTAATCAAATCCCACACACAGCGCATGGGAGCTGGCCAATGATCTGTACAGCCCTAATCTCTAGGTACACCTTATATTCTCCCAGAACGCCAGCCTCCCCATCGAGCTTCAATGGAGGCTGACACCCTAGCGCTGCACAGTGAGCAAGCATGTGTCAACACGGTAAGATTTCACTCGTGCTTGAACGTATAGAGCTTTAAGGTATTCATTGCACGCTGACTCCTCGCAAGCAGTACCTGGGGAAAAGGGAAATTTAACTTATTTGACCTCCTCCTCAGAGGCTGCATCCATCGCAGCTGGTGCTGACACACCACGAGCAGGGGAGCTACAGCCCAGCCACAGCTAAACTACCTACAGCCACAATTTCCAAACTGTCTGTACTGGACTAATTATTCATTAACCAGAAAATAAGTAATTCTGTAATGTCTCTGGTTAAGCACACTGCAGAGCAAAGTTCACGTAAGCTTCCAAGCAAGTGCTTTCAACACCAAGAATAAGAGCTGCTCAAGAAGAACACTATTAAATCACTTTATTACCATCAAATCCCTCCAACCTTTTCCCACAAGCTCCCAGCTACTGAAAGAACCAATTCTGCCAGGTACTGCTGGTGGGAATGCTATGGATGCACAAGCTTTCTGAAAAACTGAAACTGCCGGAGGAGGTGCCCTGACTGCCCCAGCAACCCTGCCACCTGCATTCTCAATCAGAAATCACTAATTAACCATCCCGAGTATCAGCCTGTTCGCACCAGAGAAGAAAATACTAGTGGAGCCTTCTGTAAATGGCTGAGGTTGTAAACCAGGGACAATCTGTTTCCAAAAGTAAATCTGAAGATGAACAGCTCAAGAGATACCAGAAGACACTGGCAGATCGCCCTGTGCTGCACCCCGGGCACGACGTCCAGCGAGGGGACCGGCTCCGCCACCTCCATGCCCAAGCACAGGGCAGGCTACCAGTGCTGGGTAAAAAGCAGCTTCACAGTTGCTGGAAAAAGCTGAAAGGGAACAGAAAATCCTTCAGATGCCTTCAAACCACAGCAATTCATACCCAGCTTCCCATCTCTGCCAGTCCCAAAAGCTTCTGATTTCTACCTTCGCTGAGAAGTCAGTGCCAGGGCTGGGACGAGGGCGCTGAGCAGCCCAATACAGGCAAGGGGCGAGTGGCCCCAGCAAAGCCTTCGGTGCTGGCTCTGCCCTTTGCAGGGGTTTTGCAGTGGTGCCTGGGGTACACGCTGTGCCTCGGTGGTCCCAGCAGCCCTGCCAGCGTGTTCCCAGGCAGCGGCGCTGGCAGGCAACCTAGCTCGAGGGAATTAACTGGATGTTAACGTCCCGCTCCTAAGAGCAAAATTGGTGCTTGTGCTAGAACCTCTAATTAATGTCAGATCTGAGCATCATTATCTGGAGTTAAAGCAGAAGCAGGTGAAGTTCCAGACAAAAAAAAAGCCCCAATGTAACAAAAATACATATGTTAACATTTAAATTCATTGCAAAGTGCAGATGGCAGAAAGCAGAAGGGGTGGTGAGAGGGAAGCAGGTCTGCTTTGGGGTGAGGAGCTGCCAGACCAGCTCAAGCCCCCTTGTGCAAGCGCAGGTGGCACCAATCCAAGGCAGCGACCACCTGCTTAGGTGGAAAACAGTGATTTTACGTCGGCACAACCGGAGGAGCTGCAGCAGACGGGGAGGCAGCTGGGCCAAGGGGCTCCTGTGCCCCGGGAGCCTGCCAAGGGGCCCAGCCAAGCCTGCAAAGCAGCAGGAAACCCCTTGACCTCAGCTGTGGGATCACACCTCACCCCATACTGACCCCAGTGTTTCCACTTGCCCATCATCACACCTACAGACTTGTTTTTATCACCCCAGCCTGACGATCACTGGCACTGTGGACACTTTTCCGCCACCATCTCCACTTTAAGACCAAGCAGATGACAGAGTCTGGGAGCCTCTGTTCCCAGGGTTTAGCACATCCCTGCAAACCAAGTAACATCAGTGCTAAGCTCACATCTCCCAGCCTGTTCCTTTCAAGCAGCAATAATAACAGGATCTGATGCAACTGCACAAATCAAATCAAACCTCCAGCGCTTAATCCTGTACCATCAAGTCCTGCTCCCCAATTGAGTTCTTGAACTGAAGATGGTTTTTCACTGAGCTTTCCAGATGGCATGTCCTGGCTTGTCTTTCCTAATACAGAAAAAATGTTGGGTACAAAAATAATCATCTGAAGTTTAACCGAGCTGCTTTTTTTCAGGATTTCATCACTGCCTGTTTTCCTTGTTTTAAAACCAAATTATGTATTTTTTCCAAATGTCTGTGACAATTTTAAAACAAAACAAGCATCCTGCTTTCCATCTGGCTTACAGATGGGACCCTGGCACCTGGTTTCCATCCCTGAATGTGCTATTGCCTCTCTGGCGTGCCCCAGGTCCCGTGGCAAAGCCCACTGCTGCGTCCCATCCGAATCTGGTATTGAAGGCTCTCGTTTGGCATCTGCCAGCACAACTTGTTGGCTGCTCATTAAGAAGGCATAACATTCCTCCTCCTTTTGCTTCATGTACTGTGTCCCTCAGAGCAACTGCTAACTCCACAGCACCGATGACAAGCTCACAGCCACCCCGGGACAACCTAGCCTCCCTCCGGCAGTGAATGCCACGGCACAGTGCCGGCGGTGGCTCCCAGGCATCCGCCACGCAGCCAAACCAGCCCACGAGCTATGGCCGGGCACATCTGCCTGCGGCACGTGGGCGGCAGCTGGGCTGCCGCTATGGTTCACCCATGGCTATAGGCAGGGCGAGCTCCCCAAGCACCCCTGCCTTGATGTGGTGTTGCGTGGCATCCCTGGTGACTGAGCACGACTGCCAGCAAAAAAGGCAAGAGATGCACACACGCAGGCATCGTGGGTGCTGGCGGCTTTGCTTTGGGCATGTGGGAGGAGGCTGGCATCCCCTGTCCTCCCCCAGCCTGGGGCTGTTCCATGCTTGCATGCTGCAGTGCGCTGAGCCCACACCTGCACACCCCTGGCACAGATCCTGCCCCCCTGTTGCTGGGGCACGGCCCCACAGCCACGCATCTCTCGGTCAGGACTCACCCTGGCCCTGCTCCCATGCGATGCTTTTTGGTGGCAGACATTGCTGCTGAGTCACAGGGCTGGAGGCGAGGGCCACGGACCCGCTCGCTGCCGCGCCGCGCAGCCTGAGCGTCAGCAGGGCATCCCTCGCCTACGCCGGGCACGCTGCTCGGCCAACCTGCCGCCGCCAAACCCGAACGCTGGCTGGCGTGAGGATGAGCCCCGTTACTCCTCGAACGCCCTCACACAACACAGAAGAGCAGCAGCAGCCCTGCAGCTTTAGGGGAATCGTGTCGCCCTTCTGTACCAGAGCTCCGCGCTCCCCGCTGGCACCGGTGGAGACAGACCATGCGTCCCTGCCGGGCACCGCCACAGCACCCAAACAAGCGCTTACACGACTCGCCACTGCTAACATTCCCACAAGACGCCCCGTACCAATGGTGCCATTGCGGAGCCGCAGGAGCCGCGCCGGTGGCTCGGCTGCAGGCGGGGCCAGGCTC